>OY979768.1:6604782-7170644 GCA_963855975.1 Andrena chrysosceles
TAATTTCTCAAACAACTTCAAAATTCCCGGATGGTGCTTCATTACTGAAAATTCTACTATACTCAATACAAATCCCGAATAGCAAACGAAAAAGCTCACAAGGAGCTATACTACTCTAACAAATATAAAAATCTATCGAGAACCACCAGATGGGTGGCTTCATTTTTCGCAAAACTAATAAAAGTTTAGTGCACCTGTGTCTTGTAATACGCAACTCTAACTTTAATTCGTTGCAACCTTCCTGAAGGCTGTGTAGAGTCCCCTGTGCTGCAAATCCAGCAGCTCGGGACTCTTTTTTCCCAGGAACATGTCTCCAGACATGTCCCAGGACAGTTTCGGGGCATTGGGGTCTGGGGGTCGCAACTCTAATTACAAACGCGATCAGTCATCATCGCAACAATACCTCAAAAAAATATCAAGAATCAAACTAGGACGAGTAATTAAAAAAACGCGATCAGTCGCATCGCAACTCTATGGACATTCCACGCGAAATCGGACACTTTTCGGAGTAACATTTCGAATGTTGCTGGAATTTGAACATGTTGTAGTCTTTAGTGATATTTAAACGTACCTCAAGGGATTTTTCAAAATTTTGAAAAATGTCGATTTTACAGCTGTAAGGTAAGGGGCTACCTTTTCCTCAATAAATTATAGCTATGTAAGTAGTAAATGGATGGAGATGAGATTTACAGTGCTTACAGAGAAGACATTAAAGTTTTAAGAGAAAATTATTTTAGTTTAAAAAAATAAAAATTTGTACCATTTTTGTGCAATTATTTTAATCAAATGCAGTTTTTTAACATCGGGCGTGATTTTAAAAATCCCCCCAAAAAGCATAATATAGTTCTATCCTTCCTCTGATGGGCAAATTTTCAAAAATATGGACATTTTAAAATTGGCCCCGTAAAAATTGTCGAAAGTTGACGATGCGTCAAATCGCTCCGGCTCGACTGGCTGGGCCGTGCGATATTCGCAGCGGCCAAGCGGCTATATCTGCTATTCTTATACGGTGTTTTCGAATATGGTAAGTATTTGTAAAAAACTGAAGATGGAAAACTTTTACTGCTTTTTATACACAACGTAATACGGTAACTCAATTTTGGGTGTTCGCAATATTTTCCTTGAAACAATGGAGACCCTTAGTTTTTTTAAATGGAATGCTAAATATTTAATAGCATTCCATTTAAAAAACTGAGCGTCACCTTCGTTTCAAGGAAAATATTGCGAACACCCAAAATTGAGTTACCGTATTATGTTGTGTATAAAAAGCAGTAAAAGTTTTCCTTCTTCAATTTTTTACAAATACTTACCATATTCGAGAACACCGTATAAGAATAACAGATACCTATAGCAGTCGAGCCGGTACAATTTGACGCAGCGCCAACTTTCGACAATTTTTACGGGGCCAATTTTAAAATGTCCATATTTTTTAAAATTTATCCATCAAGGGGAAGGATAGAACTATATTATCCTTTTTGGGGGGATTTTTAAAATCGCGCCCGGTGTTAAAAAAACTGCATTTGTTTAAAATAATTGCACAAAAATTGTTCAAATTTTTATATTTTAAACTGAAATAATTTTTTCTTAAAACTTCAATGTCTTCTCTGTAAATACCGTAAAGCTCATCACCTACTCCCATTAACTACTTCCATAACTATAATTTACTGAAAAAAGTTAGCACGTACCTTCAAACAGCTGCAAAATCGACATTTTTCAAAATATTGAAAAATCCTTTGAGGTACGTTTAAATATCATTAAAGACTATAACATGTTCGAATTCCAGCAACGTTCGAAATGTTTCTCCGAAAAGTGTCCGATTTCGCGTGGAATGTCCCTCTAATAAAAAGAATACCATGAATCAAAAGTAATACAATGAATCAAACTCTAGTAACTCCAATTCAAATTTCAAAATACTAGAACAATCTCAAAAACAATCGCGACTCTTTTTTCGGAACACTACAAGCAACCACGATCGATATTTTTTCGCAACACTATGCTGGAACCAAACGCGGGGAATACTTGATTTGCAACGCTAATTCAAACCGTCATCAACATTTAATCGCAACGCTAATTCAAACCGTCATCAACATTTAGTCGCAACGCTAACTAGCCCCGTAATCTTTTTCGCAACCCTAATTGAAAACGCGGGGTGCTCAATTTCAGGGGGGGGGGGGGGTGGTATCGATGGGTCAGCCTATCGCCAACCAAACTACTACTACTACTACAACTACCGACGAGCATAATGGCAAAGTAATACCTATGAAGAATGACCCTGCACCCGAGGATGCAGGACCATTCTTCGTAGCCCACATGATGTGGCCTCTTTGGCCGGGCTATCTTCGGCTCTTTGGCTTCTTCTTGCTTCGGCGGTCCGCCCTTCTGAAAGTTAATAGCGTGCCCAAGCCCGTCCTTCGCGACCGCGACCAGCGACAATGTGCAATGTCCCACTGGCGTCAAAAAGTCGACATAGCGAGGCTAGAAGCGAGGGCATACCCCACTCGCGCTAGTCTGGCCGTCGACTTTTCTCACAAATTTCCTGAAAGCAGGTCATCGTGCGGGGAACATGCGATCAGAGAATACGATGACCTGCCCCGGCCCTACCTACTTATATTTAAGTCACACATTCGTACCAGAAGGTAAGTTACCTATTCTACCTAACACCTATATTTAAAAATGGCAAAACAGTCTCTCAAACACAATCATCAGCCAACCCACTCCACGATTCTCAAGCATCGCCGCCCGGGTGCAAAAGCCTACACTAGAGAGACCGTCCCGGGACGGCTCCGTCACCCGAGCTTGGCTACAATCACACTCTAACTTTACGTACCAGTTTTCACTGAAATCGGCTGACAAAGGCAGTGACCATTGCGTATAAGTATGATTTAAATAGCAATTAATTATTTTCAATTTCAAACAATGGATTACTTGATAATGTGCTTTGTACGTATTATGTACATACATCAATCCTTATTACTTTCTCATTTGATTATATGAGATTGATTAAGTTTCATATTCCAAGATTATTTACTAGAATGATCATCGTGTGCAACAAGGAATATGATACATTGGTATCGTTATTGTAATGAATAATAATATAATGTTATAGTTTCGTTAACATGGTCTCTGATGAAAATCTTTCACCGCCGCTAATTCCACCGCCTAACCACACAAACACACAGGTGGAAAATGCGACGTGCACGATACACTAACGCAATGCCAGCCGCCGACATGTAATTATTTAGTAAAGAAAGTCATCGTGCCCCATTGCCTTCACTCACCCAAGTAGCGCATGGGCACGTGGATGAATTAAAAGGCAATGGGTACGGAAAGATATCCTGAAAATCCTCAACTAGAAAATATGATTAGTTTCTATAGTGTCTAGCAGGATATTATTCTTTCATATTACATTATTAAGCAAAATGACTCGACTTTCAACTTGTGAATACTTTAAAGTTCGATAAATAAGAAAGGACTCTACTTTAGATCAAGAAAAAGGACTCTACTCGACATTTAATTAGCGAGAAAAAGGACTCTAAAATTGAATTATTTAAGAAAAAGATTCTAAATCATGAAGAATTTACTTTAAGAATTTACAACGGGCTATTCCATCGTCAAAGTAAATTTCATAAAACAAGAAAATATGTTCTCATGCTAATTACTTTGAATCTGAAATTTGCCCACCCTCAATTGTCTTCTTGCACATGGAAATTAATTATTCAATTGTGTGCGCAAACGAGTGACCTTTATAAGAAAGGAATTACACTTTTATGTCTATTATCATCATTTAGACATCAAGTTACTTTTGAACAAGTAATATCAGAAAAATAAAAGAAATTCAAGTCATTAGAATCGTCACAATGACGAAATCGGAGGGCATCCGATTTTTCCACTACGTATTAAATAAAAATGATCGTAGCTGTGGAGTCTGAAATTATCAGACTTCTTCGCTACATAAAAATTAGCATTCAGCTCTATTGATATTCATACCAATACCTTCTGAATTGCTATGCACCTTTACGTGCATTATTTAATAAATATCTACATCAATGTATGATCAATGATAAACATTCGTGTTAGGAACCGTTTATCTTGGAAATTATAATTATAATTTGATTCTATTGAAAAGACGCGGCGTACAAGAAGACCCTAGCCCTCGTCTAATAAATACATACACAGACAAAATGTTACAATTCACAGGCATGGTTACCATGCCCGCGGTCATTATGCTCGCCAAAGCACGTATACAACCAGTCACTCGTGTCGATTCGGACCAAACGTCCTACGACATGATTGAGTGACCAGAGGAACCATAATGCATGCGCACTCACATTTCGCTGTGCCCCGGTGACGAAGGCGCCAACACCCCTGCTACTGCTCAGAGGAAGTCATCAAACTGCTAAGAAGTCATCAAGCTGCTCAACTGCGCCCAAACTGTAACGAAGGAACAGAACACGATTATAATTTCTTTCTAAAGTTACGATTGTTTCAACTCAAATAAAGAACCTCGAAACAATTAAAAACTAACGAAATTTTTTAACATTTAGGCATTTTAAGAAACAAATTAAAAAAATTAAAATTAACAAAATTTTTTTCTTAAAATGTCTAAGTGATAAAAAGTTTTGTTAGTTTTTCATTTCTTGGTGATTCTATTCTAAAAATTAATTTTTTTAAATTTTTTCTTTCTAAAATTTGGAAGAATGAACTCTACTTTAAAGGAATTAAATGAAATACATAGATACTTACATCTTTCTATTAAAATTCTGCGCACAAATCTCCTCTTCAGCTGATGCCTGACTCTAATTTCCGATAAGGAGTTTCGCTTTCAAAAGTAAAAAAAAATAAAGAAATAATAGACTACCAACGCGCCCCAAAGATCATAATTGGCGAACAAAGTCCTGAATCTATTCTCGCGATTGGAAAGTCAGAGCCGCGACGCTCGAAAAAGAATATTAATTGCGTAGAAAACACTGACTCTACCCTCGCGTATCCCCAAATTGTTAACGACAATCTACTATGAGCAACTGTGCTCTTCAAAATGAAAAACTTTGTACGTCATAAACACTGACTCTATTTGGCCGCATTGCGCGCGGTCACAATCTCTGAAAAATAAGTAGGATAGGAGAGTGGAGGTAGGTGTGGTTTCATCGAGTATTTGTCGCGAGGAAATATTGTTTTTCTTGGAACCAGCCAAGGGACTTTCGCTCCTTGTTATTTAGAATACAAGGTGTGATGCGAAAATAAAGAATGCTCGCTCGATAGGAGCAGCTTTACATTTCAGTAACACGATATTATCCAGAATATACTCCTTCAGAAATAATTATTACATTTAAATGAATCATAGTAGTGGCTTTCGACATTAAAGTTGTAAGCACGTTCGTGTTATTCGAATAATACTTGAAATTATTAATCACGATCTTTATAAATATCCAAAACTCATGGCAACAATCAAAATTCGTTAATTATTCATGCTCAAATGGCATGTCCTCGATATTTCTATACATAAAGAAGAAAACTTGCATCCAAAACCGAACGTAAATGCAATTACAACAGCTTCATAAAGATATATTCTTAAAAATCATTGAAATATCATTGAATTCTACGTAAACGCGACCGAAATGCAATAGAATTCGATCATTCCAATATTTCGTAAGCATGTACTGACGCCATTTTAAAAATTTTAAACAAATCTGATTAAAATTATTCAATTTATCATAATTCAATCTTTTCCCATTTGATCTTGATATTAACCGACTGCAAAGTTACCCATCAACCTCACAGCCAACAATGATTCAATAAAATAAAGAGAAAAATACCTATACCACACGTATTGCCACCTTCTTTTTCCAAGGAATGACCAGACGCCATCCAAGCACCGTTCAAATTAACGGTCAAGTGTCATGGCGTCGCCTGCCCTTTGCTTTCGATTCTCGCCTCAACGTCTGAAATCGAACGATGCAACAAGTTTGAAACAAAAGCATTAAAACATTCGTAAGGCAATTAAACAAGAAATAAGCTTGAAATATACCGGAAAAGGGATGTAACTGAATACCGAGACGCGATATGTGTGCACTAAATGCACAGAAATATCGGTGAAGCAACGAAGGGAATACGCGACGAACATCTAACGGTTTTCTCGCGATATTTAAACAATTTCGGGACGAAAATGTATTAATAGTTGCAGCAAGTGACGATAGATAGTAAAGAAGAAGACTAATACCGGTTAGAAGTAATTATGTGACGACAGATAATGTACGCGTACCATTTAAGCACGCAGCTATCGACACGTCTTAATAGAACGAAGTCCACGGAGAGAATGACCCCCGCGCCCGCCGCTGTACCTCGGCGAATATTGGCTTTGGTGGGGGGAGACGAGCAGGCCTCGCGAGACGCGAAGTAATACACGCGTACGTATTTCCGAAATGTTGGGATAGGTATACGTCTGTATTGTACGCCGAGTGACGTATACATATATCGCGGCTCGTGACCGAGCCATCTAAACAGAGGTGACTTCCAATTCCTGGAATCGTTTCTATGCATACGTTCTGCTACGGGTAAAATAGAAATATTACACTTACAAGTGTCTTATAGTTTTGTCGCGGGGTGTAGCATCTCCATACAAGAGTGTACTTTAATGATGCTGGTAAAACTTAACACAGATGGCTTAGTAAGTATATATTCGTAAATTACTTACGTGGTAGGTACCAGATATTTGCGTCACACATCTAATAAGTTAATCATTTCTTTCGGATATATCTTAATTACGTATTTTCTCCTTCTTACTCTTTGAAACAATGAGATGTAACGGTCCGATGATATCAAGAGCAATTCGTCAGGTCTTGATTCTGTGCACTTCGAGAAATTTTTGGACTGTTATGTCCGTTATGGTAACGGCAATATTTGTATTCTTTATTTTTCGTTTGCTGCGGTTCTTCTGATAGCTCGCTAATTGGCAGTAAGTGGTGAAGAATGATATTTTTTCCATGCTTTAAAACCTTGTGTGCACAGAATCAAGACCTGACGAATTGCTCTTGATATCATCGGACCGTTACATCTCATTGTTTCAAAGAGTAAGAAGGAGAAAATACGTAATTAAGATATATCCGAAAGAAATGATTAACTTATTAGATGTGTGACGCAAATATCTGGTACCTACCACGTAAGTAATTTACGAATATATACTTACTAAGCCATCTGTGTTAAGTTTTACCAGCTTCATTAAAGTACACTCTTGTATGGAGATGCTACATATTTTATAAACGACGGAAATATATTACGTGTAATATTTCTATTTTACCCGTAGCAGAACGTATGCATAGAAACGATTCCAGGAATTGGAAGTCACCTCTGTTTAGATGGCTCGGTCACGAGCCGCGATATATGTATACGTCACTCGGCGTACAATACAGACGTATACCTATCCCAACATTTCGGAAATACGTACGCGTGTATTACTTCGCGTCTCGCGAGGCCTGCTCGTCTCCCCCCACCAAAGCCAATATTCGCCGAGGTACAGCGGCGGGCGCGGGGGTCATTCTCTCCGTGGACTTCGTTCTATTAAGACGTGTCGATAGCTGCGTGCTTAAATGGTACGCGTACATTATCTGTCGTCACATAATTACTTCTAACCGGTATTAGTCTTCTTCTTTACTATCTATCGTCACTTGCTGCAACTATTAATACATTTTCGTCCCGAAATTGTTTAAATATCGCGAGAAAACCGTTAGATGTTCGTCGCGTATTCCCTTCGTTGCTTCACCGATATTTCTGTGCATTTAGTGCACACATATCGCGTCTCGGTATTCAGTTACATCCCTTTTCCGGTATATTTCAAGCTTATTTCTTGTTTAATTGCCTTACGAATGTTTTAATGCTTTTGTTTCAAACTTGTTGCATCGTTCGATTTCAGACGTTGAGGCGAGAATCGAAAGCAAAGGGCAGGCGACGCCATGACACTTGACCGTTAATTTGAACGGTGCTTGGATGGCGTCTGGTCATTCCTTGGAAAAAGAAGGTGGCAATACGTGTGGTATAGGTATTTTTCTCTTTATTTTATTGAATCATTGTTGGCTGTGAGGTTGATGGGTAACTTTGCAGTCGGTTAATATCAAGATCAAATGGGAAAAGATTGAATTATGATAAATTGAATAATTTTAATCAGATTTGTTTAAAATTTTTAAAATGGCGTCAGTACATGCTTACGAAATATTGGAATGATCGAATTCTATTGCATTTCGGTCGCGTTTACGTAGAATTCAATGATATTTCAATGATTTTTAAGAATATATCTTTATGAAGCTGTTGTAATTGCATTTACGTTCGGTTTTGGATGCAAGTTTTCTTCTTTATGTATAGAAATATCGAGGACATGCCATTTGAGCATGAATAATTAACGAATTTTGATTGTTGCCATGAGTTTTGGATATTTATAAAGATCGTGATTAATAATTTCAAGTATTATTCGAATAACACGAACGTGCTTACAACTTTAATGTCGAAAGCCACTACTATGATTCATTTAAATGTAATAATTATTTCTGAAGGAGTATATTCTGGATAATATCGTGTTACTGAAATGTAAAGCTGCTCCTATCGAGCGAGCATTCTTTATTTTCGCATCACACCTTGTATTCTAAATAACAAGGAGCGAAAGTCCCTTGGCTGGTTCCAAGAAAAACAATATTTCCTCGCGACAAATACTCGATGAAACCACACCTACCTCCACTCTCCTATCCTACTTATTTTTCAGAGATTGTGACCGCGCGCAATGCGGCCAAATAGAGTCAGTGTTTATGACGTACAAAGTTTTTCATTTTGAAGAGCACAGTTGCTCATAGTAGATTGTCGTTAACAATTTGGGGATACGCGAGGGTAGAGTCAGTGTTTTCTACGCAATTAATATTCTTTTTCGAGCGTCGCGGCTCTGACTTTCCAATCGCGAGAATAGATTCAGGACTTTGTTCGCCAATTATGATCTTTGGGGCGCGTTGGTAGTCTATTATTTCTTTATTTTTTTTTACTTTTGAAAGCGAAACTCCTTATCGGAAATTAGAGTCAGGCATCAGCTGAAGAGGAGATTTGTGCGCAGAATTTTAATAGAAAGATGTAAGTATCTATGTATTTCATTTAATTCCTTTAAAGTAGAGTTCATTCTTCCAAATTTTAGAAAGAAAAAATTTAAAAAAATTAATTTTTAGAATAGAATCACCAAGAAATGAAAAACTAACAAAACTTTTTATCACTTAGACATTTTAAGAAAAAAATTTTGTTAATTTTAATTTTTTTAATTTGTTTCTTAAAATGCCTAAATGTTAAAAAATTTCGTTAGTTTTTAATTGTTTCGAGGTTCTTTATTTGAGTTGAAACAATCGTAACTTTAGAAAGAAATTATAATCGTGTTCTGTTCCTTCGTTACAGTTTGGGCGCAGTTGAGCAGCTTGATGACTTCTTAGCAGTTTGATGACTTCCTCTGAGCAGTAGCAGGGGTGTTGGCGCCTTCGTCACCGGGGCACAGCGAAATGTGAGTGCGCATGCATTATGGTTCCTCTGGTCACTCAATCATGTCGTAGGACGTTTGGTCCGAATCGACACGAGTGACTGGTTGTATACGTGCTTTGGCGAGCATAATGACCGCGGGCATGGTAACCATGCCTGTGAATTGTAACATTTTGTCTGTGTATGTATTTATTAGACGAGGGCTAGGGTCTTCTTGTACGCCGCGTCTTTTCAATAGAATCAAATTATAATTATAATTTCCAAGATAAACGGTTCCTAACACGAATGTTTATCATTGATCATACATTGATGTAGATATTTATTAAATAATGCACGTAAAGGTGCATAGCAATTCAGAAGGTATTGGTATGAATATCAATAGAGCTGAATGCTAATTTTTATGTAGCGAAGAAGTCTGATAATTTCAGACTCCACAGCTACGATCATTTTTATTTAATACGTAGTGGAAAAATCGGATGCCCTCCGATTTCGTCATTGTGACGATTCTAATGACTTGAATTTCTTTTATTTTTCTGATATTACTTGTTCAAAAGTAACTTGATGTCTAAATGATGATAATAGACATAAAAGTGTAATTCCTTTCTTATAAAGGTCACTCGTTTGCGCACACAATTGAATAATTAATTTCCATGTGCAAGAAGACAATTGAGGGTGGGCAAATTTCAGATTCAAAGTAATTAGCATGAGAACATATTTTCTTGTTTTATGAAATTTACTTTGACGATGGAATAGCCCGTTGTAAATTCTTAAAGTAAATTCTTCATGATTTAGAATCTTTTTCTTAAATAATTCAATTTTAGAGTCCTTTTTCTCGCTAATTAAATGTCGAGTAGAGTCCTTTTTCTTGATCTAAAGTAGAGTCCTTTCTTATTTATCGAACTTTAAAGTATTCACAAGTTGAAAGTCGAGTCATTTTGCTTAATAATGTAATATGAAAGAATAATATCCTGCTAGACACTATAGAAACTAATCATATTTTCTAGTTGAGGATTTTCAGGATATCTTTCCGTACCCATTGCCTTTTAATTCATCCACGTGCCCATGCGCTACTTGGGTGAGTGAAGGCAATGGGGCACGATGACTTTCTTTACTAAATAATTACATGTCGGCGGCTGGCATTGCGTTAGTGTATCGTGCACGTCGCATTTTCCACCTGTGTGTTTGTGTGGTTAGGCGGTGGAATTAGCGGCGGTGAAAGATTTTCATCAGAGACCATGTTAACGAAACTATAACATTATATTATTATTCATTACAATAACGATACCAATGTATCATATTCCTTGTTGCACACGATGATCATTCTAGTAAATAATCTTGGAATATGAAACTTAATCAATCTCATATAATCAAATGAGAAAGTAATAAGGATTGATGTATGTACATAATACGTACAAAGCACATTATCAAGTAATCCATTGTTTGAAATTGAAAATAATTAATTGCTATTTAAATCATACTTATACGCAATGGTCACTGCCTTTGTCAGCCGATTTCAGTGAAAACTGGTACGTAAAGTTAGAGTGTGATTGTAGCCAAGCTCGGGTGACGGAGCCGTCCCGGGACGGTCTCTCTAGTGTAGGCTTTTGCACCCGGGCGGCGATGCTTGAGAATCGTGGAGTGGGTTGGCTGATGATTGTGTTTGAGAGACTGTTTTGCCATTTTTAAATATAGGTGTTAGGTAGAATAGGTAACTTACCTTCTGGTACGAATGTGTGACTTAAATATAAGTAGGTAGGGCCGGGGCAGGTCATCGTATTCTCTGATCGCATGTTCCCCGCACGATGACCTGCTTTCAGGAAATTTGTGAGAAAAGTCGACGGCCAGACTAGCGCGAGTGGGGTATGCCCTCGCTTCTAGCCTCGCTATGTCGACTTTTTGACGCCAGTGGGACATTGCACATTGTCGCTGGTCGCGGTCGCGAAGGACGGGCTTGGGCACGCTATTAACTTTCAGAAGGGCGGACCGCCGAAGCAAGAAGAAGCCAAAGAGCCGAAGATAGCCCGGCCAAAGAGGCCACATCATGTGGGCTACGAAGAATGGTCCTGCATCCTCGGGTGCAGGGTCATTCTTCATAGGTATTACTTTGCCATTATGCTCGTCGGTAGTTGTAGTAGTAGTAGTAGTTTGGTTGGCGATAGGCTGACCCATCGATACCACCCCCCCCCCCCTGAAATTGAGCACCCCGCGTTTTCAATTAGGGTTGCGAAAAAGATTACGGGGCTAGTTAGCGTTGCGACTAAATGTTGATGACGGTTTGAATTAGCGTTGCGATTAAATGTTGATGACGGTTTGAATTAGCGTTGCAAATCAAGTATTCCCCGCGTTTGGTTCCAGCATAGTGTTGCGAAAAAATATCGATCGTGGTTGCTTGTAGTGTTCCGAAAAAAGAGTCGCGATTGTTTTTGAGATTGTTCTAGTATTTTGAAATTTGAATTGGAGTTACTAGAGTTTGATTCATTGTATTACTTTTGATTCATGGTATTCTTTTTATTAGAGGGACATTCCACGCGAAATCGGACACTTTTCGGAGAAACATTTCGAACGTTGCTGGAATTCGAACATGTTATAGTCTTTAATGATATTTAAACGTACCTCAAAGGATTTTTCAATATTTTGAAAAATGTCGATTTTGCAGCTGTTTGAAGGTACGTGCTAACTTTTTTCAGTAAATTATAGTTATGGAAGTAGTTAATGGGAGTAGGTGATGAGCTTTACGGTATTTACAGAGAAGACATTGAAGTTTTAAGAAAAAATTATTTCAGTTTAAAATATAAAAATTTGAACAATTTTTGTGCAATTATTTTAAACAAATGCAGTTTTTTTAACACCGGGCGCGATTTTAAAAATCCCCCCAAAAAGGATAATATAGTTCTATCCTTCCCCTTGATGGATAAATTTTAAAAAATATGGACATTTTAAAATTGGCCCCGTAAAAATTGTCGAAAGTTGGCGCTGCGTCAAATTGTACCGGCTCGACTGCTATAGGTATCTGTTATTCTTATACGGTGTTCTCGAATATGGTAAGTATTTGTAAAAAATTGAAGAAGGAAAACTTTTACTGCTTTTTATACACAACATAATACGGTAACTCAATTTTGGGTGTTCGCAATATTTTCCTTGAAACGAAGGTGACGCTCAGTTTTTTAAATGGAATGCTATTAAATATTTAGCATTCCATTTAAAAAAACTAAGGGTCTCCATTGTTTCAAGGAAAATATTGCGAACACCCAAAATTGAGTTACCGTATTACGTTGTGTATAAAAAGCAGTAAAAGTTTTCCATCTTCAGTTTTTTACAAATACTTACCATATTCGAAAACACCGTATAAGAATAGCAGATATAGCCGCTTGGCCGCTGCGAATATCGCACGGCCCAGCCAGTCGAGCCGGAGCGATTTGACGCATCGTCAACTTTCGACAATTTTTACGGGGCCAATTTTAAAATGTCCATATTTTTGAAAATTTGCCCATCAGAGGAAGGATAGAACTATATTATGCTTTTTGGGGGGATTTTTAAAATCACGCCCGATGTTAAAAAACTGCATTTGATTAAAATAATTGCACAAAAATGGTACAAATTTTTATTTTTTTAAACTAAAATAATTTTCTCTTAAAACTTTAATGTCTTCTCTGTAAGCACTGTAAATCTCATCTCCATCCATTTACTACTTACATAGCTATAATTTATTGAGGAAAAGGTAGCCCCTTACCTTACAGCTGTAAAATCGACATTTTTCAAAATTTTGAAAAATCCCTTGAGGTACGTTTAAATATCACTAAAGACTACAACATGTTCAAATTCCAGCAACATTCGAAATGTTACTCCGAAAAGTGTCCGATTTCGCGTGGAATGTCCATAGAGTTGCGATGCGACTGATCGCGTTTTTTTAATTACTCGTCCTAGTTTGATTCTTGATATTTTTTTGAGGTATTGTTGCGATGATGACTGATCGCGTTTGTAATTAGAGTTGCGACCCCCAGACCCCAATGCCCCGAAACTGTCCTGGGACATGTCTGGAGACATGTTCCTGGGAAAAAAGAGTCCCGAGCTGCTGGATTTGCAGCACAGGGGACTCTACACAGCCTTCAGGAAGGTTGCAACGAATTAAAGTTAGAGTTGCGTATTACAAGACACAGGTGCACTAAACTTTTATTAGTTTTGCGAAAAATGAAGCCACCCATCTGGTGGTTCTCGATAGATTTTTATATTTGTTAGAGTAGTATAGCTCCTTGTGAGCTTTTTCGTTTGCTATTCGGGATTTGTATTGAGTATAGTAGAATTTTCAGTAATGAAGCACCATCCGGGAATTTTGAAGTTGTTTGAGAAATTAGTGCTGCGAGTAGTCCAAAGTCCTAGTGACTGTGCTCGGGAGTTGATTTTAGTCTGTAATAAGTTAGCGTTGCGAAAGATAGAAACGGTCCACTCACGGGTTTCTTGCATTAATGAGTGGCCAATGATCAGCTGCCCTTCTGGCTACTGATCATTTTTTTCAGCAGCCCTAAGTGGCTGCACCATCCTCCTTCTCCTATCACCGCCTACCAACCCTTGAATCGAGTGTTTGTCACTGGAAATATTGTTTTAAAAGTATACTCATATCTTGCAGACAAATGTTTTTTATTTTGTTTTAGAATATTTTTATATTTCAAGTTCCAATTTTCATGGAATGGCATTTGAAAATTTTTATTTTGTGACTGAAAGAATGGCGATGAAAGGTGTAATTCATTATTTGTAATAGAAATCGCAGACTTCTGACACACCTCCATTCAATTCAAGTTCTAATTAGAGTATTTGAAATGTAGTAGTAGTTATTCCTCATTAGCGTTGTCGATTTTTGCATAGTAACTTCGTCAATCCTTGTATTTATTTTCAGATTGATAAGAAATGTAGTTTTTTATTTTTATAAATTTTCAACATTCCTTTGCATTGATCAAAATTCACCCGCGATTGTTGCTTAATTTGATGATATTGAAACGAAATTTGCACTGAAAAAGTAGGTAACTGCAATTCGGCACTTTATATTGATAGTAAATTTTCAATATTATCACGTGCTCGTTGTTGCTATTTTCTGTATGACAGTAACTTCAAATACTGTGCAGTAAAGTGCAATTATTCCAACTTTCAATATTTGCATAAATGTTTTGGATTAACTATAGTATATTATGATTGATTGTCGATACATCAACTTTGAAGATGCCAATTAATGAGGAATTAGAAGGAAATTATTGAGTTGATGTAACAAAGCACCCAATGTGCTTAATATTATGAATATTAATTGTTTCGGAATGAAATGTAATATCATTAGTAGCTTCTTTTTCACGAATTGCTAAAGTTTTGATTGCCTACTTTGTCTGCTGACAATGAAGCAGTATTTTTTAATCTCTTCTTTCTTTCATCTTAATACCAAATCGATATTGCATATTGAGTTGTGGCTTGTAGCTTCAAATATAATATTTCAATATTTGGGCAATAGTGATTCAATGAAAAGACTAGGGTAGATGCATCATTTGTGACCATTTTAAGGTATTGTACCAGTTTTGGCCACTTCTTAAAAAATTTAATATTTTTCCGTGTAAGCAATACATATAACCTTATATTTCGGGCGGTATACTAAATAAAATATTTATGATGTGAAATTCTCCACACAATAATGATCTGCAAGCAATTTAAAAATAAGATAATAATGCACATGGCCAAAAACAGTGCAATAGCCAAAAACGTTACATCTACCCTATATCTGTTGAAATTATATCACTTAATCGAGATAGATTGTAGGTATCTACTAATTCACTGAGAAAGTTTCTGTTACAGATATATTATGTGTGAAGATTATTTCAGAAATATGATTTCAGATTCATCATCCTTGAGAAACGAAATCTCAAGGAATTTTTATTAATAGATACTTTTGAGAATGTTTCAGGTAACATCGTGGGTCCATCGAGGGAAGTAAGAAACACATGACAATTTCAGATTTTTATTAGGCAGGTCATTATTCAAATTTAAGTAGATATGTATATGATGAGGTAATGTGTTTAGTAGCCACATAGAATTAAGTAGTTTTTAAGGAAATAATTAAACACTGCAGTGTTTATAACTAAATATAACTAAACATAAGTAGCATATAACTAAATATAAGTAGCAATTATTAAATACGAGCGCTCGTATAGGTAGGAATTATTAGTATTTAAATACCTAAGCATAGCAAATATACACTGGCATATTTCCTAGTAATGAATAGGAAATAATAATTATTCACTAATTAGGAATGAAATAAAGAAAAAAGGGGAAAACTTTTTGCTAAGTAATGATATATCATATAACATATCCTATAATGATGTATCATTATCACTGTTTTCCCTAATAATTTCCCTCAAATTTGCCCCCCTTTTCTTTGTTTTATTTGCAATTAGTGAATAATTATCATGGTAGAAATATACCAGAAAGTTTTTAAAATTTGAAATGAAAGAAACAAAGAAATATTTTAAATTCAGCTTAGCTTTATCGCGGTAGCTTTTTACAGAAGGACTCCCTCTGATGCCCGCTTGTCGAGCGATCGAGGATCGTTTTGCAACCGTGCATCAGGGGGATCTATGGAAATGAAAATAAAATTTTGCATAAAAGGAGGGCGGATGGGCCGCGGTTAGGGCGGGTCTCCACTCGCAGCACCTCCTCGTGGTGAGACCTGGGCAATCTGTATTATTTGAACTGTAATTACTAATCGTATGACAAGTAACATTGTAATACAATTATTAATTACGTGACAAGTAATACGAGCCGATTGGCTGCGATCATCTATCTTAGTTAACCCTCTAGTGCATAGATTTTTAATTCAGTTGTAAAAATTAGAGTACTCTAATTTGGAGATGAAAAGACCAAATCCGATGTCTGTTTTCAATTTGGAGGAAATAATAATAATAAATTTCGCAGCGTGCGTAGCTGAAAAATGCACTTCAAACTAGATATCTGTCAAATTGAAAACTCAGATTGACATGTTTCTTAGACCAATATGTGCGCTGTGACACTACTTTAGGTCTGGGAAATGAGAATTCCCAATTCCTGGATTAAATAGGTACCCGCCTTAAGGCAGGCGTATGCATTAGAGGGTTAATCTATATTCCATCCGTCCAGATTCGATTCCAAATATTTCTTCTACAATTACATTTTATTTCTCCAATAATATTAAAGAAAAAGGACTCCAATAGCAATCTTGGTGCCATATTTCCCAAACGGTTGCTCCTTTCTCAGTTACTACTTAGGCAACGCTTCGTCAAAAAAATTTCTAGATGAAAGGTATATTCCAGTGAAATGTTGTTAAACGGTTTTCTATTTAGTCCAGTAGTCGAACTAATTGGTGTAGGAATCGACAAATCAGGAAATAATACTGTTAACATTTACAGATATTCACCGATCCGATCACTATCGCGGATAAAGTCGAACTGATAGCTCACACCTTTCGTCAATGTTGTCACATTGGTAGAGGTTGCCGTCAACCACAACTGTTTCCTATGCAAGTTGAAATTTCTCAATTTCTAATAACTCGAATGTAATAATTATTGTTAAGAGACAAGATTTGAAAGAACTCACACGAGAGAGTTTAACTTCAGAAATGTAACTTGTATTCGACACATTATGCATCCCGTATGATTGTGAAATTAAAGAATGCACGATTTGCAGTTGCATCCATGCACCCTACGACACTCATGCATCATGCAACTTTCTGCGAGGCTTATAAGAACTAGATTTTGAGGGCTATAGTGTCTTGATCCCCGAAATGGATTATCGAAGAGACATCCGCACGAGTCGTTGACAAACCGAGTCAAAGCGTAGCATAGCGAAAACCTATGTCAAACTCACACATTAAAGAAGTCACACGTGATCAAGCACGTAACGCACCTTTCAGCATTTCAACACATTTCAGAGTATTTGCTGAGTTGGACGCTGTTCATGAGCAGAGGCCGCTACATTCAGTCCTCGAGTTATGGGTCGGTAACACAGTTCGGGTAGTGACACAAAGTTTCATTAGGTGATAGGTAGGTTTATTCTATACCTCGTCTGTGCTTGTTGCACAGACGAGGTTATAGGATAGACCTATCATGCAATGTAATTTTGTGACAATTTTTGGGGGGCTCGCGAGCTTAGAGCTAGGGTAAAGGACCCAATCACTGGCAGCCAACCCAATTACTGTCACCTTAAGCTATTTTACTTAAACGTTTATTTATTCGTTATTTTAACTAAAATAGCTTAAGGTGGCAGTAATTGGGTTGGTTGCCAGTAATTGGGTCCTTTACCCTATATGTTCTATGCCAAGGTGAAGACACGGTTTGAAATACCGACTTCGTGGAAAACCTCAGGTTTTATTGCACCCTCTGTGTTTAGGAGCGGTGGTTTTGGAAATCACACATAATTCAACCACCAAAATCGGTAACGAAGAACAAAGTATTGGAAAGTTATTCAACATTTTTCACTATAATAATTTATCTTTTAAGAATTACTGAATTAGTAACCGATTAAGTTATACTTTTTTACTTTTCGCGCCCGTGCCCGCGTCGAATAAAAATAAAATCAGAATATTAAATAAAATTCAGAATCTCTACTAATATATAAAAGTGAAACGTTGTCTGTTTGTTTGTCCTTGTTTCACGCGTAAACGATTGAACGACTTTCAATGAAATTTGGAATATACATTACATACGTCCTAGATTAGATAATAAGCTATGTATATAGAATGTAGGAAATATAAATAATTCCCAGGTGAAACCGGGTAACGAGCCAACTAGTAATTATGATATGGGGGTGGAGTGATGAAAAAAATGTACCTTTTCTTGGCAAAGATATCGTATAAAATTAATGTCCTTTTATTGCTAATGAATCTTCTTATATTTACATTGGAAGATGTTTCTAGTTATCACAGCCGTAACAATATTATAAGTGCTAAAACGTTAACTAGACGATTGAGGTGAGCTCGGATCGAAGCTAATCAACGCGATTCTAATACTTTTATCACGGCTTCGCAGGTACGCGTCTTGTCTAGATTATCGTACGCATTTCGAGTTGTTAGAAAAATATTTCGAGAGAGATTGGGACTAAGTTCTCCTACCCTTTGCTTAGAATGAATTAACGTTCAATTATAATCTGTCCGTGGGCTTGTGTGTCTCGTCCTTAAATATACGAGGTCCTCCTTTCATCAAGCATCATCTCCGACGACCGTTCCCACTAATTTGGGCGAGGCACTTGATTAACGCTCTAAATGTAGAAACATCTTGCAAGCATATTTACAAAACAATTCTAGATACACTGTTCAATTTACATCGATTCGATAATTCCGCGATTACCTCGGCGGCGTATCTGCGTTACTCTAATCACAACAGGAAGATATGCAGTAGAACAACTTGTAATATACGTGAATGTTATAGACTTTCGAACTCCAAAGGCGGTAGGAGTTCCTCGTCATTCAATATCATTTTAAGTACCGTAACAGTCTGATAGTTAGAATTGGAAATGATCATCCATTGATACTGCTTATATCCCCATTGTTTCTCGTCAAAAGGGTTTGAGTCTCCTCCCCTCTGAATTTCTCCCGCAGTAACACGAAGATACCGATGAAAATGATTAAAACACCGATACCGCAGACACCGAAGGATGTCACGCCACCCAAAGACTGAGCGATCATAATCATTTTGACTGTGCTAGCATAGTCGGACGTCAATGTGGCTTCTTGCGTGAACCACAGCATCGGTACAAACGTTTTCTTAATGTTCTTGAACATCCTGGAAGTAAAATCACATTGAAACTTAATTTCACCTAAAAGATTCGCTCGCGAATGCCTCGTATTCTAATCAGAAAAACGACGGAGATATCTTACGTCATGGAGTCGTCGGGTTGAAGCAACAGGTTCAATTGTAATTGCGCCTTCACTTTCAGCGGGACCCCAGTTTTCTGCAAAACGTTAAAGTAGTCGTATAGCATATGACGTTCAGCGATTTGTAGTTCGCTGTTTCTCAATAGTTACCGGCTCTAGGCCTATCGAAAGCTCGTGCTTCGTTTGGTTTGGCTGCATCCCGTCGATATTCTCTCTGTAACTCGGGTCCGCCGTATAAAAGTGCGGCAAGCTGATAAAAGCCGGCGCGCCCCATTTGCACGATGATATATTTAACGCTCCTGAGGGTACGCAGTCTCCCTCACAGTAACACGCTCGCGATTTTACGTTTGTCCCATTATCAAATATATTACCGTCGTTAGCGTATTTTACTCCTGCTAATCCCTCGTGTTCTATTGTCCCGTTATACACAGCCTGCATACTCCTGTTGAGAAAATTGAGAACAATTATTTCTTCATTCATCTCTTGTACCTTCGATAAACGATTCTACTTACGTGCAGATATCAGACACGAAGAAGGAAACGGTTTTGTTATTAGGCAACGGTGGCCACAAATCGCCGTTCGTTCCTTTCACCACTCCACACTCTCCAGGATAGTAACTCACTCTATCCTGGTAATTCCATTGCTTCACAAGTCCCAAGTCGAGCCTGTTGGTCGTGCCGGTGAGCATGTTGAACGTACCATCGTAACTGGCGGAACCGTTCCTCTGCGAATGTTAGCGGACTATAATTTTCTTAGAACGAGTTCACGCGTTCCTGACGAGTCCTCTTCTATAACACAACTTACGCCGTAGAACCAAGCGAATCTATTCATTGGAATCTGCGTGAGCTTCAGCTTTCGAGCAATCAGCAGCATGGTATCGTTGTAACCTTCGAAGAGCAACTCGTTCACAGTCTTAGTAATTACTAGCTTCTGTCCTACCGACATCATCACTCTGTTTACTATGTCGCGGAAAAACGGTTGTTTGTACCTCAGCGTGTACGCAACACTCTGCGAAAGTAACAAACGGATGTAGAGTAACATGCGTAAAGATATTCGTGTAGAGGATGGCGATACTAGGGAATACGTACTGCGGTTACTGGGTTTACATTCGTCACACTGTCTGACAAACTACCCGATGACAAGGACTCGTCAAAATGCCATATCCTTTTCCTTTGAAATGTTATAGTGCCATTGTCGTTCCATGTCTGTTGGACCTTAAAGTCGACTTCCCTGCGACAAAGGAATATCACTTAGAAGAAGCTCAATAGAACTCGCTATACTTAATGAAAATCTTGGTACCTGAATACGTAAGGACCCATCTCCACGAACTTAGGCTTCACTTTTGAATCGGGTGTTATCAATGCCTCCGGATTAGACAAATTAAACATGTACAGTTTCAAATACATGGGGATTGGTGTTTCCTTCCAAAGATCATAGTTAGTGGACGTCGGCGTCAATGTCAGTTCCTATGGAAATAGATCGTACATAAGAATCAAGGAATACTCGAAAAGCACAAGCGACATTGCTTTCGGACTTACCGTGTTCAAAATATTTTTATACAACGTGGGCCAAAGTATCCCCACAACCAGTCCAACAATTGTTAACACAAAGCCCACTGCGAATATGATGATAAATTTCACCTTACCCTTGCACATTTTGTCCGATAGTTCCGACCTGGAAACACAAGCGCAACGTTGTTAAATATTGTCTCCTATTCTGATTTATGATTCCCAATATGTTTAATCAGTGGAAGCAAGCGTTAATGCCTTGTACTTGGTAATATTGTTTAGATGATATCGTCCAGGGTATACAATGACACCGAGGACATTACGAAATCGACAGTGGTTTTCATCAACAATCATACATTACCTAGAGGAGAAATTTCTTAAATTTAAGTCTCTTCTAAATACATTCTGCGGTATTAGTGATGTGGCTTGTGGAATGTTGAACACGGGATGCCTTTTATTGACGAGCGTGCCACTACATCATTGGCCTGACCGAGCTTAAGCACGTGATCCATTCTTTCTTTGAAGACTGGAGGAATAGATCAGAGTACGATTGGAGCATAGCTGCGTATAAAGTGCCATGATATACGTCCGAAACGAGAAATGCAGATATTATGTCAGCAATCTTTCGTGAGATTACGTCGTGACGGCGGACATATCGGGAACGAATGACGCTGATGTTGTGATGTGAAGCATTTGAAACGAAAATTTTACGCCAGTTTGCTGTTAGTCGAAAAGAAGCAGATGGAAAGTGTACTTAAACGGAAAAGAGAACGGTCCGAGAAGACATCTTACGATTGACAAAGGCCAACGCATCAATAGCGCATGATGCATATTAAAATGTCGGCGCGAACGTTTGAAGCCGAGTTAATGTCCGCTTATTTCCATACACGGAAACCAGTTGATGAATGAAGAATTCTAATGATCTCATAGTCTATTCTCGTAATATTTGTCTAACTTCTTTCACCGCCATTCAGTGAGCAACTCGGATAAACCGAACGTTTATTTCATTCGATCCTCGAACAATGTTGGCCATGAAGTCCATGCCAGCAATCTCATCTACATTAATCATCGTTTCGTTAATCACATTCCCGGATCGCGACGAGATAAATTCCCTGTTCGACATAAACATTTGCTCGACAAGATCTACGGCTCTGATCCCAGCGAAAAATGTTAGGCGATCTTTGATCAATATTGTATTTTGTACCGGATGGTAGTTTCCAAATCGTTGCGTATCTCGCGTGTTCCGACGTCGTCGAATTTACAACTCGCCGGGCTTGTTAATTCGCGGGGAAAGTGAAAGGAATAGGATGATTTTCTAAACGATTACCAAAAGAAGAAACAGGCAGTACAATCCACTACAAACCTGAACTTATGCCCCGTTAAAGATCACTCCTCTGTTTTGGAGTGTAAACTATTGATACAGGCATTATTGAACACTGTGCTTGAATGATATTATCAGTGCGAGGGATAAAGCATTACACGAATTAGTTTCGATAACTTCGTGATCAGATAAACTGTCTATGATAAAGTTTCTATATCAAATGCAAATCGAGCACTTGTTTCCTAGATAATATTATCTCACACATCAAGCACTTACAAGGCTCCTTTGATTGTTTAATAATAGCTTAATAATAGTGCGTTTCAACCTATCTCATTACTGTTCTTTAAATATTATTATTTCGTACGCGACAGATCGTATCGCGTACAGAAAAAGTAGCCGCGCTACCTCCACCGAGTGATAACAGATTTCGCGATCGTTTTAATGTTGATTATCTGGCAGCTTTCATATTACCAACGTAATCGATGGTTAAAGTAAGTCATTTATCTCAAAACGAAGGTTACGAAATATACATATTATCGAATAATAACTTCGATGTTGTTGATTGTTTTAAAAAAAAGAACAGTGCCCGATGTCACGGAGCAGAGAGCAAAATTGCCTTCGATAGACAGATCCTTGGAAAAGAATCAAATCTTAACTGATAACGTTATTTGCACTTGAATCATTAATTGCGTTTCCAGTAGCTTGCCTTCCGATTTTTATTAACGATAACGTCAGCTTATGAATCTAATTCCACGAAAGTGGGGGCCAGCGTGGACGAAGAAATTTGGAGTAAACCGCGAAAGCGTTCATTATCACGCGTTAGGGCAAAGTTCAAAATTTCTCGACTGATTTCGCTGCAGGGACGCAGAATGCAGATAAAAATTGCACGCCACGTAATTTTCACTGCGAGATGCTTCGCCCGTATACGCTCAAGTATTATCGCCCCCGACTGACCCCGAAAACACTATAATCCCCGACAATGAACAGCCATAAAAACTCCGCGCACGATTAATTCATGCGGCATTGCTGCTTGCGTCTCGGCATACATGTATATTTTATGTTTTATTAATCGTCCGTACGGCCTGCGAATTCGAAAATAAATGAGTCAACCACTTAAACGATGTCTAGCTCATTCTCGTTTTACTCGCGTGTTCATAAGTACCAAAGTCGAATTAAAAAAGAAGAACGATGATTTCATTGCTCCCGCATAAATCTCGCGATGATTAATCATACATGGAAGTCTCATCGCGGGGAGGAACTCGTACAGTGATTATCTTCGCAATTATTACCGCCTATTTTTGTCGCAAGCGTGCGCGAAAAACTGATAAATACTAAGTTAGTTCATGCATTACCACAGAACGCGAATGTTTTTTGCTCATATATTATGATTACCGCACGGCTTTCGTCGACGTAAGTACAGTAAAAATACGTCTCTAAAATGTCGTTGGAACGAAGCGAAGTAAAGTATGTATGTGAAAGTCGAGAGGATAGATCGACACCTCTCTACAGAAGAGTATCTCAGACTGGAAAGAAAGTGCATCCTGTCCGAGAGATACAGGAGTCGCTGACCCTTGAATGGGACTCGACGTTCGTGCATATACGGGACTGAAAAGAATTTTCAATCTACGTAACGCGTGAAAGTTCTTCCTTCTTTTACTTCTTTAATTACACCGATGGTTCCTCGAGTATTATGCCACCGGTAGGTTTTAAAATGTTCAGCGGCAGATCGTCGGTCAGTTAATTGTATTAAAATAAATTAGGGACACGCGTGTGGGTATTAATTCGAACGGAGAAGTCGGCTGATCGAAGTTAATGCGATCGAATTCGCTGGTACTGTTTTAATTACGAACCTGGCTGCGCTGAATAATTCCCGTGAGGGGTTCGCGAGGTTTTCGCTTCACTGCCGTCGTCCGTTACCACCGGCCACACACGGTTCCCGTTGTTAAAATGCAGCGGATAAGTTGTCAACGTCCAATGGTAACGTGAACGCGAAAGATTACACGACGACTGGCCTGCGCAAACCTTCGCCCGTCCAGTTCGCGGACTGTTAAAGCAAGGCCGACCAAGAAATCGCCCGCAGAGGAGGGATCACTGGGTGGCGGAACAGCGCACTGTTGTTGGATGCGATTACAGGGTCCTCCCTTCGATTCGAGTCGTCAAAAGTCCCAGTAAAAATTATAATTTCTTCTTCGATCGATGATATCGAAATAGTTATGCTACTTATACTTCAAATATGAATCTACCGTGGTCAGGCCCGGATTAAGATTTTTGGGGCCCGGGGCTATCAAACCTTTGAGGCCCCCCGTGGTTGATTTTTGGGGCCCGGGGCTATCAAACCTTTGAGGCCCCCCCCGTGGTTGATTTTTGGGGCCCGGGGCTATCAAACCTTTGAGGCCCCCCCGTGGTTGATTTTTGGGGCCCGGGGCTATCAAACCTTTGAGGCCCCCCGTGGTTGATTTTTGGGGCCCGGGGCTATCAAACCTTTGAGGCCCCCCGTGGTTGATTTTTGGGGCCCGGGGCTATCAAACCTTTGAGGCCCCCCCGTGGTTGATTTTTGGGGCCCGGGGCTACATATCAAATTTTCGAGGCCCCTCCGTCGTTGAACAGCGGGGGAGGGGGTTTTAGTGAGCTAATCGCTTAGAACGGGGCCCCCTCGGAAAGTGGGGCCCGGGGCTGTAGCCCCCCCTAGCCCCCCTTTAATCCGGGTCTACGTGGTGGTATCATAGCAAGAATAATAATAGCAAGGTGTTTGGGATAAATTACTCCTAGTCGCCAATTCGGAAGTTAAACGTGGATAGAGTTGTCTACGTCCTACGACGCTCCACTTTTAGGCTCCGTGCAATGTGCATCCTTCAGTGGAAACGGAGCGAGAGGCGCTAAAGAGCGAGACACGTGCTCATGACCTCAAGCAAGGCTCGGGTGTTTGTTTTTCCTCGTTTATTTTCTCGCGCTGATTGTCTCGACGCTCGGAACATCTTTGCGTTAACGTCCCACTAGATCACCGACGTCTCATCTCGCTGACCATGCACGTGTACCAAGCGAAATAGGGAAGTGTGTCGGACACGTTCATGTGTCAAGGTAAACGGGTTTCGAGCGTTGAGACAAGGTTGAAACAAAAACTGTGGGAAAATAAAGATAGGGCCGTATGGAGCATGTTTCCAATCTCATTCAGTTTCTAGTAGGTACTCCCATTGAACGGTGCGCAGTTGTCTTAAATGGGACATTGAAACCGGCTCTCAATCTCCACTCAACTGTTGAATTCACGACTTCTCTGTATCTCTACCGGGAATAATAGTTTCGATTGTTGCAAAAGTTTATTTATTGCGATTTCATCGTCGTGAAAAATAGTGCAGGATCGAACAATCGGTCTTCAGTGCGTACAAACTTTACAAAGACGATGCGCGAGGCAGATGCTTCATTGGACCCTTATTAACAATCATTATTGTTTGTGAAACATGCGTAAATAAAAATACTGACACGGCTCCGGTAAAACTAAATATCGCTTCTGGTGATATTGTTCAATTACACGATACGAGTGATAATAAAGATTTCAGTTACCCGATAACTTAAGTTATCGCGATACTGTTTGTGTTGTTCATGTCTTCTTGCAGCTGAGTCCGATCCCGTATCCTCGCGCACATTAAACTGTACTCTAATACGCCGATTCGAACGTTCATTTCAGAAATCTCGGATCTCATTTTGGTTATCGTCTTTTTTATATTCACCAGCGGAGCTGTAAAGGAACAGATGCAATCGACGTATCTGTGCGTTACGAGTATTGTAAATCGCGGTACTTACTTCCATCCGTCATGCTCGATCCTCTTTCATCCATTTCTCTTTTTATGTGTTCCAGTTCCTCTGAAAGTTTATTAAAGATTCTTGTCCTCTCTGTTACACCGCCGCTAACGTCCCGATATTGTTCCTTGACTTTCGATAGCTCCTCTTGAAGCCTTTGGTACTCTCTCAAAATAGGCTCCAGCTGCCTATTCAAATACGATTCTCTGGTCTTTACTTTGTCTAACGTATTCGTTATATCAACGTGTAGTTTGTCCAATTGACTTCTGGTTCCAGTGAGATTTGCTGCTATGTTTGTACGGAGTTGCTTCATTTGATCTATATGCGACCTCCAATCCCTTGAATCTGAAGCGAACCTATATATCTAAATCCTTTCTCCAAAATTGTCCCTTTAAATATTTACCAGACAATCTGTACCTGTTTTAATAGTGACTTTTAGTTGAGGTAAAACTCTCTCCAGTTCTAATTGCCACTCTTCTCTGTTCGTTTTAGACTCCAGGATGTCCTCGAGCTTAAACGTTTCCTTCTGTAAACAATTGCCAAGTAGTCACACACATAATCCTTGTTTTATAAACTCCGGTAAAGAACCTTTACTCACAAAGTCCTGCCCATAAAGTTTTGTGATATCATCCACGTGTAAAATATCTTCGTCCTCATCGTCGCACTCTGCCATCATTTCTTCCTCCACTTTCTCCAGGATTAACTCTGCGTCGTCATCCTCTATGTCGGGTTCATCGTTTGGCTCGTCGGGTGGTATTTCTACCCTATGAATGTTTGCTCACATAAGACGCTCGATTAGATTCTTATTAAATATAATTCAAGGAACTCACTTTTTCCACTGAAACTTTTGCGTCTTCAGTGCTTCGTCCGCTAAGTTATCCAGAACATAAATAGCATGCTCTCCGCTGCCTTGTTTAAGTTTATTAGGTGGAAATTCTACTGGTACATTCAGGTCTCTTAAGTGATCTAACGTTAGGGCTATCGTAGAGTTAGGATCGTCCGACTCTTGCGGAGGCTCGAACTTCCTGCCAGTCTTTCTGATTAACCACGCAGCTAAAGATGTAAATGTATAAAATTGCTCTCCTGGATTTGTCTGCGTTACAAAATAGTTCCTGCGGTTTGAATGGACACAGTTCTCTTATAGATTCATAGAATGCGAAATGGAAAGTTACATATACAACTGACATAACTACCTATTTATAGCTTTTATTTTAAACTCTGATAAAAACTCGGTATCGTAATTCAACAACTTCAACTTTTCTAACAAGTCTTCCATTCTGACGTACATAACATAGGAGGTAGATGGAGAAGATCCATCTTCTATAACGATCTTTGGAGTGTCTCGAAACATTTCTGTAATTATGATTCAATAGTATCATCAAATATGCCGGTGCAAAGTATACATATAAGTCCGTGCAAACCATAAATCTTTATTCGCAAAGTTGTATATGTTTACCTCTTATTCTATGTTATCTTTTATGTAAATTTATTTATATCTGTGAATAAAACACAAAGTCCAGTATACTAAGTAATAGACATTTCGTAAATGTTTATTTTAATCATATGAGATCCCATGATCCAACGACATCGACCTTTTCGATCGAATATATACAACTGTATGCAACATTGCGAGAGAATTATTTATATAGTTTAAATGTCATCCATCGGTAACTAGGGATATTCGTATTCGGTTTGCAAAAAAAGTGCTG
Source organism: Andrena chrysosceles (assembly GCA_963855975.1). Taxonomy (NCBI): domain Eukaryota; kingdom Metazoa; phylum Arthropoda; class Insecta; order Hymenoptera; family Andrenidae; genus Andrena; species Andrena chrysosceles. Next base: position 6,632,485 of record OY979768.1, read on the forward strand.
GTTCACTGCGCCGCGAGCTCCGCGAGGGACCTCGATAGTTGGCAGTGCCGTGAGTTATTCATTTTGTTGATTTTGACAATCGGTCATATTCAGTTTTCTCTTGGATTTATTGAAATTTCTACGTGCTGGGCATTTCGAGTGTATTGGTCCACAAGGAGAATACCTATGAATTATCAGATTCGATCCTAATGCAAGCAAACGTCCACTTGTATTAACAGATCATTAGAATGGGTCCAATATCCGAGGCGCTGTTTTTCGTACTAGCTTTAATCGATACCGGTTCGGTACTTTTCCTCCTCGTGTACTTCGTATCCTTTTACGATTCATAATCGCATTGGAATTTACGCAATTCCTCGCTTCCTCTTTATTTAACTCTGCCACACGGCCGTCGAGTTTTACATGCGTGTATTGTTAAAAAGACGTGGCTAGGGATTTCGATGATGTACTGTTTGTTTTTCTACTTATAACAGTATTGGCGCCACGTTTAATCTTCTGCTTTTCGCAACATTCGTTCTCTGGCTTTGTTGATTATATAAAAAGGTGTAATTACTTTCCTTATCCCAATTTCATAGGTGATTACTTTATCGGATTTAGAATGCGACTACTTGAACGCTCAGCAGTGTTGTTCAAAGTTGAACACGGTAATTTCATTGCGTTTTTATTCTTTATATTTATATGTATAACTGTGTATCGATCGTTATAAGGACTTATATTTTACAGTGGGTAGTACCAAAGCTTATAGCACACACGTTCTTAGAGTTTTTATTGTTAACGCACGGGCAATTGATATTGTGCTTGGTAAATTTACCAATGACAATGTGGTTGCTCTATGAATATTACGGAGTTCCCCGTGGTAACATGGGAGTTTACGATCCCACGGAGATCCATAATCGTGGGCAATTGAAAAGGCATACGAGAGATTGTATGATCTATCTTGGATATTATCTCATATTCTTCTTTATTTATCTTTATTGGTGAGTATTTTAAGCCCATTTACAGGCAACAGAACCCTATTGTTACCCTCCTTCGTGTTTCAGCATGATCATTGCGTTATTAAAAGGAGATCCAATCAATAGAAACGAAGCAGACATGGTGGAGTATTAGAAGTGGAATCATAATACCAATAATATTTAAGTTTTTATATGTCTCTGCCTTTTACTTCAGTCATGTTTCATCACCTATTTATTTTTATGTTGTTAAAACCAAATGAAACTGTTAAGATATATAAGAGAAGTGTCATTTGTCACATCACATTAGTATCTTAAGCTTGTATTATATATCTCTTTAAGGACCGATATTTCTCGAATGTACAACATCTATGTGATTGTAGAGGCTTCTATGACAATTCAATTGTAATTACACACGCATAGACGAAACGAGGAATTGTAATTGAAAAGAAGTAAGGTAATAGCAATTGTTTAATATACACCGAAGAAGAAACATTCAATTTTCCAATATTCGTTCTTTAAATAATGTATTAACTATCGCGACATCGTCGGAGCGTATAGTAAAGTATACTCAATGGGTCGCTTACTCATCGAGCGTTAAATCAAATTGACTCGAGCTTAATGGTCGCGGGACAACAAGATCGGATCGATTTAATGAACTCGGTGCAGCTGATTAGTTTTTTCTGCGCGGAGGGTGTACATTTATTTTTAGCGAGCACCAAACTTGGACGACAATAAAGCAATATAACGAGATTTACTCCATTAACGCGGCCAAGACAAACAAAAACGCGCTCCTCCACACCTCTCCGATAAAAACACCAATTACCAAATCGATTATTCCTACTTATTACATATACATTCCTTATAATTCCCCTTAATCATGCAAGATCGATAAGAGAGTCTCGCAATTATTACATAGAATCTATCGACGAGTTAAAAGCGTACAACGTTCCTCAGAGAAGAAAGGGTTTCCCCGTGCTCGACGGTGCCGATCAATTAAAAAGGGAAGAAAATATTCGCGCTGAGCTGAGCGATGAGAATAGAAGAGCGATAAGCGGGAGGACTGATTGAATATCAGGGTTCGCGTTAAAATCAATTTAAGCGCGACGAGGCGCACGTGTAGCGGCGCGTTCTAGCATAATCCGGTGGCGGCATCGAAATACAGTGGTGAGCGCCTCCTGGCGACCAGGGTAACGGCTAACGGGTTGACGGATGACGGGTGACGGGTGGCGGTGCTCGGATCTCCTCGGATCGTCTTCGGTACGGCGCGGCGCGCGGAAGGATGCTTTTCTGGACCGAGAAGTGAGTGCGCGAGTGCTGACGAGTTACGAAAACTTTCGCGGTGCATATTAATCGCGACTTCCTTTTGCCGCGCACCGACGTAAACGCGGTAAACCGTGCCGTTCCGATCCTCCTCGTTACTTCTCCTCGTTATACGTTGACAGTGGCTCAGTGATCTCGCGGTACATTGTTTCTCCTCTGAATAAACTGCTCGACTCGCCGGGGCTTACGTTGGAATCGTCGATGTTCGACGGAACCACCACGCACCTCTTGTCGGTAATCGCAAGGGGACGGTACCCGCCAGAATTTCGCGACGACGGCGACGACGACGAGCTCGTCGTCGAGGAACGCTCGCGTCTTTCAACGCGGATGATCGGGCAACAACACCTGTCGAGGTAAGAAGGTTCACCAGGTGCGCCTGATGCTTAAGAGGTTCTCGATGAGGCTTTCGTCGACGTCGCCGTCGCCGTGGTCGCCGCTGCCGTCACTGTTCCCGCCGTCGTCGTTACCACTTTATCTACCATCTTCACCGCCGCTGTTATTATCGTCGTCGCTGTCACCGTTGCTGTCGACGTCGTCGCCAACGTCACGCTTCCTCTTGCCGCTGTCATCGACGTCATTTTCGTTACAGCCCTCGTCGTTGCGGTCGCCGTCTTCGTGCTTGTTATTGTTGCCACTGGCATAAGCAGCTTGCGTCGCTTCCAATTTTACTGCTGCGCCCGTGCTGAGGAGCGACGTTGTCCATCGTCAAGATCTCTTCGCATTATTCACGATGGCGGGCAATAAGGCGACGGGTAGCGTCTTGCAATTCAGACCCGTCGAGGTGTCTCAGCAGCTACAGGATGGAGATAAGTTCATCAAGTGGGACGAGGTATGGGTTATCACGAGAAATTTCATTGCGAGGATACGGCGTAATTTAGTTAGGAAGAAACGAGTGGTTCTGGCGAGCGGAGTATTTTTATATGAATTTTTCCATAGGACTCTGGTATAGCTACTCAGGGTACGTTAAGGGTGGATCAGTTTGGGTTTTATCTGCAGTGGATCGATCAAAACAAAGAAATGGAAATGTTGGATATCGCTATAATAAGAGATACTCGAACTGGAAAGCATGCTAAAGTACCAAAGGTATCGAATCTAACTTCTCGCAAGTATTGTTAGGATACTTTGCGTCGCGTTTATCCGGAATGTTTATTACCTGGTCGCTATAAAAGCCGAGGATAGAGTCGGTCACATGCGATGCTTTGTTATTTCTTGGTATTGGTGCTCGGAAACAGAGGCGTCTCGACTTTCTATAATTACATCGTGCCGATGCTAACGTGCGTACAGCACCGCTACGTGATAATTATTGACAAATCTATAAATAGAATATTACCTACTTTATGTCCTCGGCGTGGTTAATTCTTTTTTACTTAGTCACACCTATCTTTGTACACAATGGAAATAATCATAGAAAGCGGAGCAATTCTTATCTGCCTCATTTTCCTATAAATCAATACGCAGTTTATAGAATGGCTTTGCGCGGTGCAGCCTAGCTTTGCATCTTCAGCTTATTGTAACGCGAGCCATTGTTGTTAATATGATACGTGCAAGCTAATTATATGTACACGACCACTGAGTAGAGCTTTGAAAGTTGTCTGTGTCGAATGGACTCGATTGAACGTAGGAATGATGTTTGCAGGATCCTAAATTGAAATCCCTCGTGACAATGGGCCCGCAAGATTCATTAGAGGAAAAGACAGTGACGATTTGTTATGGATCTGATTTTGTCAACATGAATTTTATTAACTTTTGTACAACGCGCGCGGAGATCGCACAACACTGGACAGAGCAAATCTTTCAGCTTGCATATAATTTAACTCTGCTCAATACTAGCACAACAATGTTCTTGCAGAAAGCGCATACAAAGCTTACCCTTACAGCCGATAAAACGGGAAAGATTCCTGCGAAGAAGTGAGCACAATTTGTATATATGTGTGTATTGAGATTGATATGCATATAATACGTAAAGCTGTGTTACCTTATGTATTGTCGTTTCAGCGTAATAAGAATGTTCGCGCAGAATAAAGAGGATCGGAAGCGCGTCGAGAAAGCGCTCGATATTTCAGGTTTTCCATCTGGGAAAGTGAGTTTAATCTTCTTACGCGTTTAAATATAAGCCTGATCTCCGAGGATTGCAAAGCGTTGTTACTCTCGTTTCCAGACCGACGTAATACCGTTGGAAAAGTTTCAATACGAAGATTTCTTTAACTTTTATAAGTCCCTTACGCAACGGACGGACGTCGAGAAGGTTTTCGAAAGCATCGTAGGCAATAACAAACGTAGATTAATGTCCGTCACGCAGTTCGTTGACTTTTTGAATAAAACTCAAAGGGACCCGCGCCTCAACGAGATCCTGTACCCGTACGCTAACGAGGCGAGGGCAAAGGATATTATCAGTCAATATGAACCAAATAAAAGTAATGCGAATCGGGGCCAGCTGAGCTTCGACGGTTTCCTGAGGTATTTGATGAGCGAGGATAATCCGATCGTTGCTGTGTCGAAGCTCGAATTGTCGGACGACATGGACCAACCGCTCGCGCATTACTTTATAAATTCTAGTCACAACACATACTTAACAGGTCTGTAGCTTTCCCGATCTTCCACTCTGGTTGATCGTGCAGGCACCTCGCAGCCGTTCTCAGTATCCACCCGATATATTTCGTAGGACATCAACTGACCGGAAAGAGTTCCGTGGAGATATATCGCCAATGCCTTCTGGCTGGTTGTCGATGCGTTGAATTGGACTTCTGGAACGGAAAATTTGATGAGCCTGTCATTGTTCATGGGTATCATTAGCTTTACGATAAATCTATTATACCAGCTGCACGCGCGGTTGCATACGCAAAACTGTACGGAGAAAAATTTCCTTTCTAGATATACATTTGTACCTGAAATCTATGCACGGGACGTAATCGAAGCAATCGCTGAAAGTGCTTTCAAAACATCCGAGTACCCCGTCATTCTTAGCTTCGAAAATCATTGTAATCCAAGGCAGCAGGCTAAGATAGCTCAGTATTGCAGGGAACTGTTCGGCGAGATGTTGCTCGACTCGCCTATCGAATCTCATAAGGTATTAACGCGGCTAAGACTCGACGCTCGCACCATGGAGCACCGTGAGTTGAACCGTGTCTGTTGTTTAGCTGGAGCCTGGTCAAGAGCTACCACCTCCGAATCTGTTGAAACGTAAGATCATAATTAAGAACAAGAAGAAGCACCACCATCACCACAAGAAGCATAAAAAGAAGCAGCAGCCGCCATCGGCAGAGTCTGAAGAAGGGGCTCAAGAGAACGAGGAGAACGGTGTGACGAATCAAGCTGCTGAAGGGGACAATGGTCTCCCAGACGTTGTTCCCCCAGCTGAAGCCGGCGATAACAGTGATCAGCAGATCGGGAACGGCGATGTGCCGCATCCGCCGATGTTGCAGCAGAGGCAAGGCAGCAAAGACAGCGCTCAAGACGAGGATGGTTAGTGCTCGACGACTACCCATGATTTTCTAATTGTATCTTAAGCCAAAGACTTCAAAACTTCATCTTACCACTCTAGATGAAGAAGAGGAGTCGAGTACGGAGGAGGATGAATCGAACGTTGAGGATATTAAATTAAGGATGGATGATAAAGTGCCTGCGCCTGATAAAGTAGCATCTAGCGCCAAAGAAACGGAGGCCGGGGCAGAGATTTCGGCTCTGGTTAATTACGTGCAACCTGTACATTTTAACAGCTTCGAATCGGCTGAAAGTACGTTCGTAGAGCATCCGAGCTATTAAGATCCTCTCGTGGTTGTACATATTATACGCTGCAATCGATTCTTGCAGAGAAAAATCGCATGTACGAGATGTCGTCGTTCGACGAGAAGCAGGCGACGACACTTCTGAAGGAGAAGCCGTTGGAATTCATAAACTACAATAAGCATCAGCTGTCGAGAGTGTATCCTGCAGGCACGCGTTTCGACTCCAGCAACTTCATGCCTCAAGTATATTGGAACGCGGGTTGTCAGCTGGTCGCGTTGAACTATCAAACGCTTGGTACACTATCCATTGATATCTAACGTAGTCCGCAGGTTATTACATCAACGATAAACCTATCCAAACTTCTTTCTTCGCTAGATCTCGCGATGCAATTGAATTTGGGCATCTTCGAGTACAACCAACGATGCGGCTACCTTATGAAACCAGAGTTCATGAGGCGAAAGGATCGACGATTGGATCCTTTCGCGGAGTCGACTGTGGACGGCATCATAGCTGGCACGGTACACATACACGTGATATCGGCTCAGTTTCTAACGGATAAAAGGGTGGGTACTTATATCGAGGTGGACATGTTCGGGTTACCAGCGGACACGGTGAGGAAACGGTTTCGCACGAAGATCGTTCAGAACAATGGTATCAACCCTGTATTTGACGAGGAGCCCTTTGTGTTTAAGAAGGTAAATAGCGAATATCGATTCTTTGCACCAAACTGTACGCCCCTTAATGCATAAGCACAACGAAATGATGATTGCATGTCCATTAGGTGGTCTTACCAGAGCTTGCTTCGATCAGAATTGCCGCGTACGAGGAATCGGGCCGTTTGATCGGTCACAGAGTGTTGCCAGTGGTGGGGCTGTGTCCGGGATACCGGCACGTGGCCCTTAGAACAGAATGTGGCCAGCCATTACCGCTGGCCAGTTTGTTTTTACATGTTATCGTGAAGGATTACGTCCCGGATGGACTGAGCGAGCTGGCTGAGGCCTTGGCGAATCCAATTAAATATCAGAGCGAGGTGGAGAAAAGAGAGAAACAGCTGTCCGTTCTCACCGATTGTTTGGAGGATCCGTCGGAGGAAGTTGATGTAAGGTTTGAAACGCTGAGAGACTATCACTCACTAACACGGTAAATCACTAACAGCCGCGCACTAACATTTTCTAGGATAAGCCGAAAGTTATTAGCGAAGCAGCGAGTTCCTCGAAGCCGACTGTAAGTCGATCGATTGGGCGGCGTACGAGCGGCGCGAGTTAATTTATCGCTATGCATCCGTAATTATGTGGTTTGCAGGAGGAAGCCGTTAAGACAAAGAGGCTACAGTCTGTAGGCGAGCTGCCGGCACTTGTTCTAACATCCACCAACGTGCACGGCAGGCCATCCATCGCCGGTGTCAACACTTCCGACGTGCAAGACACCGAGGATAAATCGCCGGCCCCCCCTGCCCCGGTGGTCGAGTCGTCCACGAACAAAAGTCCAGTGAACACTAGTACAGGTGAGTGTTGGATCGATTGTAACGTATTCGATGAAAGGCGAGGATTATACATATTTCATTTTCTGTCACAGCGGGCGACGAGATAGTGGCTGAGTCGTTGGAGAAATTAATGGAGAACAAGTTGGTCAGGGAGAAGAAGATGGAGCTCGAGAAGAAGCTTGAGTCGTTGCGGAAGAAGCACGAGAAAGAGAAGATGAGGATGCAGTCGCAGAAGGGATCGCTCGACGGTGAGAAGCACAAGTCCAAGTTCTACGTGAGCCACAAGCTTGTCAAGCGATTGTCGAGCAGAAACATGTAAGTGATCGTCGCATCATCAGGGCAATGGCATTTCGCGACCACTCTTGCATCGTGTAGATATTGTATTCTTTCCGCGCAGCTTCTCGAGCGAGGTGGGATTGAGCACGTTGGCCCTGGCGGAGACGTCGGAGTGCACGGACTTGGAGAATCGCGAAGGAAACGGGGGAGCGCCGAAAGGGTTGCCCAGGAGCCAGAGCGAGCGTTTATTGGCTGTGTGCAAGGCTCACGTTCAGCAGGAACGCGAGCTCCAGGAGAAGTATTACGAGGGCCTGTTCCTTACCGTGGAAAAGGTCATGAAAAATTCGCAGTCGACGCAACTGAAGACTCTGCGGGTTTTACTGGAGCGGGAGACCGCGGACGTGATGAGGAAACTCCAGGCTACAAGGCACGGGGAGGTGAAACAGTTGGCGAAAGTACACAAGGACAAAGCCGAGCTAGATCGTATGAAAAGAGAGGTGGCGAAGTCGACCGTGGAGAAAGGAGTGAACGAATGCACGCGGCTGGCGAATATTTACGAGAAGAAGAGGGCGGAGCTCGAGCGCCAACACGAGGAAGTTCGCGGCAGGTTGGAGGAGGAGAGGGCTAAGGTTCGAAATCGTCGGCTTCTGCTTACATCGGCGGCCGAATTGTTACTGCCGTGACCAAAGCAAAATCCCGTTTCGTGTTCCAGGTCAAAGCAACCCTCGTCGCCGAGTACAGTAGTCGTTGTAGTAAGTTCGAGAGTGGCGAGCTGCCTTTGTCGCCGTCCGGTGGTACCAGTATGCCGGAGTCGCTCAGCGGGAACACGTATTGACTGGAACGGTCATTGACTTAGTTTATCGGAGTCTCAAAGTAACACGGTTCCGAGGATTCTCGCAAGTCCTCCGTGGCGGTGAACCGTTCCTTCGCCGGAAGTGCGTATCGCTGGTACGCGAAGACGAGAGTAACGGGTCCACACGTTACTCGATCGGATCGAAGGAGAATGGAGGAGAGAGAGCGCGTGTGTGACGATTGTAGGGAATTCGTGAGATCTACGCTGTTACCTGTGTTTTGCTAAACGTAATTTTATCCAACCTCCGTGAAAGTCTTTTTCGGCGACCGTGTACAGCATTTAAGGAGGCGACGCACGAGGATGTAGGGGAGCAGAGTTCTTCTGCCCGCCGAAGCATTTGATAAACGCCTCGCGCGCAAGGAAATTTCATCTGAAACGACTACGATAGGTATGTGTGTACGAATATATGGCATTCGATGGTGTATTTTGCTCGTGGGTTGGAAATAATTCGGGGCCGTCTAACGCGTTCTAGGCGGCTTCCACTATTTACTCGATGCCCATTGACTCTTGGACGATCGACGAAGAGAAACGCGGGTCGATCGATCCTCCGATCGATCGTTTTGATCTCAAAAACAGGGGAGAATAGTAATTTGACCGCGTCGCGTGGAAACGCCCACCGCGGGGTGTGTGTGAAGTGGTGTCGCTCGTGTTCTGTTCTTTCTGGATTCGATATTAATTTTTACGCACAGTATTAAGCGCACTGTTTTCTCGTTGCATTACTCGAGGCCGTGGCCGCCTGAGTCGAGATTCAGTTATGTTCTCACCGTTTTCGAAACGAAACTTCGGAAAGGCGCGAGTAGAACGACCGCGTGGTACAGGTACACGATTCTAAATAAGAGAGTAATATCTTTCTAAGTGCTACTATTTAATCTTGTTATTATATGTATAAGGCGTTATTTAATTAGCGAGTCGATGGCGAGAAGCGCGTTCCAAGATACTCTCGGGTAATTCCTTAACGATGCGGGAATCGATCGATCGCTACATAATCGGACCTCAGGAAACTCAGCGGGAGGGGTGGGGGGCGAGGGTGTTACGCGTGCGTTGACGAGGGTGAAATCTCTTTGGCCTAGGGGGTGAGGGGACAGGTTTAGTCGAGGAGGTGTTAAACAAGTTTCGGATGGGCGCGAGCGTGATCTGATATATTTTTGACTGAAAGTACTCAAAGACATTTTTTCGAGTAGCCTGTATCCGTAGACACGCTAAAGAGATCGTATTGTATAAAGAAAGCATACCAAAAACAAACAAAAAAAAAATAATGAAGAAGAACAATTAAGGGGGACAAAAGAATTATTAACGGGGAACGTTTCCAGCCGTTTTTGTACCGTGGTTTCTGGCTACGGCCATTTTGCGGCCGAAGCGATACGATTTTGGGGGTGAGCCTCTTTTAGGAAGACAATCAAAAATGTTACCTCGTAACATTGTCCTTGTTGTTTCTAATCGTACGATATTTTAAGCAGCTCGATATTACACATACATATTATATATATATATCTTAATATATATATACATATACATCTATATATTCTTAATAGCTATTAAGAAAAGAGAGTTAGGATTACAAATCAACACGTACTTGCGCATTGTAAATTTCTCTCGTGTGATCTATCTCATTATTTATTTCGTAAAGAATCGCCGAGATACGCGGGAAGTATCGAAAATATGCGAGCTTTTGCAAAAGGAAATGAGACTAACATGCGTGCATATATCGTGCGCATGCACACGAATATACGTACATACATACATGCCATGCGCAAGTAGAGCGTGATTATTATCAACGCGAAGAAAAAAAAGGGTACCTTTGATACTATACAGTGTGTTTCAAGATACGTAGTGCGAGCCAAAAGGACATGGGTTCTTTAAGAAGAATGTGATTTTTCTTAAAGGACTCGTATCCTACAGGGTTCTATCGCGTATCGAGGTGCCCTGTATATTGTCGTTGTTTACGTTACGTCGAGGGGATACAAGCAGATTAAATTCCCTTCGATTTGGAGACTGAACTCGATCCTGAATCGTTGATAAACTATCGTCTAATCGTTGGATATTTTCGCCACCGTCGGTTTCTTTATTTAACGGGGCGGCGTCTTTCATATCACGATGTTCATGGATCCGCGTGTCCGGTATAATAAAATACACGAGACGCTGGCGCCAGCACGCTTAAGTGTTTATTCCTGGGATCTAGGGTTGTTTCGTTGCACAAAATGGGGTTCGAAGGTTCTCCGTGTTACGTACTACATATATTATAACGTTTCCTTCAGAGCGTTTCGTTACTTCGAGAATTTTGCTCAGGATTATTTTTCTCCGATGCCTTTTCCGGCGACCTCGCGTTCAAGTTCTCTTCAAAGCACACGAGTTCTCCTTGAGCACAGACACGCGAATGATTCCTATATAGGATACGCTATTAATACAAACAAAGAAAACAATCTGGCAGCAAGAATCGCGAGGGACCTTCGTGGCACAATTCGTTGCACAATTTCAGCGCATGAGAGATGCATCTCATTGTTAGTTTATCGTGGTTTGGTATTACGAGGAGAAGGAAGTTGGCGTTTATGTAGACGAGCTTAAATCTCCTTTCAAGCGCAGCTTTCAGGCGTCCGTCTGGTCAGGGGTCGATATTGCGTGACTGGTTACCAATTTCCTTTAATTTACGCCTTCGATTTATTAACGATTACATTTCCCCCACGAGTTACCATTTTCTTTTCCCTCCACCAACGAGAGAACAGAAACTAATTGTACGTCGCGGTGGACTCGATCGATGCGAACCGATTTAACCGGGATGAAACAGTGATAATCTATAGAGAGAGAAAGAGAGAGCGAGTGAGTGAACGATAGAGGATGAGAATATATAACGTAAGCGTCAGCGGGTATATTTAATTAGCAGCGGTGGCCGCACCGGGCTACCTTCGGCGTTCAAACGCGAAGGAAATCAATAGTACATTATGCTAAGTCGTACGAGATTATCGGAAGTTTATATATACATACAGGGTGATTCTTATAAATCGATCGACACGGTGGTCTTCGAGCTCCTGGGACACATGTCGAAACTGGGATACTCAGTAGTACTCTGCTCATTTCTACTCTCACTAATTTTGAGTCCCCCAAAGAAATTACACAACGGATGCTTGTAAAACTAGAACGACTTCGAAACGATTTCAATTCGACCTCAATGTTTTCGCATAAAGAAATAATCAAGCCCACTCGAAAAGCTTGTGAACAATTAAACGCGCTCGCGTTGGTCTTTTTATAAGAATCACTCGACCTATACATACACATATATACACCTGCGTGTATCGATGTTTCTCCGATCGTTTAGTCGCAACGCTGCACGCCCGTCGTCGTCCTCGATGCCATCGCGTCTCATTTACCAGAGAATAATAAAGCTATTCACGAAGGAAGACAGACGCATTGGCATCGCGCTCGACGCCGCAACGGGTCGTGAATTCTTCCAACGCGCTTCGTAGTCGAAAGAGCGAAACGTTCACAAGTAAACGGACTGCGAGAGTTTGTTCCTCGATTAGCCAAGCCGTTGATCTGTTTCGTTGGAGCGGAGAGGAGATCGCCCCGCAATTGTTCGGCGCTTATAGTTTCAGCCGAGAGCGTTCGGTTCCCCCTGCGCTTCCATCTCCCTTCGGCTCGACAGGCTCGAAAGCCCTCTGCACGAAATTTCGTCGAGCTCGACCCTGGGGAGCGCCATGCATTTCCTTCCTATAATTTCACTTCCTCCGCGCGACTACCGCGGCGCGATTCACGCTCAGGACGAAGCTAAATTTCGTCCTCTTCCTATATTCCCGTAATCTACGCACCGCGGGCGGCACGCGGGGTCGCGTCTTTGAAAACCACCCTCCAACGTACTCGTCGCCCGCGCTGCGTACATTACACACGTGTACCTAACGTATGAGCGTAAGAACTAGGCTACGAGGACAGATATTATATATATATATATACATATTATATTCATGTTGATATATTATGTGTTGTTGCTGTTGATGTTGTTAACGGTAGCGTAGGGAAAAGGTGGCAGTACTAGTAATACTATAATCGTTGTTCATAGAGTTAACGCGTGCACTAGGTTCTGCGTTACCCGTTGTACATTCTCGAGACGAGTGGACGCGCGGTCCGCGCTCTGTCGCGACAGCGTCGCGCGTAGCTTGCCAAAATCGAACGTTTCCCATACCGAGCGCGACGCTGCCGATCGGATTTGCATGGCAACCGGTGCGAGCCGCACGCCCGACAACGGGTACAGAACCTGTGCGTCGCGTATAAGTTGTAGCTAGTGTTGAAACGGCCTATCGACGATCGTGGCGGTCCGGCGTCGCTCACGTTCCTTTTCGAAATAGTCTCGCGAGTTCCCGAAGGGACGTTTCCCCCCGTTCTCTCGCGGAGCATTCCGCCGGCGAGACGCGCCCGGGTCTCTATACCCGGCACCAGCAACCCTCGACACGTGGACGGTCGCGCGACCTCGAACATCTCGCCCGTTCTGTCGCACCGCGATCAGATATCCTTTTGGCTCTCTGCTAACAACGATTCTTCGTACCTGACTCCGACGATTCTTCCGTACCGTAATCGAATACGACATGAAACGTGTACATGCCGCGAGAATAGGGCACGCTTCTCATCCCCGCTATCCGCCGTTCGCGCACGAACCGTTCTTTTGTCGAGGATCGCCAGCTTGTCAATTCTTCGATGCTTCGAATACTCTTCGATGTTCAATGTGATTCTCCATGCTAATCGAGCACGTTCTCTGTCTGCGGGATAACCGTTTAATTAATCGTTCTCTTGGTGTCGAGCCAGTGCCATTTCGTTCGCGATCCGCTGGTCGATTTTGTAGTTACTTCTCGCGCGTGGCTACCAGCAACCGATCTCGATCTTTGATACAGATATTTGTCTCTGGGAGACGCGCGAGAGAGTAACCAGTGGGTGGAACCAAGGGATCGTGCTTGTTGTATTGTCTAACGTTTCTATAGTCGTTTATTGATTCTTGCCAATGATTATTATTCAGAGCCGTTGCCCATGGATCGCGAGGACGCGGGGAGCAACGGCGGTATCGACGTCTATCGATCGCAGCATGCATATATACGTGTATCAATCTTTTTTCTCCCATTTGCCTTTATTCTTCGAGGCTGTTGAAGCTAAATTTATTGTTCCCTTCGTATCGCGTAAGAAGCAGCACGCGTTTATCGATCCGAGCGGGAATATTTACGGACGATTAATAACGCTTGGTCCGTTTGTCCCGCGGCAGCCGCGCGCGCGCCTCAGCAAATTAGAACGACGCGCGGCCGTTTGTTTTCCCTCGGCTGCCAACATCGCGGTCGATTCTCTCCTCACGTCCGTCACGCAACGCGCCGTGAAAATTGAGGGTTTCGTTGCTTTTCGTCGTCCGCGAGCCGCCCGCTCGACGGTTTATTGTTAATTGCCCGTGCACGAAACCGTGCGTACCTATTAGCCGTAATTTACGAGTCGCTTCCACATTAGATCGGCCAACGACGAGAGAGGGAGAGGATTTATTCGTTGTAACGTTGCCGAGATTTTTCGCCGATACATATTTTAAAGCAGCCCGGCGTGCAGGACGCCCGCGCGAATTGATTTAGCGTGGCAATTTAATTTTCCACGGCGAAGCAGCTCTCCTCGCGATACGCAGGTGCGGACGCGGCTAACGCTCGCCGATAAGTTCTGAAATTCCTTAGTCGAGGGACAGTTTGCTTCTTCCCTTCCCAAGAATCTCTGGTTTTAGATCGTTTGTCTGTGATCATATTTCCTTTCCCTTCTGTAAGTTTAAGTTCACTCGGGGTAGTTTACGTCTGCTGAATTCATCGACGTAGAAACTATGCAACCTTCCGGGTGATTCTTATTTTTATTCACCTGTGATTCTCCCTCTGTATTTCATGAGCTCCTTCTGTGTTCTCTTGTTTCTTCCTATCATTGAACCCACGCAAAGTGGTCAGGCTCAAATACTCTGTTACGCACACGCACGCATCTTCCTTGATTTGTCTCAACGTACATCCGACGATTGGCGTTGATCTTCTTGACCATCCTCTTCCTTCGTTCTCTTCCGGCATTAAGTGTACACATTCTGCACGATCGATGTGTCCTACTCCCGATGCACCGCGATTCCTCGAGAACCTCGCCGAATACCTACGCACACGCTCGCTACACACACCCGCTCAGCACGTCCTCGGTTTTCCGCTTCAGTCGTTGAACGGCGACGCTCGCACACAACTTTACGTAGCGATAAGAATTTTTTGAGCCGTCTTTTTTATATACACATCTATACACCTGTCTTTCGAACGCGTTCCCCATTGGACTGTTCCCGTACGCTTCGGACTATTTTTCGATTTTGACGCATTTACATTACATTGTTTCGCTTTGGCTAGCTCTGTGTGTGTCTAGGTGTGCATCTAGGGACGGTGTGTCGTGGAGATCCCCGCGGAAATGAATCTTTTTCTACGCAACATCGACGTACGATCTGTTAAAAAGAGATATATAGAGAGAAAGTGTGTGTGTGTTTAGTTTCCGTTCGTTCTGGCGACGGGAGAAGAGTCCGCGAAGCGCGGCAGAATCTCGAGTTGCTTCCATTTAGAGTTTCGGTGCCGATTTCGACGAAACTTTCGAAGAATTTCACTTGGGACTTTGCGGCTCTTCTGAAGGGACGGGAAAAGCGTCCACGGTCAATCGAATTCTGGTGTCGCGTTGGAGCTGTTCGGGATGAGATCCTCCTAGTCGCCCGATCTTTTTCCCGTCCCGCGTGGTGATTACGTCGATCGGATGTCGAGGATGCGTGTCAGGGTACCGAAGCCGGTCGATGTCGACGGTTTCTAAGCCGACTTATAAACTTGGGTGTATTTTTTAGGAAGAAGCGTTAGATAAATTGTTACCCCCTGTAATATGGATACCGTTAAGCACCGCAACAGATCCACTTATATCCGTACGACGATATATGAGTTTCAACGATATTCTATAAATGGCTGTACCGTATTGTAAAATCAAAGATATATAGTGTACAATAAAGTTTAGTGTTGTAGAAACGACATCGAGCTGCGCCTTCCTTGGACCACTCGCCCTATCACGTTTCAGATATCGCTGAAGAAGATCGGTAAGTGGTATGGGCCGATTTTTAGAAACCTTTTTGCAGTTGTTTGTTGGACCAACCTAAGAACTTTGTAGCATTTGGATGGCGGTAGTTTTGTACTTTAGGGGAGGAATCAACACTTTTCTTTATGTGTTTATAATTCATAAATTACAAAGATATCGAAGAAAGATTTACATAAATGTTATATCGTTTCTGTAGACCTATACATATATGGATCTGTCTGGGAAAAAATTTGGGGAAAAATTACTTTCGTTACGAAAATTAAGTTTCTCTTTTCCCAGAATCATCTTTTTTCAGAAATTTTTATTTTTTTCATGGAGAGTAAGGGTTGTTTTTATTCTAAATTCAACGATGTATAAGAATGTGCAGTAATGGTAATGACCTGGTGTTATCGCTCTACTTTTGGGTATTCCGGTTCAGCTGTTATCATAATCGACAGTCCCTGAATAATTAGCGATGATAAATATACGATTAATGAATATATAATCTGAATGGCGAAATAAGTAATGACGAGTAAAGATTAGATATTACGTGGTATATGTATACAAGCAAACGCATGAAGTTAGCTAGTTTCGAACGAACAAGTGACAGTTCCCCTCGATCAGTGCATCAATTTTCACAAAATGATGTTTATAAATCCTGTAAATGTGACTATAATGCGCTTCTTAAATTTAGCGCTTACTTCAGTGATTTATAAAGAAGTTGTATTATGCGAAATACTGGAAGGAATAATAATAAGAAGCTTTGGAGGATAATCATTCTGGATGGAGATGGCGAAACTTTAGAATGTCAAGAACCAAGGTGACTGGATGCACAGTTTCAGAAGAAAATTTCTGAAGAATCAGACAATTCGGGCTAAGGGTAGAAGAAAATTTATTCAGGTCATCTAATCTTCATTGACCACAAATCACTAAACTTGCTTCGCGCAAATACATTGTCTAAATGTTGACAAATGAAACAAATGTTGTTAAATTGACAAATGTTAAATGAAACACTGCATTTGAACTGTATCTTTGAACAGTCATGGGACAAAAGTGAGTAAATTAGTCTTTTGCGAAACAGGATAACGAAATTCGTCGGAGAATTTGCAATACTTCGTTGTGCTTGGCGTAACAAGTATTTCTGTTTCGAGTATTTTCTTCAAGAGCATCACTACTGTGAAAGCTGAGCCCAATAAATGTTCTTTAACCGCGCAACATTATGTCTTGACTGTTAATGACCACTATAATATATCTGCAGGGAAAACTCGGACAAAACCGGGTACCTGGGTAAAACCGGGACGTGCTATTATTTTTTAAATTGCCTTAAATTTCTCCGCGTCGTTGCAACGACATATTGTCGCGATGTGCATTATTTCATCAACAAAAGATGATCTCGTGTTACAAGCGTACATACTAAGATTATATCGACGTGCGTTACGAAAAGTAGCACGTGTTTTTACAAGCTTTTATTTAGCTTCACTTGTGAGTTTGTTCGTTAGTTTCTGAGGATGAAATCTTGTAAGCTAATTTTGACCCACTCCCACATGTCCCATCGACTTGAAATTTTGCACACATACGTAGTTCCGATCACAATACAATATTTTTATGTTTCTTTCATGTAAAGCTTGTTTAAAAAAAAAATTATTAGTTTTTGAAGGCTCTGATCTAATTTTTGATCACTAAGAAACTTCAAACATTTTTGACAGTGTTGAGGTAAATACTTTTTGGTATGAATTATGTTAATTGTTGCATATTAAAGTGTAAATAATTAAAAGGTTTGTTTTTACTTCGCCATGGTATTATTAATAATTCATAATATATTCAAAATTATATGATGGGGCAAAACCGCACGGGGTAAACCGGGTATCCGGTTTTAGACAAAATGTGTATAACGAAGAAACGGAAAAGAGGAAGTTATCAAAATTAAAACTAAATCTTAATAAAGAACTACAACTAAAAAGAAACGAAACCACAAAATTAAACAAAATAACGAAGGATAATGATAACTGTGGCAATGAAAACGGTGAAGACATTTGCATTTATGTCTAAGAATCATATGGTTCATCGAAATTGAATGAAGGTTGGGTGCACTTTTCAGCTTGTTCTAACTAGTTACGGGATAATGAAAAATTGGATATGTTTCATTGTTATAGGTGCTAGGGCCAGTATCTTGTCTGGTACCCGGTTTTATCCAGGCCATGGTATAAAATCGTAAAAATGGATCATATTTTAAATCCTTCTTTTTTTTAATTTTTCCTACTCTTAAAAAAATTGGACATGTACTATTATTTAAAAAAGAGTTTATTTTAATGAATCCCAATTGCAATTTCTTTTTTATTTAATAATATCAAAGTTATGAGATTTTATTCATAATGTCCCGATTTTGCCCCTGTCTCCCCTACGTATACAGATGTATATATAGTGTATTTATATATGTATCGTGTACTTCTCACTTCTGCATACATGCATGTATGTATATGTGTAAAAATTTCATCAGCAACGATACTTATTCAGGGACTATCGTGCCCGATAACGGGTAAATACCTACAGTAAAAGTAGATATTAAATGTTATATAAGAGGAAATATTACATAAAATGTACGAAGCAAACAAATTTCGTCACGAACGTTACTCAGATTCGGACTATCGGCGGTGATAACAGCTAACACCCAAATACACTAAATTAGAGCGACAATTTTACTCAGTCATTATAGTAATTACACATTGTTGGGACTAGTATAACATTTATTTAAATCTCCTACATCTTTTCTAATTTAAGAGTTACAAATGCATAAGTAAAACGGTCAGTTTCTCTCTTAAAGTACAAAAGCAGGCCTAATCAAATACAGTAAAGTTATCAGCTTGGACTAATAAAGATTTGCGCAATGTTTCCCCAAACTCGACGCGTGTCACTTAGCAATCTTCCCTTGCGAGACGCATGTCGCAACTGTTCCACACCTAGAATGCTCCTCGTAGCCAAACTAATTCGCAAATGAATCAGAGGGGAGAGTGAAACAACGTTTTATACGTTTTGGTGGTTTTATTAACGAACATGCAAGAGAACAAGTTAGAAGTTGCCACGTGAACGGGTGACACGAGTCTGTAATGATTTCCCCGGAGCACACCTCAAGGTTTTTTGAAGTACGTCAGGAGAATGTAATATCTGTCCAAGATACTGTACTCTTGCCGATCGTTGATCTTATTTCGGAATCGTATCTTTCGGCTGGCCACCTCGCAGCCCAAGTCGTGCTGATATTCCGGCAGAAGGTTGTCGGGGAACCGCGTGATAAAAGGGTTCACCGCGACCATGTGATCTGTAACGCACAACGAATGGATTAACACACTGAGTAATATCTCGACTCATTAAAACCGTGCAGCAACGCTTTTGACTCGTCGTTAGTAGTATAGTAGTTATAACTAAAAGCTATGCCGCGACTGAATACTCGAGATTGCAGGAATCGTGTACCTTTCAATGATTCCAGGTTCAAGTAGACGCTGCTCTTTTCCCTCCTGCTACAGTGTAGAACCTCGAAGCCGATTTCCTCTAGCATCTGCCTCATGGTCGCCCTCGAGTCCTCGCATCGGTGGAAGAAGGGCATGTAGCGCTCCACGTCCTGAGAATTAAAATCGAGGCAAGTAAGTGGACGAAGCTCGAACGAAGTTCTCTGTCGCTTACCTCCATGTACGACTTGTACTGCGGGTACTTAGCTAGCCTCTCGTACGCGTCGAAGCCATCGTTCGAACCCAGGAACATGATCAGTCCCATTCCACCTGGTTGCAGTAGTTGATACACGTTCTCAAACGTCCGCCTGAATTCGATAAAACGGCTCGTGACGAAGATTGCTTATAAAGATCGTAATTAAGGGAGGAAGTAGCAATCGTGTGTACCTCATATCATTGCACCAGTGCAAACAGTAGAAAGAGAACACGCCATTGTACTGTCCAACCTCCTCCTGGGGCAGATTTTGTGTTTGGATGTCCAAGGTGATGAACGACAGTCGCTTCTCGTCGCGATACTTTTGCCTGGCGAAATCGATCATCGTTTGCGATATGTCAGCCCCTGGAAACGATAGTACACCGTGTATGCGACGCGTTCGATATAAATCCCTCGCGTCTCTTACCTACTAACTGAGTTGTCTCGCTTAACTTAGGCAGGACCAAATTATGGGTGACGTGGCCAGGTCCGCAGCCGATGTCTAAGCATTTCCCCTTGATCTGCGACAGCTCCTTCTCGAATTCCTTCACAGTATCCGACGCGTCGTTGTACTGCACCTTGCTCGCGTTCAAGTACTCCTCAGGCATGTACATCTTTCACGGTGGATTATTGCCGATTCTCAGATAGGATGGTTCCCGGTGGCGAACTGTATCAACGTTCGCGAAATGCCTTTATATCTGCCCGGTCTGGATATTTTTCAACTCCCTAATCTCGAGCGCCTGGTTGTTGATGAACTCTGGCCAGCCGGGGACACTTATCTAAGTGAGGAATAATCCCAGGAAAACAGAGAACTTACGTAGCGGCAATATACCGTCGGCTCCACTACTGCTGGCTTTTTCATCCCGGCATTGAGTATTTATATTCGGCCGACTCGCGACTAGCGACTTCCCATCTCTCGCGACGCTCCTCCCCGTCTTTTCATTTTTCACTCGTTCCCCGTTTCTTGTTTAGCTCGGCTCAGTCTGCGTCGCGCCTCTCTTTTATCTCCCCCTCCCCCCGCCCCGTGACTACCTCAATATCCAAATTCTTGCTCGGCCCCGCTATCAAGATCCACGGCCTCTTAACCTATGATCACGTTCGGAAGTTCAACGACCTCGATGGGGACGCTGGAATGCGTTGGGCCCGGGGGGACCGCGTCCGTTCGATGCGTCCAACCACCTTAGACGTCCAGAACCACCTTCGAGTAGGGTTCTAAAACGTCAGGGAGTCGATGACCTCTCCTTCCCCCCTTTGTCAACGATATCTCACGAGCTTGTCCCTTCGAGTCCTCGACCAGCGTCGAGGGAACGTCAGACCAAACAACTCCTGCGAGGAAGTCGCGCCAGGTGCGCCGGTCAACGTGCTTCGTAGCCTGAATTAGGAAAATCAGGGTTGAGGAACATCCAGTTAAGAGGATGAAGTGGTTCCTGAGGAGAGAGGAACAGAGGGGAAGTCGTTGTGGCCAGTTTTCTAATCACCCCCTTCTGTATATGCTTCTCTTGGCGCAGGATCTTCAGCGAGCACTCCACAAGAGTGTTCTTTTAATCGCGCTAGTTCGATACGAACGCGTGAGTCACTGTACCTGTCCATTCGTTCCTCGCGCGCAAATATTTACCCGGAGCCTTGCTCGCCTTGGCTCGTCCCTTCGCGACGCATCGTTAAGGTATCGTTAGGAAATTGAACCGTCAGCGTCGCCTATCGTCCGCGCAAACACTGTATTTTTCGCTCGATTAAAAGCCGCCCTCGTTATCCCGACGGCTCCCGTTATACGTGTATTCCCTTTCTCGCCTCGTCCACGGCGTATTTACCGCGCTCACGTGTCGCCGTTATTTTTATATGTCCCGCGCCCTTTCGCGCCGCGGAGCGTGATTAATAAATTAAACTGGAGCGCGACAGTGTCCTCGCGATCGTTTCGCGATCGGCGTCTCTGCGCCGCGCTCCAAGGGGACCGCTGCCCCTTCGGTGGACCTTATCTCCGGGTCGCCACGTATTTGCGATTTGGACGGCGCTGTATTTGCGTATGCGTGGACACACGCGAGCCACCCCTCGCGGAGGATGATGCGCGAGAGATTTTCTTAATCAAACAGATCGACCGTCTCGCGTCAAACTTCAGCCCCTCTTATCGCGAGCCTCCTGCCTCCATCTTGAATGATTTTTTTACGAGACAGTCGATCTTCAGAGTCCACCTTTGAACTCTTCAACACCGTGTATAAATAACGCGACCGGGCGTTTTCCCGGGAAATGTCTCAGGTTTTATACATTCCACAATTGAACGCACAGCTGACCCGAATATATTACCAGCGGTTATCTACCATCGAGTCTGTCGGTACTTCGCGCAGTTCTTGTCACGTTGTCGCGGGCGTGAATGGAGCTGGTTTGTGGTGTGAATGTCGAACGCTTGGTGTTTTCGTACGCAAAAATCCGACGGGCTGCGTCGCTCGGTGTACGCGACAACGTGAGAAGCGACGATCGATGAGGAAGGCGGTAAAGATAAATAAGCGAGCGCGGGGGTGTATTAGGCGGTGGAGAAATCGTCTTCAGCTGGTGCATCCTTGATCCCAGGGGCGAGTAGCGCGCTGCTCAACGAGTTTGCAGGAGAGGCGACAGAGATATCCCTTCGGTCCCCTATCGTGGCGTAATTCGAAGGTAGCCGGAGTGCCGACGAATCAGCTCGTCGCTGGACGGCTAGGAAATATTTATGAAAGCCTCTCCGTGGGCTGACCCGCTTCACCTGCCACCGCCATACCCCTCGTTCCTTCTTCACCGTTGCACACCAAGCCAGCAGCGCGGTGCACACGTGGCAGCGTCACTTTCGACGCTGCCAACAAAAGCGACCGGGCCGACCATCGCGCACCTACCTTCCGGGGTTTATGCAATCTCGGCAGCGTTTTCTTGCCCGGCAGAAGCATTTCTCCGCGACTACTCTTTCGGCTCTGCACACCTCGGGGAATCCTGTTCGCGACGGAACGGGGGAATGGAGAAAGAGGAGAATAATGCCGCAGCATGGCGGGAGCTGGTGCGCGGGAGGTTCGAGGGGTGAAGTACGGAGGTGGAGGAAAAGGAAGATGGATGCGAAACTCGCGAGGCAATGATAGATAGAGACCGCCTCTGCCTCGTGACCTCTCGCGCCGCTTCTTCGCCGAGGATCTTCTATCACTGCTCGCCTCGTGCTCCACTGGCTACCCCGTTACCCAGAATCCCTGCTTTTTTCTTCTCAAAATCGTCCGTGGAATACGCCCCCTCTCTTTCGCATTCGGCTCGTCCCTTTGCCGGAATCCTTTCCCAGGTCCGCGTGGAGAACCGAGGGCTTTGATAAATGACTGGCGCGGAAAAAAATCCGCGTCGATACGTCTTGCTCGAGAAGATGCCCGCTCGAGGAAGGAGAAAGACGTTGGAGAGATCCTTCCTGGTTTTAATCCGGAGGATGAACAGGCTTCTGTGGATCCTAACGACGCAACGCTCCACTCGAAACGTAACTCGATGAAAAATCGAACTTTTCCGTCCGAGTTCCCTCGGAATGTCTGCGAGAGGAAGCCACGAACGGGTTTCGAGCGGCCCACGAATGTTTGATTCGGTGGTTCTCGGGCCCCGAAATGCGGAGGGATCGTCTGTGACTGGCGTGGCGGGTCGATGGTCCTCCCACGGATGCGTGCTTTATCGGAAAACACTGAGTGAGATATATGGAGGGATTATACGAGATGGCGTTTCAGAATCGAACAGGCCGCTATTCTACGCTCCGTCAATTATGCTAATTTCGATTGCCGCGAGATTAATGGAAGAAGGCGGGCGGCGTCCCCTTGGTGTGCTCGCCTCTCGTAGCCCCGACGTCCTGACGTTCCTTCCGCGTTCGACCGACCGTGCATAATGCACTGGACTTGTAATTATTGCGGGTTACACGCTGACCCTTCCTTATACCAGTCGCGAGGCAATCTGCTCTGCCGTCGCTGCTTCCACGAGCGCGATCATCTTTCCTTGGAACTTTCCTTTCGATCAGCCGTCGTTCGTCGACAACGGTCCTCTAACGAAACGAAAACTCGCAGGCAGCAAGAAAAGTGTCAATCGACGTGCGTTACGAAAAGTAGCACGTTTGAGCGGTTTGCCACGAAAACTATCACGTTTCGGTTTTCGCTGCGAAAACTAGCATGTTTGAGCGGTTTGCCACGTGATTAAAATTTTTATATGTGTTGTCTTTTGGAGATTAGATGGAATTATTATTTATTAAACAATATTTTCAACAGTTGAATTCTTTTAAACTGTCCACGGGCTGAAACGTGATAGTTTCTGCAGACTGCAGTATAATCCAAAACGTGCTATTCTTCGTGGTCAAACCGGATAATATGGTAGTTTTCGCCGCAAATTTCCAAATGATGCTAGTTTTAGTAGAAAAACAGTAGGATAAACCAACCAGTGAATGACCGAATTGTTGAATGAGAAACCTAGTAAATGACTGTATACTTTTATTAAGAATTGTACTTATTAATGTTTGTTTAATACGCATAACTAAAAATATGGGATATTAAAAGTGCAATTACACTTCATTTATAAACATATAATAATTTTTAAATTTATAATTGACATTTCTTTGCCTAATGGTCATTCACTGGTATACGGTCAATTACTGGTTGGTTTACCCTATAACGTGCTATTTTTCGCTGCAACAGTACGAAATGTGCAATTCTTCGTGACGAAACAGTCAAATGTGTTAGTCTTCGCGGCGGAAGACCAAACGTGCTAATATTCATCAGAAACGATGGAACGTGCTTCTTTTCGTAACAAACCGAAACGTGCTACTTTTCGTAAGAAAATTGAAACGTACTACTTTTCGTAACGCACGTCTCAATAATACATGCCACCCGCTACCAGCATCGCCTCTCGTCTCTCGATCTCTCCATCTTCAAAGCTCCTTTCCTCTGACGCAGATGACCTCTCCACTTTCGCGACTCCCCATTGTTCGGCGTCACCATTGTCCGCGACCCAGACCTCTGAATTCTTCGACGCCGCGAAGCGACGAGCTCCTGGAAACGTCGCGTTTCTGTTACATCGTCCCGTCTAAATAAAGACCGGAGCGAAACGAATTCGTGGAGAGGTTGCGAGGCGGGTTTCGCTCGCGGCGCGTGGAAGACGCGAAACAAGAGGTGGTTTCGGTGAAAGGGGGAAGCCTCCCGCTGTGAAAATATTCACGGGTCGCAGCCGCCGCCTCCCGTGCCTTCTATTCACGGCTCCTCCTTCGAGGAAGGTATGAAAATCCATACAGTCGCTCGGAGAAAATATCCGTCATTTAAAATGGATGGATTTAGGTGGATATAAAAGTGCGAGGGGTGGAAGAAACCGGTGGCAGTGCGAGAGGGAGGCCCCCTGGCTCGGTCACGGGAGGTTGGGTGAGGTTGGAGGCGACTACTGAAAGTCGGTAGCGCGCCTGTGGAGGTGGAGGTCGGAGATGGTGGCGGCGGCGGCGGCGGCGGTGGTGATGGTAGTGGTTGCCGGTGGTGTTGGAGATTTAAGGGAGACATTTTAAATGGATGGTTCTCTCGCTGAAGCCCGCCGCCTCCGGTATTATCCAATACCGTGGCTCGTCTCGCGGCTCCGTGTTTCTCCGCAACAATTCGCGAGCACCCGGACCAAAAGAATCGCGCCACTACCGTTCCCTGGCCTTCCCTGCCCCTGATTACTACCACCAAACAATTCTGGATACTCGCATTGTCCCTTTGTAGGATTATTCAAACATTCTTCTTCTAATCGCTATGTTTATTAGAATATTTAATTAAAAGAATGGAGATTATACTTTTACACAGCTTCTGAGCTGCTTTTCATTGTTCAGGGGAATGATCCTCTTTCTTCCCAGCTTTCCAAGAGGTTCTCCAGCTGGGAGGAAAATTCTCGAACGAGGGAAAGTTTGGCGGAAATTTTTGTGGCGTTAAAGCGAAAGGGGTAGTGGAAAAGAGTAGCGAATTAGGGGGCGCGGGGTTTTAAGTTACCCCTTAGAGACACTCTAAGCAGCGTGAAAAAAAATACCTTCGCTGGTTTTCTACCGTCTTTAAGACGACCCCGCTGGCCGACGCGTATCGCGCTGTATCGCGTGGAGGAAGATAGTGCTACATCCCTTTAAGAAGACTCTGTTTCAGGATCGATAAGGAACGCAATCGCATTCAACACCTCTGGCATCTTTCGGTGCACCTATTTTCGCGTTAAAAAATAGTCCACGAGGTAACGACCGTCTCGCGCCCACCCCCTCAGCCACGAACTTTCTTTCGTCCTCTTCCTTCCGCCCGAGATACTCTTGGAAGCTTTGGAAATGGATTTCCACGGAGCACCGTCGTTCACCGTAATCTGCAGCTTTACTCTCTTCGATATATCTCGTTATCAATGGCTATCGTTCCTCTGGCAGTCCTTCAGGATCACAGCCGATGGTTAATCACCAGCTTAACCCTCTCTGGGCGCTGGTTCTCGCGAGCGAGACGTTCCTCCATCGGGCGTCTGACCTGTATCGCGCTCGTGCTACTTAGACCGCTTCGCTTGAAATCGCATCCGCGCGAGGTAAACGGCAGCGGTGTGCAGATGAGAATGCGAGCGCGATCTCGCTCCTCCTCTCGGAGGTTCGTCGAAGAACGTTTTCCTTTCCGCGTGGAAGAAGGAAAACGGGCGTGGACCAATGGGGGATCGAGGGGGTTTGCTTGTACGACCAATCGTCGAGTTTCCAGCATTCGGATGTGACTGCGAACAGGTGCGGCGAAAGAGGGAGAGGGCGGAAAGAGAGAAAGGTTGAAATGGAGAGAGAGAGAGAGGGAGCCTGTGCCAAGCTCGAGGGGGTGGATATAAAGCGTCCGGGATGAGCAGGCCTGAAACCAGGGGGATAGCAGTCCTGCGCGATCGGGAGTTTCCACGAATTCGTTTCGCCGACCGGAAGTCGGCATCGTATTTGCGCTTTCCATTGGGTTTCCGAGTGTCGTCGGGGCCAATGGCACGGCGAATGCCGACTGTCGGCTGCCGCGATGCGGATTCTAGAGGGGTTGGTTACGCCCCGCGTTCTACCTACACCATCGAATGAAACGGCCAAAGAGAGAGGAACGCGGAGGAACGCGGCGGAAACGGGAGGGTGGATGGCTGGGGGTGTCGCGGGACGGAGGGCGACGGGGAAAGGAACGGAGCAGCGAGATTTCCCTTCGTGTCCGTCTCCCACCCTCCTCCCCGTCCTCCGTCCTCCACCACTTTACGTTCCCTCTATCTATCTGTGTATTTGCCGCGCGGGAGGGCGAGAGGGAGTTTCTCCCTCTCGGAGTCTTTGTCCGTGTACGTAAGCGGAGGGTTGCTTGTGTACGCGGACGTCTGTGCGCCCTCGTAGAGAGGTCGAGAGGGAACCGGGGTGGAAAAGGAGAAGGGGGAGGGGAATGGCGATGAGGACGAAGACGAGGACGAGGACGAGAGAGGGCAAGAGGGCCGCCTTGCTTCGATCCGAGAAAGAGACGCAGACAGAGCCGGTGAGCGAGTCCTGGCTTCGATCCCACAAGTAGCTAGACACTCGGTAGCACTTAAACTCTCTCTCTCTCTCTTACTCTCTCTCTTTCTCCACCCTCTACTTGCCTCGCCTCTTTTCCCTCCGCCCTGCAATCTGCCTTCCGCTACCCTCTCTACTACTTTATCCATTCCATCCCTCTTGGTCGCGGTGCTATCTCCTCGTCTCCCGTTCCACGTTCTCTTCTCTCTTCTTTCCTTCGTTCTTCCAGCTGATCCTTCGTTCGTTTTATTTCCTACGACCTTCTCCTTTCTCCACTCCTCAGCCGTCCTGGAGTAAGCAAAGCGAGGCTGACTAAACGTTCTATGGAGGATCAGAGGCTCTTTCGACGATGCCAATAAATGCTAGGTATGCTCAGAAAATGTTCGACTGAACACTGTCTGCGTAAACTGTTTTAATAGTAGTCACGGAGAATCGTAGCGTAATTATAGGTCCCAGTGTGTTCTCTTGTCGGAGTGAAACCGACTTTTCACACTGAATTTCGCAAGAAGAAACGCCTAGCACAGTGAGTAGTAGAGTATTGTGGGGCAAGAGTGCGTACTTAAAGTTTAGACTTCTCTACAATCTTTGGTATTACACTGATAGTCATATCATTTTGTGAGAAATAACTACTATCCCTTATTATTCGATAGAGAGTGACTTCATGTAAATTTACCTGGCACAACTTATATAAAATAAATATTTCCAAAAAGTGTGAAATGCGAACTTTTACCCGATATGTGGCACAAATGTTTGCGTGTTATGGGATAAAAGAACGCAACGAGAAATATCCAAAGAAGTGTTTTATTTTCGTGCATAGGTACATAGTTGGGGTTATTCTCAATTCTGTAGCGACTTTTCTTTATGAAAATCCTGCCTCTAGTTTATCTCGAGCGATCTGAAGCATCTCCTCACTAATTGGTTTTCTCTTATAAGTTCTAACAATAAATGAATAAGACAATAAAATAAAGCCATATTTTTTAATCAAAAAGTTAATAAAAAACGTATTTTGGAAAAATATCGCGGATTAAAAATTAATAAAAAAAACCAAAAGCCGATATCGCATGAAAACTGTTGCCCCACTGCATTGTGCGAACTTTTGCCCCTACAGCTACTCTTACATTGTTTAATCAATCCTGTTATCTGTGAGGAGAATTGAAAACTTCTATTAGCACTTTTGAATAGAAAAATTTCAGCACTTTCAGACGACATACAAATTAAAATATTTACTCAGTTTATAGGAATAATATTGATTCCGAAAAATGAGAATATTACATCAGAACTAACGAATTCAGTACTTACCGCATTCCCCGATAAAAAAACGAAGCACAGCTACACAATTCGACACTGATGACTCTACCTTGATATGTATACTGTCAATCACCATTGGCAACTGCCACATCTCAAACCATGAAATTCGCATGGTGCGAACTCTTACCCGCTGCAAACTTGTACCTACCTTTACTCTACACTCGTTCGCAGAGGAAACCAGTAGAATAGGAACGTGCCTGCACTGACAAGGCTCCCCTGGTCGTCGTTGGACATTTAAAGGATACTCCCCAGAAAAGAATGTGTGCATGGCCGCGTTAATCCAATTCGTTTATCCCCCAAATTACACTCTACCGCGTTTGAAACGCAGTCATTTGATAAGCACGGCTTACTGGTCGAGAATTAGGAGGGGCACGATTAAAGCGTGTCGTTACGGTGAATCGCGTTGGCCGTTTATTTTTATAAGTCAAGGTTAGCCGTGACACCTGTACGCGCCTCCGGCCACGGGGATCGAGAGCAGTTTGGGGTTGACATTTTGCTCGCGCTCCTATAAACCGGAGGGCTCGTACGGCGCGTCGTTAAAAACGAGCTAATTGGTTTCATCAAAGCGCTCTTCGTGTCGCTGGGGGAAAACGAGCGAACCGGCCAGCCCCGTGTCGCTTGATTTTTCGCACCCCCCTTCCCGCCCGTTCATCCCTGGCTAATCTTCGTCGAAACGTCTTTATAAAACCCGCCCGCGCTCGCCCTTTCGTCTCTTTCTCGCTGCTATTTACTCGCCTATTCCGTTAAACACAATCCCGCTTAATCGAATTTCAAATCACGCGGCTGCCGCCGGTATTTTTCTTGCCGGGGCCGGGACGGAAACTTCGCGAGCGCACTCTCGACCTCGGCCCCTTCTGCGTCGGGCTCCGGGGTCCCTTTTCTTTTTTTTCCCTCTCTTTTAATCTTTCTCGCCTCGGTGTCCCCGTAACCGGCGACGGAGAAAGAAGCCGGGCGCGAGGGTAAGCGTGGGTTAAAACCCTTTAGTCTAGACCGCAGGATCGGTCGGTTGGCTGGCTGAGAGTTTTCTATTCGACGCCACTTAAAAGCGAAGCCCCAGAAAGAGCCTCGACCTTTATGGCGGAATCAGCTCGGTCTTATCGGCTATTTCAAGGAAAACGACTCGGTGGGCGTAGAAAACGAGGACGCGAGAGTTACCCCCTGGTCCCTCGATTTCGAGAGCAAGATTGCTACCTAGGCGATATTCGCAGCATCCCCCGAAGGTTTCACGCGTCTCGGTTCTCAGTGGACAGTCGAAAAGAAGAGTGATTCCGTGGCAGCGAGGAATGAATCAGTCCCGGTCGAGCAGACCACTGGAAAACGATGGCGTCGCGGGCGAAGCAGGGGCGAAGGTGGAAAAGACGGAGCAGTGGAATAAGAGGAATAAAAGGAAGAGGGGGATCTTGAGAGCTGTCCCTCCCTGCTCCCTCTTCCCCTTAGCTGGCAATGACAGATACAAATAAACGATCCGGCGGTTTCGCGCAAGCGCTTTTCCAGAATCTAGCTTCTACCGTTCGACCACCACCACCCCGTCCCCGCCACTGCCGACACGGCTACCACCTCACCCCCTCAGCTCTGTTCTGCCACCCCCCGCGGAAGCCGGGGGTAGGCAAACGCGGGTGCCACCCTCCCTCTCCCCCGGCACATCCACCGCCACCTTGGGTGGAGCCTCGTAACCGACGTCATCAGACGTACAGACAAACGGCACAGACGTAGAAACCAATGCGCGAGAGGCCAGGTGGCTTACGTCTGCGTACAAATAACCCGACTACCTCGACCACCCCCGCAGCGGACCCGCTTGGAGAACCGCCCCTATTCGAGGACGATTCTCTGCGCTCCGCTGGTCGCGGGGCCGAGACTTTGGTCCCGCCTGACTACCGACTACCTTCGCCTGCCATTGCTAGCCGTTTCCGCTGCGGAATCCAGACCCGGAGCAGAACCGTTCACCCTCCCTCTCGTCGTCTAGAACCCAGTCGAGTAGGTCGGCTGGAGGGCTGCTTATAGATTCGAAGGAGTCGATGCCTCTGTGCGAGCTCGTTGGCCTTTCGGGGACTTTTTCAGCACGGAAAGACGCCTCAAAGCTACCGATTATTCGTCCCGCTTAATCTCCGCCCGTCAACAGCTTGGTTCACCCTGCTTCACGTTCTACATAGACTCGCAGCTCGCTCCCCCGACGGCTCGAATGAAGACAGGAGGATATACAAGCGAGCTGGCAAGGAACATTGCGTAGTCTGGTCTCGTCTTCTTTAAACGAATCCAGGGGGGACGGGGTAGAGGGAGGATGGATGGGCTGGAGCTCAAGGTCGCGTGATTGGACGATAAAAATACGCGATGTTTGATGTTCCATTAGAGTAATAGTGTGGGAGAGCCGATGGAATTGATGCGTCGCGAAGGCGACGTCTGTCGCGACAAGGTGAATTCTTAACTCGTCGCAGAGCTAGCGTCGAAACTCGGGCGAGTCGCTGGGGCCTCCCTTGCGACACTTGTGCGGGAACTGGTAGCGCCGATAGTAGGAGCACGCGAGTGGTAGTCGTTGGGGAAGTTGTATCGGGACCTAGTGGCAGAACCGCAGGAGGGTGGACGGCTGGAAAGGCGGCCGGTCGTCGAGGGGGTGGTTGGAGGCGAAGAGGCGGCAGAGGAGGTAGGTGGCGGGAGTAAGAGAACGAGGGAGGTACGATCGGTAGGTAACACCGTGGCGATGGTTGCGGGGAGTGAGAGAATAGAGGGAATACAGCAGATAGAGGTAGCTTGGAGTCGAGTGCCCGGGGCTGAATCGACCCGGCTACATACAGCACA
Organism: Andrena chrysosceles; assembly: GCA_963855975.1. Taxonomy (NCBI): domain Eukaryota; kingdom Metazoa; phylum Arthropoda; class Insecta; order Hymenoptera; family Andrenidae; genus Andrena; species Andrena chrysosceles. Next base: position 6,663,444 of record OY979768.1, read on the forward strand.
CCCCAAGCTAGTCCCTCTCTTACTCGTGCATTCGCTCGCTCGCTCCCCCTTCGCCCTCCCGCCCCCGTTGTTTCCTCCACCGTCTCACCGACTCACCCTCTTGCCCACCTGCCGACACCCACCCCCGCCCATCCCCTTTCCACTCATTCCCTTTCTAACCGTCGCCGTCTCTTCTCTTTGCTTCCTCTTCTCCGCTCTGCTCCGCTATGCTCTTCTTCCCGCGTCCTCTCGCACCCCCGACTCGTAGTTCTCGCAGTCTTGTTCCCTTCTCCGGTAGGCATTTCGGTTCTCGCTTTCTCCCGCGGCGCCACGACTTCGCCCGGTTTCTCTTTCGTTTCGTTTCCTCGTGTACCGTTCCGTTCTCTCAGCCAACGTTTACCACCCCCCGGACGCCCGCCACCCCCGTCCCCGTCGTTGCTCTGTCAACCACCCGTCTCATCCTCCCCGTCTTCGCCCCCTCCCACCCCCTGGTATCCGCCTCCTCGTATTGCGAGGCAAAGCCAGCCGACAACATCGAGCCACCAATGGCAAATGCAACTAACGTCGAGAAGAGGATAGTAGTTGGAGGGAAAGAGCGACCGTTCGTTGGGTGGATGGACGGATGGAAAGGAAGATCTTGCTCCCTTCCTCCCTTCCCCGCTTTCACTCCCCTTTTTGCTCTTTCCCGTGCTTCTTTTTTTTTCCTCGATTGGCTTCCACCTTTCGACCCATCCGTTCTCCCCGTCAGCTATTCCGGTGTACGTGCACGTCTCTTTCGATGCCCTCCTCCTCCGCCTATAAAGGGGGTGTCTTAGTCCCTCGCGCTCGTGTGTTGCCAGCGTCTTTGTGCCCGCCTGTCTTCTTTCCGCGAAGCAGCTGGCTCCTTGGTCTCGGCGCGATGCACTTTACGCTCCAGTTGCTGGAAATTCCGAAATTTCGTTTCTCGGTCCTTCGTCGGCCGTCCCCGGAGGATCGCGAATCTCTGGAACGTTGCTGTTTTCCTTTTAATCGGTTCGAGCCAGACGACGGAAGCTCGGGATGGTAAATTGGTTGGTAGGGGGGTTGCGCAGCCGATGCGGCGAAAGAGAAGTAGGAAGAAGGGAGACGGAGATGCAGAGGCTGCGTTATCCTTGGATCTGGCGTTCGAGGGCTCTCGGAGATTCGTCCTCTCGTCGATTAGGCGCATATCCGATCTGGAAAATTCGCTTAGATCGTCGGATAAGCGTGGAGAGTAGGATCCCTGGCGACGCGGCTCGAGGCTTCGCCACTCGAGACGCGAAAAGAGTTGGTCTTCGAGGGGGTTCGCGAAGACCAATCGACTGCCTATTTACCCGCCAAACAGAGCGTGTCGAACGGGCTCTCCTCTTTCAAATTCACCCCTTTTGAGGCGTCCCCCACTCGTGGCGGATCGCGCCTCGCCTCGCCTCGCGCCTCAAATATTCGCCAGACAAAACGGTCTCATTCCCATCTCAATCTATATTCGCACGTCCAACACACTCGAGATTATGAATGCGTGGGGTTAATGAAACCGGGGAAGGCGTCTGCCTTTGCACCACCGACAGCCACCGCCCACCCCCATCCCTACAACCTCCACCCAACAGAGACCCTCGAGTCTTGCCTCTGCACACCTCTCCGCGCTCTTCGCGCGGCTCTTCCTCTTCATCCTCCGGCGGCTTCGTCATTTTCCTCCACCTCGGCTACCTCCTGTTGGCCCTCCACCCTCTGCGCTCTACACTCTACGTGTTCGTAGGCCACGGCGGGGCCAGCCCTCGGTCTGCCCGCGGTTCTACCGCTTTCCGGGGAGTAAACAGTGTAGACGCGGGCGCGAACTCGCTCCACTTCGCTTTATTTTTTCAAAAGATCGTGGACGCGCGTGAAAGAGCCATTTCAACCCCCATACAGGAGGGAACGTGGCTAGACGAATCGCCTTCGGTCCTCGCTGCTTCAGTCGATTCCGAGGGGCGAACTCCTTCGCCTTGGTCACCGTTTACCAACGCGGATCTATCTACTCTATCGAAAAATAGCCGGGTGATAATTAAACTTGTAATAGAACGACTCTCTGGGACGTAGTTGTTTCGTTCATCCGGGGAGATTGTCTCAAATCTAAAATAGTAGGCACTATCAGTGGCGGATTCAGGACCTTGTCTTGGAGGGGGCGAAATATGTAAAAGTACATAAGTACATTTGTTAACCTTGTTTTACAAGATTAAAAATTTGCTTGTAATTTATATTTTAATATTTCTATCTGATACTATAGCCTAAATAGTTAAATTCACATTAATTATTTATACAGAATAGTACACAATGTCATAATATTTTTATATTTTATTACTCTTGGGGGAGGGGGGGGGGCGATCACCCCTATCCCCCCCCTCTGGATCCGCCCTTGGGTACTATACTGTTAATACTACACTGTCCCCGTCCATATAACATAATTTTCCGCAACACAACTCAAGTATCTACCAATTAAACCAGGAGCAAAAGGGTCCACGAGAATGGTACATTGGGACAAATATTTAAAATCTTTATACTTCGGCGCTTAACAGCCCCTCGTGGACGATGGAGGCGCTTTAGTATGCGACAGGAAACAGAGTTGATCGGTTTTCGGTGAACAACCTTGTCGACGCGATGTCGACAGTACGGGCAGAATTTTCGTTTAATTTACTGTCTCCTGAAGTTTTAGTAATTTCGCGTGCCACTGCCGGGAGTTTCAGTACCAGCCGAGGGAAATCCATCCTCGTACGTTCCCAAACAGCTCGCTAGATGTCGTCACCAACAGCGACCGCGGCGTCCAGGGACATCGAACGCGTGATCCGCGAGCTGTGTTTCGATCTTTCAATCGAACGATCAGGTTCACTGCCGGCCGAAAGTCGTGTTCGTTTCGTGGTTGCAATGGGGAATATAAATTCGCGTTCGATCTCAGGCGATAGCATAATTCACTCTTCCCTTTACTCTCATCAGTGACATTCTTCGCGACTGAACTTCAGTCGTTCGAGTAAGTAGTGCTTCCTTTTCCCGAATTGCGAGTGAACTTAAGGAATCCGTCAATCGTCACTCGACGTCTATTAACGATAGTGATCCTCTAGAGAGTAATAAGAATAACGTGTATCATTGCTGATTGGTTGATGCGATTTGGAGCAAAAGCGGAAGTAGACAGAGAAAGAAACTGTAAAAAAGAAAGAGATAGAAATATTGATAGAAAGGGACAGAAATACTGATAGAAAGAGATACAGTGAACGGTTAGGTTATGTTTATTTCCGGTCTTGTTCCAAATCTTGACAAATGGCTGCGGTTATTCCTATCACTCTCTAGAGGATCACTAATTAACGGCGGCCATATTGCGAGCTCGTTGTTAGGATTTTGAAACACAGAAATGCTGACGCTGGCGAGAAATATTCACGTTCTGAAATATATCGCGAGAAGGTACGACTCTCTTTCAAGCTCCACTCCACTTTTTCCCAATTCCTGAATCTAATAACCCCACTTGTCGCGCATTAAGCGCGCAGGTTATCAGTGAAGTTTAATGCGATTTCAGGCATCAGGTATCAAGCTGCTTCGGTGGAGGAGCCCAACCGCGCAGAGTTTGATGGCCGAGCCGGCGTTCAGGAGCAGACGCCGAACGTTGGACGTCGTCGTCGCGATAGAATAAAATGGATGGAACGCGGGGTGAGCTTATAAAGATTTTTATTCCGTGGGTGTTATCCTCGAAGTAATGGCAGCAGTAAACCACGGGAAGCCCGGGATGGACCATCGATTCTAGGAGGAGGATAGAAGTCCCGCATTACCTTGACTTAGAGGTACTCGCGGCGTTCTTTCCTCCCTACATAGGAGGGGGGATACGTTCCCTTACCCCTTCTCGCGCGAAAAGGGGGAAGATAGTTCGATGTAGGATATATTCGAAGGAAATGATAGCCCGCGGCTGGAATTTATTCTAAAAAAGCCACCGCGCGTTCTCTGGATGGAATCGCCCATTCGAAAGGAAAACTTTGAACCCTCCTAACGCTGTGGGCATTTCATGTAACAGAGGGGAGGTGCTTATTGTTTCCTCCACCGAAATAGTCAACGACCAAAGAATTATCTGACGTACTCCTTCCTCGTTTCGAACGATCCACGATATCGTCTCCAGTTCGTTCCCAGAGGACCAAGCACCGCGGGTCTCCGACGAATACAAGAATAATGAGCGTCGAGTGTTTTGGTTCGATTAGGACCGCGCATCGATTTTTATCGTGGCTTCCCCGCCGGAGGAGCTCGTCTTCGAGAGGGGTCCGCGGGCCTATGCAAATACACCGACGTGCAGGGCGACGGGGTCGGGGGATGGGGCGGAAAAAATTACGCCAAAGTGCTAAACGATCGCGAAGAGAGCGACGGGGTGACGCGGGCTTGTATTTTTACTGGGGATGGGCGGAGGGGGGGATGAAGGGAGGGGGTAGGACGGCACGAGGCCACCTTATGTCGAGTGGGTGACTTGGAATGACACGGAGGGTGCGGGATTTTCAGGTCGGTATGCAAATAAGCCACTCCCGGATGTCTCGGGGGTTCGATTCGGTTTAAAGTTATTGCTCGCGTCGAGTGGAATCATCGTCCTCGGCGAATCGTTGCCAGCGGCGCGAGCCTTTCATCCAGCGTGCCGGTTTTAATTCTACGCGCGTTCTTCCGGCTCGTCTGCTCTGTCCAATAGCGCCCGGACCTTCGCTCTGCCCTGCCGAGACGAGGCAAGGCCCCGTAACAAGGCTATCGGAACTAATTGCAAGATAAATGAATCTTCGCGGAGAGCTTTGGGAGATAAGAGGACGGGGAAGAAAAATAGGCGGGAAAAAGGCGCCGAGACGCGTTGCCTGCTGGTCGCTGAATGGACGACCGAGGTGCCCTCGAGTGGAAAGATTCGAGAACAGGGCTTGGAGTTCTACGGGGGAGGGGTCCTTTAACGTTTTTAATCGCCGAGGGTGATTATGTAGTTTGGCTGCGTGCTCGACGATGGAAGGGGGTCTTGATAAACCGCTGGTTTTGGCTGAATCCGAATGTAGTCTCGATTTTGGACAGTGGCGGACGTTCCTAGGGGCTCATTTTTCAGGAAAATGAAGAGACAGTTTACTAAAAAGGGCTAAGTGGAGTAGTTCAGAAAAAAAATCTATAGTGTTTGAATATGTTGCAGTGGATTATTGTAAGAAGTAGGTACTTACACTATTTATCAAGACACACGTTACAAGTGAGACTTTACGAGACGACAAAACAGAAACGACAGAATTTTTTACGAAAGTAGGGTAAACGTGCCAATAAATGAACACTTAAGGCTAATGAATGAACACTATTATAAAATTATGTTTGCAGCGCGATTGATTCCACGTGCTACAAAAATTGCTTGGATATGAAGGAAGAAATTAAAAGAAGTCTCTAATTAATGAGTTGCTTATTTAATTATTATTATTATTATTATTATTATTATTATTATTATTATTATTATTATTATTATTATTATTATTATTATTATTATTATTATTATTATTATTATTATTATTATTATTATTACACTATTATTAATTTTACGGGGAACCCCATGGTTTACAAAACAAGACAGATGCAAAGTACAGAGTCTGAACAATGAATTAATTAGCCAATAATAAATAGATAAGTAGGTTAACTAAACTAAACTTAAACGACGAACAAAGTACTAAGTACCTCCGTGAGAGTTGATAACAATCTTATATAATAACGTCCTTACAGAAGTCAGGGATCCCAGAAAGGGATCTACGCAACTGAAGTCATGATTCAGGAACTGTTAATAGAATTTTAATAACTTATTTGAGTAATTTGATTAAAAAACGTCCATTCACCGATACGTGTTCATTTAGTGGTACATCCACCCTACATTTATATAGAGCGCTTAGACAATCGGCTTCATTAACGGCGGTAAAATTAAATCCATAAACTCCAACAGAATACAACCGTAATTCTTTTTCCTTTGAAAATCCGCAAACTGACTCCGGAGCGTCTTAAGTAACGCTCTCGCTCTCAGCACCGGTGCCTTTCTTCTAGTTCTGTCCTCGATTGATCGGTCGCGTCTGCGGTCTCCTTGGAGGGGCTCGGTCGTCGCATAAAGAACACGCGATACCGCTGATTAGCGTGTCCCGCAGACGGTTAATCCCGGGGAGCGTGGTTGCCGCTGTAAATGAATATTGATCACCGGTCGGAGGAGGACCTGGTGCCCGGAAAGAATCGTATCTCGAAACCGCAAGCGAGCGCCTTTAAATGGAAAATCAAACGAAACGATCCCCAAGACCAGGGCGGTTGTCCCCCCGGCCTCGGTAATGAATAAAAATTATAATTACGTTTCTCGTCTCGTGCTCCGCGGCCGGTCGCAGGAAAAAAAGGAAGTTAATCAATCACGAGGCGGGCGAGAGGGTGTCCGGGGACCAGGTTTTGTCTTTCCTCGCCGCCACGTAGCCCCTCGCGAGTGGCAGCCCTTCTTACGCCGCTGTCTATCGGATTCCATCTACAGAGTGGAGGATTCAGAGTCGATCAATTAGCTCCTCGAAGAAGACGCGTGGTCGGGGCGTTTCGAGAGTGAAGCGACGTACAATTCTCTTTCCGCTCGAGAGTTTAAAGCTTCTTAGGAAATCCGCGCCCTCAGCGCGACTCTGTTCTCGCGCTTCCCGCGGCGGCATCCTTGACAGGATTCGTAGAAGGTCATGACGGGGAAAGAACGGAGGGGGTGGCGTATTGTCAAATATCGGGAGGCCGCTAGTGAAACGTGGAATATGCAAAGAGCCGCGTTACACGCATCGCTCACCGCGCATCAAACGTTTATCGCGTGAAACCATAAGAGAGCAGTTGGCGCGGATGATTCATGATGCTCGGAGAGCGGACGGACGAGAGAGAGAAAGAGACCTGACAGGCTTCGAGGGTGGAGAGAGCGTAGAGAAGGGGGTTGAGGGTGGGAAAGAGAGAGAGCAAGAAGGGAGGTCATAGAAGAAAGAGGCTGCCGACTGTATATACCTACATCATGCAAATGGTTCCAATCATAAGCGAAGTCTATAATCGATCTATAAATCTGCTTACGGGGAAGAAAGGTTCCAGGGGTAGTACAGGGGCACGTTCTCGAGTGAGGAGGGGGTGGTTCCACACCACCACCACCACCATCGTTACCTACGTCGACAACATCGAGCGCACCTACTAACGCCGAGCCACACACCACCATAGACAAATGTATCTTGTTAGCATACCATTTGTATGCATGGGGTTTTGCGTTCTCTCTCTCTCTCTCTCTACCCCCCCCCGTCACTCTCCTTCGCTCCCCCGCGTTCTCCAGGCTCGGTTACCGTCCCTTAAGTACAGACATTTAGCGCCCAACTTCTTCGGGCAAATCGAATGGAAATCGTTTCCCGCTCGCCTGATACTTAATCGACTCGCTCGTCACGCGGTGATTCTCCTCTTTTAACGCTTCGAGCGAAGCTCACACGTTTCTCTGTCGCAGTTGGTACTTTAGGGCATAAATAGTTGGGATATTGTCCAATTGATTAACCCGAGAGAAGCGTCAAGCATCGCCAAGTGTTTGCCAAGAATTTCACATCTAGCGACTTTTTCTGCCGCCTCGCAATTAGAGAGCGCGACTTCGTGCATCGGTGGACGAGCCTGAAAGAAATCGTGGGATTCCTGCGATTCCGTGGGGAGAGCTAAAAGACGACTTAAAGGCGGCCGATAATTACGGGAAGCTCGCGGGGGCCTTCCTGTTTCTTGAATATCAAAGCACTCGACAAAATAATCAGCGAACCAGAGTCGGGGCTGGGCGCGCGGTCGAAGGGTTCGCCGGAGCTCTCTCGCGCGAGGGAAAAGCCCCGGCGATATTCTTTGCATCATTATCGCGATTTAATTATGTCGAGTTCCTTTGACTCTCTTAATTTAACCGTCGACGTTGCCCCGCCCGCGATTCCGCCTGTAAATATTTTTCAGACCGCCCCGGCCGACTAATCAGAGGTGCCTTTTAATCAGTCTTCGGCGGTAATCAATTCCGCCGTTCGATCATCAACGTAGCTTGGCCGGCTGGCGATAGAGAAAGGAGCTCTATCAAACCGAACGATCGAGCAACGATCCACGGAAACGCGAACGGGGAACGGGGGCAAACGTAAATAGCGCGGGGTGGCGCGCGTCGGCCAGTCGGGGCCGCTGGAGAAATTAATTTTAACTTTAAATTAAGACTCGTCCGATACCTGGTTGCCTCTTTGTTGCCGCGAGTGGCGGCGGGGGCTGAATCATCCCCAGGAAGCTGGCGATCCTGGGTGGGGTTGCCGCTACAAGTTTTCCCGCGCTTTTGTCTAGCGCGCTCTGCGGGAACGTTCATAATGAAACGAGGGATGCCGTGTGCCCGGTAACGAGTTATCGCGCGCCCAACCAATTTTTTCCCGCGAAATCTGTACCACCCCCGTGGTTCCGGGACTTTCCTCGCGGTGTTAGGGAATGGTAGATAGTTTCTCGAAAATTTTAAAGAAGAAAGAAAGGGGCGCCGGATCGCGGCGCAGTAATTGCCCGACGATAACGTGGTAAATGACACGAGTATGGCCGAGAGACGGACTGCGATGGATGGGGTGTTAAGAAAAAGTGAAGGGAGGGGAGGAAGTCGCGAGAGGCCATCGGTCAATTAATCAAGATAATGAGAGGCAAGTCGAGCCACGGTGAAACTAGTAGGCGAAGACGAAAAGGGTGGCGGCGTGGCTGGATGACGTGGAGGACAGGGGCTGCGATGTTAGACGGTGGGCGAAGGGGGTCGTAAGGAAGGATGGATGGATGGACGGACGCAAGGAAGGAAGGAGCAGCGTCTGTACGAGACATTCGACACCTCGACCAAACCGTTGCCGACAATACCGAAGATACGCGACTTGGCGGTAAACTTAGCTCGGCGAGGCTTCCGGATAAGCAGCCCGACTCGAGCTCGGAAGGAGGCGCATGATTAATTAATTAGCCCGGGCTAGTTAGGACGGCGGAGGCACCGCGGGCCGTGTGTATATACGTGTGCCCGTCTCGCTTTCCCGCTTGCCAAACTGCAGCCACCGATTGCTCGCCCCGAGAGCTCCTAGAATTCTCTCGATAACGCATCGATCCCGGGCAACATGTTTCCTAAGAAGCTGGCCGAAAGCGGGGAAAGATACACCGAAGTCCCACTCGCAGAAGCGTTTCGTTCATCTTGTATGAGAAGATCGAGGGCCTTCGGGAACGAAAACGTCGCGGTCGTAATTTATGAAGGGTGGAAGGTCCGAGGAGAAATCTAATCCTCAACGAAAGCCAGCCTGGGTCCTTTTGTTTCGACGTGGTATCGCCGCGGATCTCGTCGGAGCGCATGCTCTCGGCCGAATCTTTCATCGAGGATTGAAAAGTCGAATGAAGATCGACTCGGGGCCAAGTAGTCGCATGAAATATAGAGCGGACAAACAGCCGGGAGAGAGGGAGGCACAGAGGGGAGGGTAAGAAGGGTGGAGTGATAAGGAGAGAACGATCGTCGTTATCGCGAGTATACAAGTGCGCAGGACGAGACACGGACCGACGCACAATCCTATCTCCCCGATCCTATCGGTCGGCAAATATCACCCTGAATGACCACCCTTTGGATGTTAACTTTCGCCAAGTCGTGCGTGAGCCCGCGTATCCCCGAGATCCCGCTGCGTTTACTCTAGATACCAGCGAGAGTCCTCGCCGAGGACACTTAGTTTCTCGTTTTTAATGTTCATACGACTCACGTAGGTGGGAGGGGTTGGTATAGTGGTTTACGAAATACGTATGAGGATCCCTCTGCGCAAACGTTTCTGCGATACACCAAATGGAATTATCTTCGGGGTAGAAGGGGTCGCGCGTCCCTCATTCTTTTCGTCTCGATAGTTAAGGTAAATGTCCCAATACCTGGACATTTAAGGTACGGTGGAAACACGTTTGAAAATTTTTCAGTTATAGAAATCGATTTATATAGAAACGTTTTTGTAATTACATGGGGCATTGTGTGTACTTTATCATTATAAAGAAGCAACATATTGTAGGATTGAGTAATTTTGTAAAATATTGAAAATTCATAGTCATTACAATGGCCCAATACCTGGACAGCTTAACTATTTAGTATGTTCCAGTATTCCGATTTTACTGTCTCATCACCTGGACACATGATGAAACATCAGCAATTTGGATGTTTTCTAGGGAAACAACACAATAGTTTTTTCTTTTGGCACATTTCTTCTATATAAGTAATTTATTCAAATCAGTAAACAAACTTGAGTAAAAAGAATCTATTATTAAATGACTAATTTTAGGGTTATGTGTATTCGTATGTAACACACGAATTTCATACATGAATTAAATACTATCATTAAAACAAGATAACAAGAATACAAAGTAATAATTGTTAAGGAGTTAAATAATTATTTTATTATTGTGTCAACAATAACGCGTACTTATTTCACAGTTTGCACACATGGTCAGGTGTAGGGTAACTACGAGATTTCACTGCACCAGTAGATAGACACTCAACTAAAAAAATAATACGAACTTTAATTTTAATCTTCCCATCAAAAAAGAATACTACAAGGTACCATTTTTCTAAAACTGTATTAATTGTACCAATATACTAAACATTACTAATAATATTCGCTTAACAAAAAGTAGAGACTGTTTAACAAATCAGCTAACGGCAATACTAAAATGGTACAAACCGGAGAGTTCAACAAAATTTACAAGTTTACTAAGAAAAATATGTACATGAATATATTTTATTAAATATTTGAGTAATTGAATAAAATACTTCTTTTATGAATAAAGCGAATATTAAATATAATAATCACCACTATTTGCACTAAATAGTGTCCAGGTATTGGTACATTTACCTTAGCACTGCACCTTCTGCGAGAAGCTGCTGCAACAACGATGCTCCAACCGCGAAAATCTCCGACACTTTCCTGCCCCGAGATAGTCGAACTCGGATAGTCGAAACGCGAGATGGAAGCTCGAGGGAAGGTCTGCTCGGCGGAACGAACGGAGAAGGGCGCGACGGGAAAGGGGGATGAACCGGAGGCTCACTCCGCGCGAGAAGGTTAGGTTACGCCGGTAGCTAGTTCTAGGCTGGGAGGAGGCTAACGGTGGCACCACCGCGCGTCACACATTAACATAATGCTAATTATCTTGCCAGCTCATTAGCGCCGGTAAACTGTCCGAGGAAACTCGGCCTCCCGAGATAAGGAGGAGGCGACGTCGGTGGCGTTGGCCAGGGGGCGGTCTGTCGTTCTAGGAGTTGGTTGCACGCGCGCCTGCTCCTGTATACGCGTTCTTCCTCCTTGTCTGGCGCTGGCAAGATTAAGGTCCCGGCCCCGACGACCCCGACGACGCCTTGACGTGGGTCCGTGCTTCCACCAGTTTGGAGAACTTGCCGGAAAGTGTTTGGACGCTTCCTAACGACTTCCTCATTCCCCGTATCGCGCCGCTCTGTTTCGAGGGATCGCATTTATCAAACGCCCGCTAGAAATCCCTTCTCATTTAATCCATTATTTTACGGTTATAGAGATTATGCAAATACACGGGCCAGCCGCCGCCGTCGCCATCGACGGCGCCGATAGCCACCGAACCGCGATGATTTACCGACTTCCGGGCTCGATATCGCGATCGATTAGCTCGCACCCCGTCGATTCGTGCGCGATAAGCTTGTTACCGGTCCAATCACTGCGCTCGAGTTATACAGGTTGTTCACCAAACGCCTGCTAAATTCACCCGGAAATCTAACTGTTCTAGGGATGAATTTAAGAATTTAAGAATTTAAGAATTCCGGGGGTTGGTCCTAGCAAGGAGTTCGCATTTCTCGCCAGGCGATGCGATTAGATTCCCGCGGCAGACTCGAAGAATGGCGGCTTTCGTAGAGAGCTTTAGCCCTTCGGTGTAATAACCGTAAAGTAGTAACGCGCCCACCAACCACCTTCGTGCCTCCCTTCCTCCCGTTCTCGTTGCCGCACCGTTGCTTTTTCCTCTTTCCCCAGCTCTCTCTCTCTCTCTCTCTCTTTCTCTCTCACACCGTTTCACGCGGTTCCGTGCTCGCCCTTTCTTGCCCGCCCTCCACACCCAGCCTGCACATATGCACGCACACGGCCGGGGAACCCCCGTTGGAAAAATCATGGCTTTACGCATCAAATCGCGTATGCATATAAAGCGGTATTATTTTGTGCGTTGACGCACCGCCGCACCGCATCCTCCGGCCGCTACACCTATGCGCCTGTGTTGCCGCCTCGATTCTACAGGCTACCGCAAAACTCACGGATCTGCCTGAGAATCTGGCGGAAGAGAGCTATTTCCGCGAGGGATTTCCTTGTAAAGCGTATCTCGTCGAATCGCCTCGTTGACGTCGTCGAAACGATCCATGAACGAGACTGGACGTTGGTCGAAGGTCCCGATTATCGTTCCCCGCGTCTCTTTATCGACGCCCGGAAGTTCGAACGAGCCCGCTCAGCCCCTTCTAGAGGTCCAACGTCGCCGATAATTCTCGAAACTTTTAATCGAGTGCATTCTAATTGGCGCGCTCCGGACAACATCCTGGCGGCCTGGCTAATTCGGGGAGGGCGCATCGATTAGCCGCGATCCTCACCGGTGAATGCAACGAAAGCGAACTTGATGCGCGTTGATTTATTCCTCGGCGAGAGAGTAACTCGTTACGAGTTCACTTTCCCCGGCGCTGATAGAGAACCACGAAACGACCAAGGACTCGGCTGCCCCCGGACTCGTGAAGCCGCGGCGACGAGCGACCGACCGACATCAAAGAGGACCAGCGGAGCTTCCGTATAATTAGCCTCGCTAGTATTTGCATATTGATTGAAGCGAGCGTGTCGCCGCGACGCTCGACTCACTGCCCTCTTTTCGCCGCGACGCCTGCGCCGATTTGTCTCCCCGTCGAGGACTCTTCTCTCCCTGAAAACCCACCCTCGTCGCAGCATCTCGAGCCACCGAGCTTCGAGGTGTCCGCGTCTAATTATTCGGACTAATCACTGGAGAAGGAATCGTTTAATTTCTCGAGCAGAGGAATGGAAAGTTACAGCGAGAAAATAGAAGGAACGGAAAAGGGGGATGGGGTGGAAGCATCGACGAGAGCGACAGGAACATCTTGTCGCGAGAAGTGGCTCGGAAAATCCGCTGGATCCCGCGGCTGGCGCGTGTTTCCCGCTTGGAACGGTCGGCTGGCTGGCTGGTACGGCGGGGTGGGATCGGGAATGCGAACCCCTTGCAACCCCTGCGTGGCAGCGGGCTAACATATGAACGTTTGGTGACTCCACGATTTTGCGGCGTCGATTCAAATTCAAGCCGGCACAGGCGAAATCGGTGCGGATTTAAAAAACGCGGGGGCGGAGGTCGAGGAAGAGACCGGAGAGAGGGATGAAGGGCGGGCGAGCCGCCACGGGGCGGGAGAGACAAAGAGGACGGGGAAACGGAACAGGAGGAGCAGAGGGGTTAACAATAGCCTGCAAGTCACTGGATAAACGACCGGGAATCGTTAAAACGCGACGCGGTCGTGACTCTATTTTCATTTCCTAGCGTGTATCGGGCCCGATACGTTCGCGATAAAGGACAGAAGCAGGGAGCAACGAGCAAATTCTAATACGAACGGTGACTCGAGATATTCACCCGCGAGCGATACACCGTCACGGTATCTCGGGAATCGAGCGAGACCCAAGTTTTCCCTTCCCCGGAGTCTGTCTATTCGTTGACTCCAACTACTATCTCGAATACACTTCGTAGTGCCATGGCCGCGACACCGTCCGCGGCGGGGTTCTTTAATTTAGTCATCTGGCGATTGGAGTATCAATTACCAGAAAGGAGCGGAGCGGAAATTCTTGAAATCTCTGGTGTATAATTTGCGATGCCCAATGGACAGATGGGATGGTAATTACGGGGCGACCTTGAAACTCGCGGTGACCGCGTTAAGATCTCTGGGCTCCGGGCTTCGTCGTTTATTTTTCCAAATTATATCACTGACGAAATAATTATCCCGGGGCCTTGAACCTTTCTCGGGGATGCTACCCAAGGCTTGACGCGTAAAATTCGTCGGGCGGGACGCAGCTTGTTAGGGGAGAGCGGGGACAAACGTAACACTTTTTACATTTGGCCTAGCTGATAATTACTTTTTATAGATATGAAAACGAAAATTATGCCTTAAGAGAGTGTGTTTCTTGGTCTATCATTTGACCACAAATTCAGTCTTCCATGATAAGTGGTCGAAGAGTTATGGCAATTTTTCGCAGTGACTGTCATTGTTACTTTTGTCCTGCAGGGGTAGGATGAAAGTAACATACCATGGGGACAAAAATAATATGTACTAGGTAATTATTTTGAGGAGAATTAAGTAAAAACACTTCTTCCAAAGCAAAATAGGATTTTTTATTATCAGAAACGATAGAAACAAACATTTAAATAAACATATTTTAAAGCTTCAAACATTTCTTTGATAATGTGTATTTGATTTAATATGGAATCTCGTGTAACTGTCCCAAAAGTAACTAATATTTATGCTCTTTTTTAAAATATTATCGTTAATATTGGATTCAACTACTCCCCGTAGTGACGTATTACTTTTGTCCCCAGCCATGTTTTTCAGCATAGAACGGTTATAACGTACAAACTATACAAGACTTATTGAAATCAAATACAGGAACTTATAAAGACATTATCTAAGAACGCTCTAACAAATAATTGCATCAATGTCTATAGTTTAACTATGAATATTAACAAAAAAACCAACAGAGGAAACACTTACCCGAAAGATCAAAATAACGAAATCAGCTTGCCCACGGTATACAAATCGTTCTATCGCTCAGCGTCCCTCCGTGAAAGAAAAGAAACACTAAACACGCGTAACTATTGGGTTGGTGCATAATTATCAGGCGTTTTTTAAACAATATTTATTATGAAAAAAGAAACATACAAGTTAAACAATAACATTTAAAGTGATTATTCCGGAGCGTAGTCACCATCTACTTCAATAACTGCTTCCCATTTGCTTGGAATACGAGCGAATTTTTATTAACAAATAACCCGCCAATACAAACGCCTGATAATTCTGCACCAACCCAATACCTATATAAACCAAACGTTTTGGAAACTTTTCTGGAAAGCGGGAGAAGGCGTGTTACTTTCATGACGCCGTTACGTTTGTCCCCACTCTCCCCTACACAAAGCACTCCTTAATTTACGGTGTGACTCAGGATGCCTGATTCGAAGTGTTCCTACAGAATGCGTAACTCAAACCTGTGTTTACGGCTAGCTCGAAGGGTTGCATGCGTTTCGGGGGATGGAAAGGAGACGAATGCTTGTGAGGGCGGGCAAAGATACGCGGAGCTAGCCGAGGCGGTGGCTCGCGTCTTGACTAAGAGATCCCGCGGGATGCGCGAGTTGGATGTGTCCGTGAAGGATAGCCGTGGGTCAGGGGCTATCGCCAAGTTGCTCATCCTCGTGCTGGTCTCCTCCTCCGCGGAGGATAGATCGAACCCTCGAGACCGGGCTCGTTCGTCACGTTGCGGGAACACCGCCTCGAGGCTCTTCTCCTCGGAGGCGGAAGAGTCTATATATTTATTGATTTCGATTACAATCCAATTCCTCGCGGCGGGGGCGCGGGCGAGGGTCCGGGGGCTGGACGCGCCCGGCCTTTACCTTCTTCTGGATTATTCGGTGAGCAACGATTCGCATGCATTTTTATGGGATCGATTGCGTCGCTCGGCAAAGGGGGAGCCGTCGAATTTACGGCGAAATAAAAGGCCCTCGGTGGCTTTGCGAACAGAATCGCTTCCTCATCCGTGGATCGCTGGCACAGTCGCGGCGCGTCGCGGCGTAAGCATATTTTCCATAAATCACTTCCTTTCGAACGTCCCTTCGGAACGGAGTAATTTGGCGGCGAAAATTAGTCACCGTTATCGTTATCAATATTTTTCGATGCTTTCGTCGCGCGATATCGCCGAAAACGGGGGTGAGCTGCCGGAGCCCGGGGGAGCGATGAGGGAGGGGGGTGGTGATGTTGCATGGAGTGTGATATTTACAGGCCGGTGGGCACACCGGGCCAACTCAAAATAAGCAATTGACCCACGATACGCACTTCTCTGTCGCTCTCGCTGCCTCTCCCTCTCTCTCCCCCTCACTCTCCCCCTTCTCGCCGCCTGCTCTTTCGGCCTCTCATTCTCGTGGTAACAAAACCGTTCGTTCGGTGCGCCAATATGCGGCTAATTTGCACAACAAATAAAGCTTATTCTCCGGATTTGCATGTGTTTGAACTGCAGTGTAATTGGGTGGTACGCTCGGCTCGACGTTGTCCACTCACTCTCTCTCCCTCTCTCCCCGTCTCTCTTTCACACCATTTCTCTCTCTCTTTCTCCACACCTTCGTTCCCGTTTCCCCCTAGCCTTGCCCTTTCAAAAGTCTCTCCATTCTTTATCTCCCGGAAGAAGGAGTTTCGCGATCTATGTCTCGAGCGCGGGACAAACGAGTTCTGAAACTTCTCGACTGGGAACGAGGGAGGATCGAATGGTCGCAAAGGGGCGAAGCCCGGGGATCGAGCGATCCATGGATACACCGCGGGGTTAGGGGGCTCGATCTTCGCGGCGATCAAACGCCGCTTTGGCTCGCGACCATTCGTGACACGGGCCGATATTCGTGCGTGAAGAGAAAGAGAGAGAGAGAGAGAGAGAGAGAGAGAGAGAGAAAAATGGCGACTGGCGACGGGGTGGACCCCCTTCAAAATGGCGAGTGGTGCACGCGTTCAGATCGATCGTCGGATATGAGTTCCGTGGCAGCTGCGGGTGCACCGTGCTAGACTTCCGACCGTCTACCAACGACTTAACTTTCAAAATGGCGCGCGTGCACAACCGCCCCCACGCCTTCGGACGAAATCAAGGGGTCGCGGCCCACGGAGACGCGAGACTCGACGCCTTTCCCAGCGAACCACCCTCCGGATCCTCGATCGCAGAAATCGATCCGAAGCAGACAAGCGTTTGTAGCGTCGGCGGTTAACGGGCAGCCAGAGATCCCAGGGAGAGGTAAACCAGGGGAGAGAGAGAGAGAGAGGGAGAGAGAGCTGAGCGACCGACTCGGAGGCTGTAACGTTCCCGTATAAAGTGGTATAGTGTGCAATGAACTTGTAAACCAGCGACTGAACACACAATGGCCGACGACGACAGGGTTTCTGGCCGGTTGGTGACGTCACCACTTTGTGTCCCGTGTCCGAATTGCATCGCATCGTAGGACCCTTACCGCCCCGTTTGTTTGTCCTCTCTTTGATGTCCACCTCGGCCTGGCGGACTTCAGAGAGGCTGCCTCGCCCGGAGACCCAGCCGCTAGAAACCGAACGGAGTGTCAAAAATTCTCGTTTTCGGGGATCCCTGGAACCCCTCCCCCCTGTCCTACCCTCTGCCCATCGGCACAAAGTGTTCCCTCCCTGTTGCCACGCGGGTGGAAGAAGTATTAGCGAGGCACACTGGAATGGAAGCATTCTGTCGACCAGCATCGTAAATTGATTAGGGGCGAAAAAGTGGACGGATCGAGTCGACGAGCTTCTGACTCGACGATCTGTTCGCGTTACACTGTTTCAACGACCCCCCCGTCTTTATATTTCCTCTACCCACAATATTCCCGCGATATCTCTCCATATTTGGCTCGCAGGTGGCCCCCCGGTGATTACGGGAACGAATATCCATCGAGAATTTCGCGCGAATAAATTATAATCCTCCGAAGAGTTATATACGCGTTTAAAGAGTGTTCGGGGAGAAGTCTGCCGGGGCCGCGGGGGTGCCGGGATAAAAGGAGCACGGCGAGTGAGTTATCGAATGCGAAAACAAAGAGGTTCCTCGCGATGTAAGATCTGAAAGGGAACGAGACGGGGAGGGCGTAACCCTTTCCCGCGCTCCCGACTCTCCGTACGGAACAATTACATTTTAATTAATATTTCCTAAGAGGCCGAAAAGCTCGGGCGCCCTCCCCCCCCGCCCTTCCTCGAATTTATGATCGTTTTATCCATTATTAGGGGCGGAGGCGAGCGAATCTCGCGAAAACCCATAACTTCGCCTTTACGGCTCCTTTCTCTCCTTCCATTTTCTTCCCCCCCTGGTTATCTCGCGCGCCTACTCACCATTGCTCTCCTTTTCTCCACGTTACCGCTTCTCCCCGTTGGAAATGACTAATGCCTAAAATCCTCGCGAAACCCTTTTGCCACTTCTCTACTCCTCGTTTCATACTTTACTCATCGATGTCAATGCCCTTTGCGATTTAAGCGCAAGTACCGAGCGTTCTTCGGCACGATCTACAGCAGAACGGTCGTCGAAATCTTGCGTGCAGTGTGCACGGCATGCCGGGGCTATGTAAACGTACCCTAATAAGACTGGCTCGGTCGTGTTAGCGCGGGACCGATGGCAGAGTTACTCTTGGCTTCGGCAAATGTTTCGAGTGGTCGATGATGCGCGCCTGGCATTATATTTCGATACGCCGTAAATACGCTCCACGATCGATAAACGATGTACACAGGCACAGAGAGGGACAGGGAGAGAACGAGGGAGGGTTGTAGAACGGGAGAGAGAGAGTGAGTGAGCGAGAGAGGGGTAGAGAGCGTCATGGATGGCGGCGAGTCCAGCAGAAACTTATTGCTATTACCGGTAAAACGTATCAGAGGCCGCGATGTACCGCGCGCGCGGTACGCTTTGAATTCATAAATATGCACATACGTAATTATGCAAATCAATTATTAAACCGGCGAAACTGGCGAGCATCTTGTTCGCAACCGGCATACGCAGGTTTTTGTTGCTCCTCGCTGGATGGATGGACGGATGGACGGACGGATGGTATCCCTCTCGGCTCCGTCCAATAAACGTATGTTCGCCCGAGGACTTTTCGGCTGGGATTGCGCGACGGGTCAACCCAGGAGGGAAAGATAGAGAGAGAGAGAGAGAAGCAGAGGAGCAGCACCACCCTGTTCCAACGGAGGATGATGCGATGCGTGGGACGTTAAGTCGAGCAAACGTGCCCCCAGGATATCGTGTGGTCAGAGATTCCTTCGTGGCTCCGTCATCGGGGATGGCTGAAACTTCGCAGTCTGCAAGACGAGAATGTCTTTGAGTCCCGGAAGGCATGCTGCCCTCCCGGAGGGGTTTCGCGCGGACTCCTCTAGCCCGCTGCGAGCAGCTACCACTCTTGTCCCCTACCAACGACCCTCGAGCTCGAGTGCCGTGGGCTTGCGCCCGAGAAAAATGCGTCTCTTACGAACTATGCCGTCCTGGGTACACCCTGGTATGCCAACACTCTCTCCCTATCTCCTTCCCTCCCCTCCACCTCCGCCACCAACTTCCGTACTCGCGCACCCTCGGTACTTTGGTCAGGAATCGACTTCCCCAAGGTGCATCGCCGTCTTCGCATCGTTCTTACATTTATAACTGAGCTCCTTTCGAATCCTTGTAAGAGACGTTTAAGACTCCAGATTTCCACCTTGGCTTTTTTGGCGTTCATCCCTTTCCCCCATAGATTCTCCCTTCACTTCTGCTCCTCGAGTCGTTCCTTTGACAAAGAAGAAGGGGTTTGCCGAAATACGATCTGTTACCTTCGAGGTATCGACTGGCAAGTTGGTTGCGAGGCTTTAGGGGTCGATCGGGGGCGGACGGGCGGGCACAGTGGGATGGGGTTAGCAGCGGCAGATTGACTAAGTTTCCCGAACGGAGTTTCGACAGGTTGAAATCTGGTTGCAGATACCGAGCAGCTTCTTCGAACAGCTTCCAAACTATTTGTCCACGGAGAGTGGGAAAGAGGGAAGGTGGAGAGAGGACGAGGGAAAAGTGAGTCTCGCCTGAGAGCCCGCGGCGACGCCAGCCTCTCCACTTCACTTTGGGAATACGATCTGGTCCGCTCTCTTAACAGCCGACCCCCGAATAGATCTTAATTTTAATCTCTCCTCCTTGGTCGCTCCTCTGGAATTCCTACATTGATTTTACGAGCCTACGCCAGCTTGCGACTTTAAAGGGAGAAGGTCCTGAGAGGAGGGGTAAGGAACGATCCTCGTCCTGTGTCGCGGATCCTCCGTGCTGAGAGAGGGGAACGATATTGTTGACAGGCGTCTCACGAAGTCATCCGGGTTTCGGTACGGCCGATGACGCGCACTTTTTCCCCTGCGGTGATAAATGGCACCTACCTGCCCCTTCACGTCCCTACTAGCCCCATGCCCTTCGCAGGGCTGTATCCGAATCGGATAGAAGGGCGGTTGACAAGGAGCGTGAGAGTCCTGCTCGAGGGTTATCGCGGATGTTTCCGGGTAGAAGAGAGTTGCGTGGGCAAGACACTGCTCTGATTGATACGCATCCTTCTCCCCACTCTCTCTCTCTCTCTCTTTTACTCGTGAATCATCCGGCTCTCCTCACCCGTGACTCTTCCTCCTCGCACGAAGTAATTAAGAACCGAGCGCACAGAGACGCGGCAGCGCGTTTAACCGTCTCGCGATGGTCTGACCATAGACCAGCAACTATCTACTGGAAGGAGGAACGAGGGAATCGTTGGTAACGCGGTGGGAAACGGACGGCGGGGAAGATGAATTTATTCATCGGGATGGAAGGCGGCGTATAAATGCAAAATTGCCAATACATACGAAATCTCCGGGGCTGGGGTAAAAAGGGGTGAATACATTAGGCCTGGAATTAACCTCTTTGAACTCCGTGCGTCTGCAACGGAATAATTGCGATGCAGCGCGACGATTCGACGCCGAACGACGGGGCGTGCGAGCGCGTTCCTCGAGCTACGGGAGTCTGAAACTGAGGGTGGAAATCGTGCGGCTGAATCAAGGAATTATGACGAGTTGGAAGAGGAGGCTCTAGCCACTCTGGCGACGATGAAGAGAGAGAGGGAGAGGCACGCGAGAGGAGATGCTCGCTGCGGTCGAGGAGTACCGTTGTACGTTCGGCAGAGTGCAATTTGCCGCGAAACTTATGCACCGACATGCGGCAGACATCTCGAAACGAGAGATTTATTCTGGCACATGCGGCTCTGCCGGAATGCAAGATACTTTGTTTTAATCCGACCACCGTCGCGGTATCCATGCACTCGCATACATTACGTCGGGCGTCGTTTTGATTTCCGCGACCCGGAGCTCAAAGGCCTTTCCTCGAGGTTCGTCTACACAGCGCGGCTGCGAGTAATGAAATAATCGGGCACGCTAATGAAGCTATCCGAGATAAGTTTGCGAAAACGACCATCACCGTAACCCAGCGAGCTCTGCGCCTCTTTTTCGCGCGTCGCAATTTATGGATACGGAGGCGCGCGCGAGAGCCACTCGATACCCCAGCCGGGGATAATCGATATTAAGCGAAGAGGCCGTGGGGTCACTCGGAAATTAGTGGTACCGAGGGTTCCCCGTCTTTGGCGATCGCGCGGATCCGAAAGGGTTCGCCAATCTGATACATCGTACGCGCCCGTGTATTCCGAGTGGCTCGACGATGATTAATGGCTCGTTCTACGGTTTTTTGTTAATTAGTTGATTGGGAACGCCTAGTATGATATGCAGATTCTCGTCGAGATACGCTCGGCCGCTTTTGCAGCTTTAATTTCGAACGTTGCCTCTCGACAGCGGTTACCCCGATTTTACCGATTCCATTTCATCGGCTGCCCCGATATCTCGCCCCACGCTCCTCTGTCCCGTCTCTCTTTCGTCTTTCCGCATTTTTTCCACTCCCCCCCCAGCCGCCCCCGAGGAAACTAATATCGGGAAGGTCGCGTCGAGCTCGGCAAAGGAGAGAAAACGATACGTCTCGAATAAAGCTTTCAGCTTCCGTTATTTTTCTTTTTTTCTTCCCCTCCACGTCGACAGCAAGTTGCACTCGGCGTTTTTTCGCCTAGACCTGCCGTCATCCGATGTGATTGATTTTTATACCGTGCCACGCGGACCCCAGGGAACGTGGCCGGCTGCACATGTTGTTCGGTTTTGCACGAGGGTGCCCTTCTTTCTCGTCTTCTCCGAATCTCTCTTCTCCTCTCCTCTCATTTTTAATATCTGCCTGATCCAAACTCGCTCGCTCGCTCCGTCGATCTATAATTGTTCGCCAAAAACGCTTTGCGCTTTCCCTCGGCTCCGGCCGTGGTTGGGGTTCGTGTAGCCTCTCGATTAATCGGTACCACGACCGATTTCGCGGGACGCGCCCGGCGCGGCGTTTCCATTGTATTTTAATATCGTGAAACGGCCCTCCGATGGATCCTACTCCCATTCCCCGTGCTTTCATTCGGAACATCTTTTTTTCTAAGCTATCAAGCCGGGCCCTGTAAAATCGGCGCGCCTCGGGCTATCCTTCTCCACCCGAGACTCCAGAGCCCCGGCTTCGCAGCCTCTTACGACCCCGCCTGACTTTCGCGACTCCTTCAGGACGACTGGCCAATTTTTGGCAATTACCGAGATTATCTAATACACCTCGCGGCTAATGATTTCTCATTACGAGGTATAAATCTTGAGGGGGCCCGTTTTATTGCCACGGACCTCGTATAAATAAACATAAGCGGATCGTGAGTTGTAGATGGACTAGAGGGTCGATTGGTGGTAGCCGTCTGACTCGTCTGCCTTTCTTTACGTAATAATCGACCCACGGTGACCCGCAGGACCAGCGTAGACCTCGCGAGGGCAAGTGTTTTCGGTGGTACTTTTAAAAGACCCCTTCGGACTCTCGCTCGTTGCCCCCGCTCGGATAATTACATTTGCTTCAGTTATTACCGAGACAAAGGCGCGGACCGTGATAACGCCGCAGGCTTGCTATCGATTATTCGCTACTTTGGCGATAATTAAAAACTGTCGCCGCTGCGTCGAGAGCGAAAGGGTTTCCGTGTTTCTTAAACCTTGACGAAGGGGCACAGAGGCGTTTTTTTTTCTCCCTTAGACGACGCAAGTTTCCCTCGGCTATTCCGTATCCCGGGAAAGAGAAGCCTCCTATCCCCCGTGCCCCATTTAAATTGCATCTCGAATGCTCGCTGAGAGCCGCGTTGCGCTGCGAGCTCCGCTTTTCAATTTAATTCGAGAATTTTTATGGTCACACGGGCACAAAGAAGGCTGAGCCGGGGCCTGGGCCCAGGCCCAGCGCCAACAAACTACCCATAATTACAAACTCCCATAGAAAATTGCGTCCATTCGAATCCCTTAAATGGACGCGCGTCCATTGTCTACACGGGACGGGGCCCTGGGCCGCGGGACTCTTAAAGGAGCCAAAAGCACGTAGGCCCGTGAGCAGCGAGCTTTGATTTATGAGTTTTCGGTTTCGTAGTAAAAAATACGAATTAGTTTTCGGGATGATGATCGCACGGAGATAATGGTCCCGATTAAGAATCCGTGCTGGCCGGTCGAAATGGGAGAGAAAGGGCGGGTGGAGGAAAAAGAACGAGGAGAAGGAGCTCGGGCCGATCTCTCCTCGATGGACAGGGACGAGCAGCGGAGATAGAAGAGACAGAGAAGAGATAGAAAGAGAGGAACGAAAAGAATCTGCCTTGAGGGCTAGCAGGGTTGACTCCCTTTCGTCTTTGTTTTACCAAACTCGCTTTCTACTCGGAGCTGCACCCTTTCGCGTGGACTCTCTTCGCAGGAGACCCCCGACCGCTTTCACGCTCCTACGAACTCTCTTCCAATCGAAGTCCACAAGAAACCGGAGGAACTGTGATGGTAAAATACGAGCAGCTAATTAAGAGAGCAGTGGTCGCGGTACTCTAGCCCGAGGATGATTTACCGATCCCAGCTACCGGTCGCGGGGCGGCCTGGATCGTCGAGTCGCCGCGACGCGGTGGCTGACCGGGCGCGACGCGGCTCGCGCGACTCGCCCGCTAATACCACAAATAGAAACGTCAAATTTCAAGGCGATAGCCAGCTATTAACCGTTGCGACGCCATTTTACCAGGGTTCGAGGGGTCGGCCATTTTGAATTCATTTCCACCAATCAAGCCCGCTACTTTTTCCACTTATTTTTTTCCTTCTCTTCTTCCTCCTGTTCCTCCTACTTCACCCCCTTTCCCCCTTGTCTCTCTCTCTCTCTCTCTTTCGCTCTCTGCCTCGCGATCGTCTCTTTCTCCTTCTTTCGCGGCGCTTTTGCTCTCTTTAGCCGCTCTTCCTCTCTGTCCCGTGGCGAACGCCGTCGTTGCCGATCTATATAGATACCGATGCTGCCCAGGGACTCCAGGGAGGCAGAAGCGCGCGGTGCAAATACGCGGGTTGATTCTGTGTGCGTGCACGCACGGGGGCACGCACACGGCGCGGCTACCGAGCGCAGAAAATCGAAAGAGTGGATAGGGGAGGACGGAGAGGACGGACGGTTGGAGAACGGAGGAGAGTGAGAGAGGAGAGGTTGGGAGAGTTGAGGATGAAAGCGATGCTGGGTGATGCTGGTGGCGGTGTGGTGGTGGTCTTAAGGGGGCCGAGAGGTATAGGTGAGCGAGTGCACGCTGTCCATCGTAATGCCGTAACATTTATTTTGCCCTTTCCCGCGCCATCCGCACGCTGGAATATTTTAAACGTGCCCCCGCGCGCAAGCGCAAACGTGTAATTTGGCCGCGTTTAAAACTGTAACCTAACACGACTACCTGCAACGATCCGCGTATATAACGCGCAACGTTGTACGACTACTATCGATCCAAGATGGCAGCCATATAAATTGGACGACGGCGATGGCTGGGAATGCCTGCGAGACGTAACGCAGCGCGCCTTCGATGAAAGAGCATCGTCGAGATCGCGAGATCGATCGACCGACCTCCCCCGACGTCCGGCGTCTTTTATTTGCCTGCCCCCCCCCCCCTCTATCGTGGAATTTCACCCTGCTAATCGATCCCGTTCTCTCTTCGCTTTCCGTTCTTCCTCGTTGCTTAAAAGGTCGTGCGTGCTTGATGATCCATGGTTTGAATACTAATTCGATTCTCCCTGTAATTTACTTTCATTTAGCTACTCGCGGTATTTTCATTTGAAAGTAAGGATTCTCTGTGTCCATAGAGGATTCTGGAATTCAAGATCCATTGGTTCCACTGGGATCGATGTCATTCACTCTCGCAGCGGCGGCACGTAAGACGCGCTGCACGCTCGCTCGAGGAGCGAAAGGGGGCGGTTAGGTGGTGGATGAGGGTACGAGCCGACAGTACGGAACGGGGTGTAGAGAACGTTGCAGAGCAAGTGCATGGAGGAGGCAATAATCTGGTTATAACTTGAGAGATTAGGTCCGGATTCGATTACCGGCGAGGTATCAAACCGTTAAACAGTCTCCGTGCTAATCAAAACCGAACCTTATTATCAACGAGCCCGAGCCCTGGATTCGTCCACCCCGTCTCGTTCGCTGAAACGTTTCTCACTCTGCTGCGAACGCTGGAAAAATTCTGACTTTCGTTGGTAATTCTTTTCCCAAGATTCTTTAAGTGGAGAAAAATTCTAGGTACCATATATTCTTCCCGCGAGCATCCAATAATAAAACTGCGATCGACTCGGCAGGGCCGATTAATCGCGTCAGAGTATTTTCGTGGATTAACGAGCCAGCGAAAATATGCTTCTTCTCGCCACGGGCGTGGATAGAACGCGTCCTGTCGCTTGTGTAGCTCGACAAGGGACAGGGTCCGGTTATTCGGTGGCGGGACGATTTTCTAATTATTGCCCCGTCGTCCGAGGCCCGGGGGCTTGTTGCCGCACCGCCGCACCGCCGAGCCGCCGAGCCGCCTCTGCGTACACACACGGAAATCCGTGGACCGTGATCCAGCGGCTGGATTCGATCCGATCTGCTCGATCGCGCGGATCCCAGGCGAAACCGCCGCGTCCCACCTATCTATGATCCGCTGCTGCAAAGATGGCCGACGGTGAATCGCGAACGAGGGGCAGCCCGAAAGCTGTTTCCAGAGTGAATCTCTCGTACCCCTTTTTGTGAAACATTAAACTTTAGCCGTCGATTCCGACTCCTCCAACTATTCCAAGTGTATTCCTGTTCGAATAGGGCCGGCACATGCCACCCAGGTTATATTCCACCTTTCCTCCAAGAAGTGGCTGATGGCTGTAATCATTATACAGCTAACATGTCCATATACCGAAGGATTAGCGCGCACTATCTCGTCGTCTACGCCCATCTTCCTCCCTCCTCAGTCTCTCCCGCCCGTCGACAAGCCCGCCGCGTTATCTCGCCCGGCGATAAGTGCATTAACTACTCGTATCTTCTCTAATAGTTTTCAGACACGCCGGGAAAGTCTTGTCGCGGTCGAATCTCGCCCCCGGTGCGCGCACCAGCAACTATGCCCGATGCTATCTTGACGGCGCGAGCGCCGTCGCTGCGCCATTCGACGAATTACGGGGCGACCAAGTTGTCTTTGACGCGTACGACTTGGTCGTCCCGTTGCTTTCCGTTGAATTTGTCAGCCGGGGTGGGTTGCTCGAGGACCAGCTGGCACGGTGGTCGCGGTCGAACGTTCAAGGGGCGACAATTTCTTTTAATTACGCGCTTCGTGTAGTACAACGCGTTTTCAACCTCGCAGAGATTGCGATCTATGAAAATGTGCGGCTAGTTGAATCGGTGGAGGGGGTGCGAGAGGCGCGAGAAATTGGTGGCCGCCGCTGCGGAGGCCGAGGGCACAGCGCGGGGAAATTAAGTGCGAGAACTCGCACGGCAAAACGATCCGATGGCATGTCAGGGGCTAATGCGATTACGGCCGAAATCAGATCCTGTAGTTAGCCAATTAGGAAGAAGCGCCGCGTGGCGTGGATCGCGCGCGGCCGTTTCCGTGTCCCGATCGAAAAGCTGTTCTCTTCCCCTCCCCCCACGCACACATCGATTTTGCAGGTGTCGATGTATGGACAAACTCGACCTCCCCCCTGATTTCGGTTAAAGTTGCCGTCGGTCGGGGCCGAGGACGAGCGCAGGAAGCTCGGAGTGGTCGATAAACTCTTTGCGCCGCGCTCGTTCTCGTCGCGCTTTTGTTCCTTTTTCAGCGCCCCCTCAAGCTTGTGTAGAACCGTAGACGGCGGAGTTAAGGCAGTCGTTTGGCCGACGATCGTTGCGAAGCGATAATAAACTATCCGAGGGTATGGATTTCAACGCAAATTTGGCGGCTCTTGAAATTTCCTGAGGAGAACAGGCAGGCTCTCGCGGTGAATAGCGCTGAAAACCTATAAATTCGAGGCGAGTCGCCCGAGGTGTATACGCGTACGTCCCGTCCAGCCGATCGACACCGTAAAAATTAGGCGGAGGGCATATGGCAACCGTGGAGGTAGCGAAACCCCATTACACGTCGCCTCCTCCCCTCTCATCCGTCCTCTTTCTCATGCTTCTCCTTCGATCAAAGCCGGAATAATCGAAAGCCTTTGGCACCTGCCACTTTGGCCCGGACACACCGGCGACCAGCTCTTTCGTCCCGGCCTGCGCCGCCAATCTCACTCGCGGATCGGGCTCGAAAATTACGATTATTCCTTGTAAAAGCTCACTCCGAGGCGTGAAAAAGTATCTCCATTAAATTACGAGATTATCGTTATTCCCCGAAAAGTGGATTCCGATTTATGGACCGTTCACGCGGGGCGTCAGAGGGAGGGGTGGGAGGGAGAGCAATTACATATCCCGATTCGGCGGCTTCCCCTCGAATTCGTGATTCGCCTCGATTTGCAGCGGGAGGTTACGACCGCGGCGGTTAAGTAAAAATTAAGCCAAAGTAACGATTCCTTCTTTTTTCTCTCTTCTCCCTCTGCTCCTCCCTCTCCCCCCTGGCTGCCTCCCTCGATCAGCGTGGCCTAATGAGCCGCATCGACGATACCGCCTCGGTTACCGGTTTTTCAACGACCTCTTCGTGATTATCGCCGCGCGGTAATTGCCACGTGTCTGCGGTATATGACGCGGTGTAATACGTGCTGAAACCTCGCTTTCAAAACGGAAACGATACCGCGCCGGAAGGTGTCCGGCTACAAGGAAAGCCTTTCCTTGGGGGTTGCACGGCTCTGCGAGACCAGGTACGGCGTTGGGGTGGCTAGGCACTTTGCGAACGCCTACGAGTAGAAAATAACTAGGGCCACCGTTACGTGACCACCTTGGGCGAGCTACTCCCGTCGTTCCTTCGTTATTCTGCGTTTCGGAAACGGCGATTAATCGATTCCCCCCTTGCCCCGAGGTCGATAGCCAGCGGAGCAGCGCACCCCGGAGAAGTGATTTCATCGAAGGCCCCGTCACGATATAGGGATAAGGTAAATGTCCCAATACCTGGACAGTTAAGGTACACGTTTGAGAATTTTTCAGTTGTACAAATCGATTTATGTAAAAATGATTTTACAATTAGAGTATTGTGGGGCAAGAATGCGCACTTAAAGTTTAGACTTCTCTCAAATCTTTGGTGTTACACTGATAGTCATATCATTTTGTGAGAAATAACTACTATCTCTTATTATTCGATAGAGAGTGACTTCATGTAAATTTACCTGTCACGACTTATATAAAATAAATATATCCAAAAAGTGGCAAATGCGAAAACTCACACAACTCGTCACAACTTATACAAAATAAATATTTCCAAAATGTGTCAAAGGCGAACTTTTACCCAATATGTGGGGCAAAAGTTCGCATGTTATGGGATAAAAGAACGCAACGAGAAATATCTAAAGTGTCCCGATTTTACTGTCCCATCACCTGGACACATGATGAAATATCAGCAATTTGGATATTTTCTAGGGAAATTACATAAAAAAAAAACAACACAATAGTTTTTTCTTTTGGCATATTTCTCCTATATAAATAATTTATTCAAATCAGTAAACAAAGTTGAGTAAAAAGAATCTATTATTGAATGAATAATTTTAGGGTTATGTGTATTCGTATGTACCTAACACACGAATTTTACACATGAATTAAATATTATCATTAAAACAAGATAACAAGAATACAAAGTAATAATTGTTAAGGTGTTAAATAATTATTTTATTATTCTGTCAACAATAACGCGTACTTATTTCACAGTTTGCACACATGGTCAGGTTAAGGGTCATTCCGGGATTTCACTGTACCAGTAGATAGACACTCGAATAAAGGACGAATACGATCTTTAATTTTAATCTTCCAATCAAAAAATAATACTAAAAGGTACCATTTTTCTAAAACTGTATTAGTTTTACCAATATACTAAACATTATCAATAATATTCGCTTAAGAAAAAGTAGAGACTGCTTAGCAAATCAGCTAACGGGAATACTAAAATGGTATAAACCGGAGAGTTCAAGAAAATTTATTTTTTATTACGAGTGTTACAAGTTTACTAAAACAAATATGTATATGAATATATTTTATTAAATATTTGAGCAATTGAATAAAATAGTTCTTTTATGGATAAAGTGAATATTAAATATAATAATCAGCATTATTTGCACTATTGTCCAGGAATTGAGACGTGTCCAGGTATTGAGACATTTCCTTACGCCCGCGACGATTTTTATGCGACCGTCTGATTGACCGCAACGCCCTCGCGATTCGATTGCCAGTCGATCGGACGAATCTTTTTGCAGAGAAACGCCACCCCCTCCTCCCGGGGCAGCCAGGAAACCCTCGAGGTCCCCAACGCTGAAATGCGCCGCAGAAATAACGTCGTAACACGCACCGACGAGCTGATGAGCGGTGGACACGCGAAACCGATCCCTTCTGGGAACTAAATAATTTCCACCCGCGTCGCTCGTGTCCAGCCAGCAGAGGCAGGCCGGCACCATACGCAAAAAGCGACCGTCATCGACGTCCTCCCACTTTGCTTCTCTCCGCTCGGATCGCCGCTGTGGAAGGAGTCGGGAGTTCCGTGCACCCTTCCCTGCTAATTAATTAATGCCCGATAATTAGCAATTATCCCGTTTGCGCCTGTGTTATCGTGACTTTCCTCGATTCTCCGCGAGCCCGGTAATCACACCCCTGTCGCTGTAACCACCTAATAGATTCGTCCGCCCGCGACAACCTACGAACTCCTCGCTCGGGTCCCTCTTCTGGAAGCCAGTCGTGACTCCGCGCTTTGGAACGTGGCGTTCGACGGCCTTCAAAACCCTCGATCTCACCTCGCAGGACACGTATCCTTAATTTCTATTAAACATCACAATACCAGGAACCACTGCATGATTTTGCCGCGGCAAAAAAATCATCCCTATTTCGCCTAGAACCGTGGGCAGCCAGATTTACTCGCGAACGATTTCTGGAAACAGGTCGATCCTCGATAGAACGAGGCTCGCTCGCGGTGGGGCGCGCACGAGACACCGATACGCGATCGCGTCTATAATATCTAATTTCTAGGGACAACGTATCGCGGTAATGACGAGGCTGTAGCGTCGGAAGGTAGGCTCGCGTAACGGGAAGGCGATCGTTGATGTGCGTCGAGTTTCGATCGGTGGAGGCAGCGCAGAGGAGGATGGCTCTCGCATCGGATGGCATTGTCGTTGGCGTTGTCAGCGTGCTCGTTGTTGTCGTTTCTCAAGCGTCCATTGCCCGAGCTGTGGACCAGGGAGAGGAGCAGGTAGGAGTAGGGGGCGGAGGTGGAGGATGAGGAGGATGAGGAGGAGTGGTATCGAGCCCGGGGGAGGGGGGAAGAGGGGGGTGCCGGGGGTTTGGTGGTTTGGGGGTGTCCCCGGCTAGGAGAAGAGGGAAACGGGGGTGGTGTAGCCGTTGGATGGCGGTGAAGCCATCGAGGCAGAGCGGTAACAGAGGCAGATCGACGCGGAGGCTGGCAGCGGTGGCGGGTTGCGCGTGCACAACGCATAACGTCAACAACAATAGATTATGCTCCAACATAGAGAGGGCTCGCTCTCGAGAATCACGTACGTATTGCGCGCTCACACTCGCGGTAAGCACGCGTTACATTACCGCCCTCCGTTAGAGCCAAACATAACCTGGACGCTCTCCCACCGAGCCACCCACCCAACAGCCTCCCTATCGCCGCTTCCCCGCAGCCATCTCGTTGCGAGCCCGCTCCAACGATCGAGTCCAATGAGATTCCATTGTCTCGAGTAATTAATATTGATTACAATAGGTTATACCTGCTCGGTCGCGTCTCACCACCCCTCGCCCTCCACCCCGTCTCACTCTCTCTCTCTCTCTCCCTCTTCTACACCCAGCGTCACCCCTGCGCCCCTGATCTGCCTCACCCTTCTACGTCGTTCTCCGTCAGGACTAGTGGCTTACGGCTTACCTAGCCGCGCTTATATTCCATGCATTTCCGCGCCGTTATATTAGGATTTCACCGATCGGCTCCGATCGCAATTATCGTTGCCTCGTCATCCTCGCCCGTTCCCGCTGTCCCCGCTGCCCTCCCCCCGTCGTCCCCGCCCGCGCTCTCTTCGCCGACATCATCGCCACGCCACCCACCCCCATCCAACCCTCCCGACTCCTCTGTTCTTCGCTCGATATTCTCTCTCGTTGCTCCGATTACATCGAGGGACGCGTTGATTAAGTTAGTAACGAGAATGCTCTTCTTTCCTCCCGCCCCCGCCCCCCACTATTCCCATCCTGTACACCTGCGATTCTGCTCCTCAAATTCGTGAAATATTCAGGCACCACGCTCCGGTTATCCCCCCACGCACCTCGCCATCATTCGTCAGCGGTAGCCCGGCTGTTTTTATCCGAAGCATGGCACGAAGGAATCCTCGGCGGATTGTTTTTTCGACGCCGGCCCGTCCTCTCGATGCTCCCTCGGGCTCGAGCCGATTACCCGTGGCGCGATGTTTAACGTAAACCGATCCAAAAGCGGTTAATTCGAGCGGCGCTGGCACGTTGCACGCACGCACGCACGCGCGCTATTGGGTTACGCCGGTGCGTGCCACCGCGATTTCGCGTTTCCCGATCTCCGACGTGATCGCGTTCGTGGCTTTAGTCCCGCTAAAGAGGATCTCCGACTCGGCCGATATCGCGTTACACGCGATCGCTCGCCTCCAGCACGCGTTTGCGTTTCCGCTTAAACCCTTCGCACCGCTGCGCCCCGGCCACCGCGCGGAAACACTCGGCAGGGGTGGGGCGAGAAAGCTTTCGATCATGATACAGACAAACACGAAGTTGTGTTCTCTGATTCACCGTGAATAGTATTAAAAAGGAGTAAAGTGACAA
The DNA here is from genome assembly GCA_963855975.1 of Andrena chrysosceles. Taxonomy (NCBI): domain Eukaryota; kingdom Metazoa; phylum Arthropoda; class Insecta; order Hymenoptera; family Andrenidae; genus Andrena; species Andrena chrysosceles. Next base: position 6,695,468 of record OY979768.1, read on the forward strand.
TTTTTGGGAAGATTTGGACGAGGATGGGGGTGAATGGAGGTGGATACAGGGAAGGAGGGGAAACGGAGTTGTCGGGGGTAGGTGCGAACTCGCGGAGGATCGTTGATTAAAATAGGGGAGACCGGGGCTAATTTTTTACATTTCTAATTTTTATAAATAGATCATTGGTATTTTGTTGACTTGCTGTATACCAAAAGTTTGCAAATTTCATTAGGTATACAAGCTTAATTTTGAAAATCGTTTTAATTGAGTCTGGGTTGTAATTTTTATTGTATTTAGAGTAGTGAGACGAATAAGTCAACAAACCCCGGCTGTGGGGTTAGTTGACAAATATGGTGGGATTAGTTGACTTGACATTTACTTTTCAGTTTTAACCCTTTACCTGCGAAAGGCGTATATATACGCTGTCACAGTTCCATCAATATACTAAGACCAATAATTTTATTTTATTCACTCCTTCACAGTATTATTTTTTTTATTAATTATCATGGTGTTAGATACTGTAATTATTTTGTACTTGTTTGTTATGGTCTAATTGGAAGGCCTGAGAGTTTGAAGGGAGGATAGGGTGTAAAACTGGTAGGGGTGAGTTTGGAAGTATTTGTGGTGGGGGAAGTGGTTTTGAGCAGCTATACTCTTTGCCTCGACTGCATCTTGAGGATGAAAAATGCTATTATTAGTGGTATTTCTATACTTAAATAGTCAAGTAACCCCGTCCGACATTGTTAACATGTTAAGGGTTGTACGTACAAAACCTCCACGCACCGGATAAAATAAAATACCGTAAATTATAGTCAATGTATCACGTTTCTACAAAATATTCAAGAAAAAACATGAAGCAGCACTTAGTGGACAAAAATTCATAAATAGTCGCAACAAAAATATTTACTTCCCGCCGACCTTTTCAGATTTTTCATTCTCACTGACAGAACACGCAAGATTTTGTCACGGCGACACATTAAATGGCAAGCTGGTCATTCATATGCTACAATATCGCGAATCTCAGCATAATTTATTCCACAATACAACAATTAAATGGAATTTATCAACTATCCCCGGTCTCCCCTACTAATAGCAATAATAGTATAAACATTTCTCTCGGCAAGTTGCTTGTAATTACTTTAATTACAAGGTTCCTTACGCCCCATGGACTTCCGCCGGTATCTACCTCGATAAAAGTTTATCCTTCCCGCGAGCGTATAATCATGTTTAATCGACGAATGCCATCGAACGGGTGGCGGACTGTCCCGCGTCACCTCGCCCGATGACGAACGAGATCGCGATACACCCCGTTCACAAGAGAAAACCTGGACGACAGAAGGGTGTGCAAGAGGGGAGGAAAGGGACGCAGACGAGAATCTCGATTTCGTCGCCGGATGATTTATCGATCGGACAATGCGATACACGATACTACCCTTATGGCGAGGCGATCGCGGGGGACCGTCCTCGAACGTTATTGCCGGCGGTGTGGATCTCTTTGTTGCGTAAGCGGCTGCCACCTGTGCTGCCCGCATCGTGAAACAAAAGACCCCGCGAGTCCCGCTTTCGCGCCAGTCGCTCTTCGTTTTCGATGGAATATTGAGTGACGCCGAATGGAATTCGGTTTCCCTCGCCTGCTGACACTCGGCCGCGCGTTCCCGCATACACTTCGGGCCCACTCGGTGTATCCGTTTCGAGTTGGGGTCCCAGCTTACGCGGTCTTGAAGCCGGAGTCACGGATCAGGCCCCGAGAACGGATGGGTCGCAGCTCGTACCTCGAGGGACGTTCGCGATCTTAATTTCGCGCGGGGCGTGCTCGACGTCGGTACTGACGGAGCCGGTGGGACGGGGCCAGCGGCCGACGAAACGAAATTCGAGGGATTAATTAATTCGGCGGGCAGCCTGGCTCGCCGAGGAGAGCGCCCGGTGGCCGGTGGCCGGTGGCCGGTGCTCCTCGAGAAACGGCAGATAAGCGATTCGATGTTTCGCATGACGGAGGCGGCGACCGTGCCATAACTCGCTCGAGACTGGGCCCGCGATATCGCACACGCGGCCACCGTCGCCGTTCCCCGCGTTTAGCATATAGAGTGCAACAATTAACTCGGCGAGTACCCGCGGCGATACACGCGGCCCAAGCTCGCGTTTCATTCGGCTTTACTCTTATTGTCGTCGCCTTAATAATCAGCACACCGGGTAGATTAACGCTCGCGGTAATTGCTCGTGGCTCGTTCCCTCGTACCTCGTCCCTCTTCTCTCTGGTGACTAATGACGAGTCGGTTTGTCGTCGGGACGCCTTCCAGATGTCGGCTCGCGGAACGCTCGCGAGGGACGCGCGATTCCTTGGGCCCCCGCGGCTCAATCTTTCGCTGAGAGGCCACCGTCTTGCGACAGTGTTTTAACGCGTAAGGTAGGGGAGATAGGGGCTGGTTGGCTAGTTTTTCTGTTTTCGATTTTTAATAAATTATGTGGGCGAAATATGGTTAATTTAGGTTAGTATATTTGATGGGGTATACATTTGGCTATCTGATTCAATTATTAATGTTGACAACATTTTAGGTATTTTAATGTGTTTCTAACACCTTCCATGATCGGGGTTGGTTGACTTAGAGTATGGGGTAGGTTGACTATATGTAGGCACAATCAGTTAAGAAAACGTTATTAGTAACTTATCGCAGTGATAATAAAATAACACAATGTCACAAGAGTGGTGTTTCGTTATAAAATATTAATTTCTTTCTTTCATATTTTAATAATAAGCTGAAAATTTTTTCAACTTAAACGTTAATTATAATGTTATTTATAACATAGTGAAATTTAAATAAAAAATAAAAATCGCTTTATGAATAACAAAATAACAATTTGAACCTTATTAGTCAACCAGGTCCGACTGATCATTTTGACATCAATATTCTATATAACCTTCAATTATTTGTGTATAAACAAAAATACTATGTCAATAGATTGTGTAATAAACAAACTTTAAAATAGTCCCTTAACATTTATTCTTTTGGAACTATATAGATCGCGAAAAAATAAAATCTTTAAGAAAAAATATTTACTTACGTAGTCAAATTTTTCGACAAACACTGATAACTGTTACAAAACCTGCGATCGCGGGGTTGACATAAATGCATGACATAGTGGAAGTGACTTCTTTCTACAGTGAACCATTCCGCAGTAGAGCATATGTCAGTGCAAATTTATTAACAATTAGTCAACCTACCCCTTGAAACAACCAGCCCCGGTCTCCGCTAAATGTCTCGATTTCTACTCATTTAACACTATTCCTACCGACACATTTCACGTCATTTGACCGGTCGCGTTAGGTAAGACAGACTACAAATTTTTCTCAGAAAATAAACAATAAAACAAGAAGTGAATATTCAAAAATGTATTATACCTATATTTGAGGCAAAGTCGTGAAGTTTAAAGGCGATTCAATTACGTTGTATATAGGAAATTCTAATCGATATTTTAAAAACGGTCATTTGACCGGTTCGTGGTAGGAATAGTGTTAAGAAGTTGCTCGTCATAAAGAAGGTGTACAACATTTGTTTGTGATTCAAATTTGCAGAGTAATTGATTAATTCTTTAAGAATATATCAATCAATTCCAAAACTATTTAAGAAATATGTTATATAAGTTCATAACAGCGTGTTTTCCACATAAAAAAATTAAAAATAGTAAAAATATCTAAATCCAGTCCACAACACGGTATCTGCTTCTGTTATTAAATACGAACTTTCACTGAAAAGCCTATTTTCTGCCCAATTATCGAATACCAATAGCGTCGCCGCTCCTTAGCACAAACATCTAAAACGCGATCGAAAACTCGTGAGTCTCTTGTTTTAAAACTTTGTCATTGCTTATGCTGCGTTGTGTTTAGCTCCAAGCTCGTGCAACACTCGCGTAAATGTTCAAATAATTTAGAATAATTTCCATACAACTACAGTCCAAACGTAACGCTTACAATAATAAGAAAACCACGAAATTTATAGAAATGGGTACATTTACCTTACCGACCAACAGCCCAACCGGTTTCGGCAGAAATTTTCACCGCGGAGGATCCACTGAGTGGTCAGCGGGCTAGCGGCTGGTTGGGCCATCGAGAAAAATTCTGCCAACACTTCCGTCTACCCCGCGGTTCCATTATCACGTTCGAGCCGCGAAATTATCGTGGGAAAGCGCAGGGCGAGCGCCGCCAACTCGTGTCCCCCCTGTTAAAAAATATTATTCCCAACAGAGTACGGCGACGGGTTCGGTGGTATTTTTTACGGCAACCGTGGACGGTAAATAGCGAGTTCGCTAACCATAACCCAGGGTTATGATTTACCGTACTCCGCCAGATAGGGTTATCGGGAGTATCGCGGCTTAACCTCCCGCAACTGGCTCGCGTTATCGCGAATCCCGCGTATTTACTTAGGCGCTAATCACCGTCGCTCTATCTGAACCCTGTGTACCCCTTTCTCGTCTTCCTGATTTTCCACCAGCAACCAGTTCTTACGAAGCACCACCGTAATCCCGCCCCCCTCTATCGTCGTCGCTTCCACAGAACCTTTGGCTGCCACCTTATCGCGACCAGGGATCCACGCTTTCGTTTTCGAGTCCGTTCCAATCCCTGGGAAAGGAGAACGCATCTGGTGGCTAGGATCCAGTCGATCTGCGTTCTTCTTTTGTTTCTCCCAGCCAGACCACTTCGTGGCAATTTCCTCCGGCTGCCGTAGATCTCCTCGCGCCAGGTATACGCGTCTTTCCGTAATGACTCGACAAATAAGATCGCTGCCGAGAGGCGGTGGACTGGCAGCGCCGGCGAAAATGACGTTTGGCCCGTATCGGCTGGCCACAAAGGTGTCGATAATGGAAACGGAGGAAACAATGGACCGGGCCGCCGACGAAATATCAATTAAAACTGGGACGATAGGCGGCTGGTGGATTGCTCGTATTGTTTTGCCCTTCGTGGACCGGCTGAGGAACGAATTCGCACGGGGGAAGGCCGAGAACGAAGAAACGGAAGAAAGAGCGAAACGGGGTCGATCGGTTTGCGGTTAATAGCGTGCGGCGCCGGCCCAGTCTTACTCGTATCTTTCGTTTTGGGAAACTGTACCAGGCATCCAGTCGTCGAGATCGTTACAGAGGACTACCAAGATGGGGATTTCACGTGGCAGAGCTGGAAAAGCGCGCTCGATGACAAGTTAACGATATTACCCGCGACTAACCGGATAAAGCTGAAAGTAGGTGCCTTTCCGGAGATGGGCGGAGGGCCGTGGGTCGAGGATTGTCGTGCGGGAAATGCCGTTAACGGGGAACCGCGCGGGCTGGTGGCGTGAAGTCTCGACGGCCACCGGTAGCGGAGCGAACGATGTCGACGGTGTCGACGATGCCGCCGCGGCGGAAGGGAAAAAAAGATACGTACAAGGGTTGCCCTTTCCTCCCGCGATCCTCTAATGGCCCGGCGGGTCTTAAGGGCGATTTAAAAGGCTCTTAATGACATCCACTGGGCTGGCTGACTGGCTGTCTGCTCGCCCGTCCGCCCGTTCGCCCGTCCGCTTTGCCTTGCCTCCTTGCCGCGGCTCTAATTTCATCCGAGTGGAAACTGAAGAAACAAGTGAATTAAGCAACCCGCTAATGACAGATCGGGTTCGCCCTGGCCTCGCCTCGCCTCGCCGCTGCCATTCGCGCCTAACGATATTCCCCCAATTTCTGCTTCCCCGTGTCGCTAATCCACTTTGCGGACCACTCGGCTCGGCTCGCCTATCAATTAAAACCAGCAAACCGCGCCCTTTGCGTTCGAGGACGTTTAAACTCTATGCTGCGCGAATGATGGACCTGCGTTCGATCGATTCCGGCGTCTCCAGTGACCGGTGACCGGTGATCGAGCGCAGCGTCCGGGGAATGGAGAGATTCGGTGCTAGAGGAGCGGTCTAAATCGGCGGAAAGCGGAGGAGGCCAAGGCGGGCCGAGGATGAAGAGTTTTGGACGGAGAAGAAGGAGGAGACGGAGGGTAATCTACATAGGCCGAGTCACCGGTCGAACCTTGCGTCCCGACAAAGGCTGGGGCTCTCCCGGTCTCCCCCTCATTTTTGTCTCATTTGAATATCTTCATTAATATCCGAGCGGGCTCCACCCGCCGCGGCCGCGCCGACCGCATGCATTACTCGACTTCTTGCCACCATTTAATCGATCTCGGCCCGCGTAAATTGCGAAGCCACCGAGTCACCATTCGTCGTCCCGACGCTTGTCATTCGACGCCGGATCGAACCAGGCGGGTCATCGAGTCGCCGCCGCGATTCAGCGCCCCTTTCGTCCTTTATTCGCGGAGGGGCAGCTTCGACGGTGGTCGGTGACAGGCAAGAGAGACTGGCCCCCCCTTCAGCCCCCTCGCCAGACTTTGAATGTTTTGCGCGAGCCGAGGGGGGTCTCGGGGATTTCTGAGACGCACTGTGGTCGGGATAGGGGTAGTTAGTGACTTTTGTGTATAACTTTTAAACTATCAAAGATGTCGCGCCAAAGAAAACAGGAAAAAATGATCCTTTTCTAATGATTTATAGTGGAACATATTATATGTTTATTTAATGTTTCTTTTTTCAATTTTTCCAACTTAATTGTTATACCAAATTTGAAAACTCTTTATTTAGTAGTTTATTTAATGTTCTTTAAGTGATTTAAATCGTGTTTTAAATAATTTTACTATTTAGTTGACGGTGTTAATTTTTAAAGCAAAAGCTTCATTCTAAAAAAAATAAACAGGGAGAAATATTAAACAGGGTCGCCAAGGCATCTCTAAGAAGGAAACAGTTTTTGTCTGTTGAAAAATGCTATCTTTCAAATGTCCAATTTTAAGCGTTTATAGCTCAGACTTCGGAGCAACGTTAACCGATTTTGATGCAACTTTAGGCGTGTATACAACTTATTTCAATCTATAAAAGGCATTTTTTAAATTTTCATTACGAGCACAGACAAAAAAGTTGAGAGAATGATCTTTTCTATTTTTTTGCTATTCCGACCAATTGCAACTTTTATCAAAAGGACGAAACATATCACTTAGCAAACTAATCCTCCTAGCTTCTCAAAAAACTCAAGTTGTTTGGACGAATTTTGAACAAATTATACGATTTTAAAAGTGTCCACATATTTTTGTCTCCCACTATATATAATTATCACTACTTTATGTTGAATATTTTCTTCTCTATTTGTTGTTAATACTATTTTTAGTGGAGGTACGAATTCGGAGTCCCCTTACCTGAATCGTACCTTTTACAGTATGTGACAAAAAGCTTAGGGTAAAAATATACAATACACCCCATTTGACAAAGCGCCCCACCATTATTTTTCAATCAGATTCGAACTTGCCTCAGTATTATTATTGCGGCAGTTGTGGGTGACTGAGGAAAGTTCGAATCTGATGATCGCGTCGACGCATCCTTGTTTGTGTGCGTAAAATAATGGTAGGGCGTTTTGTCAAATAGGGTGTATTGTATAGTTTTACCCTAATAACAAATTAATTTGTTCTGAAAAAAAGGTAACGCATATAATAGTATGTGCCTAAAAGATCAATCTACAATATCCAATACTCATTGCGTTCAAATTAGTACCAAATATGACATATAGGTAACGTAAAATGTCTTAAGTGGTACGATATAGACAACCCTCCCCTACAATTTGTATTAAGCATTATTAATAATTTTATTTTCAAGACTCATTTAGAAAGTAGTATACATTCACTAGATTTGTCACCCTACTACCCCTATTCCGACCACTGTGCGTCGGCTTGATCGCTGCCAGTCCCAGCGGAGGCGCGCGTTCGCTCGGCCGCTTGCTCGCGAGCAATTACGCTCGCACGCGTGTACGTGCCATTAGAGGCGGCTCGGAGGATCCTCGCGTTGCGCATCTCGGAGCGCGCGTGGGTCATCCCGGCCACGATCGGGCCATCTATCAAGCCGTGAACGATACGAGTAATTATTCGGACTCTTAATGACTCTTACGCCGTATAACGAGTTTGAAACTCGGTCCCGTGAGCGCGGCTCGTGCGAGCCTTCCTCGCCTCGCGAGAGGATTCTCCTCGGCTCGATACGTTCGCCGAAAATTCGTCGCCACAGCTAGCAAGCGAGAAGCGAGGGCCGTCTGCTGCCGCCTGGCTTTCGGGAAGCGCATCGATCTCTCGGTGCAGGAATGCAAGCCGCGGTAATTTGGACCACCCATCCTCCGGACTAATCATAATGGCGTTTTGTTTTGGGGCTTTTTGTTCGGTGGATCAGTCTCAGCCCCCGTCGGAGCGGCTCACCTATGCGGGGCCCCGGGGGTGGTGTCGGTGTGCGAGAGCCGCGCACACGTAGCCGAGGCATCTGTGCCGCGAAAGCAAAGACCGCTAGCAGGCGAGACGGAGCGGAATAGCAAGAAAAAGGAAGACAGAGGGAGAGACGGAGAGGTACCCGGGGCCCGAAGAAGCAGTCGGTCGGACTCTGGCCGCGTAATAATCGCCCGGCACCATTAAACTAAACCGGGAATAATATTATATTAAGCTGTAGTCGGGAGGGAGCCCGAGAGGGTGGAATAGTGGATCGGCACCGCCACGGGAGAGAATGAGCGAGAGCGTGAAGAAGCGAGAGAGAAGGGAGAAGAGATCGAAGCTGGAGGATGGCCGAGGCACCATGGCTTCTCAGAACTAAGTAGATTCGAATTTCGATACGGATGATCGGGCTGAATACAAATTACTCATATATGCCCCTCGTCCCGGGTAATCACACGGTGGCTGCTCCACGGTCCAAAGAAAAATGCCTCGCCGACGCTCCTTTATTTCCTTTTGCCCTCGCTCGCTCTCTGTCTCTCCCTGTCTCTTCCTCCACGTCCTCCGCTCGCCATTCCTTCCTCCACTCTAACTCCCTGCCCCTTCGTAGTGCCGCGCTACCCGCGAGCACGAACGTGTCGCGAATTTTCGAAAATTTTCACCGCGCCTCGATCCGTACGCGCGAGCCACGTCCTTTCTCCTTCCGTTCCCGACGAGGCTCGTTCCACTGCAGAGAGCCCCGAGGCTGCATAGAATTATCCAAGTTCCACGGTACCACCCTGCCTCCCCCGCGGGGGAGGGTGGTACCATTTCGCTGGAACGAAACACAGGTGAGACTCGTGTTGCAGGAATTACTCGAGGGACCACGCAAAGATGGCCAGGACGCGCGGCCCTCGATTTATCGGAAGGGCAGCTCGGCGCGGTGGGGCAGGGTGGGTAGAGAAGGGAAGAAAGAAGGAAAAGAAGCATCGAGTCCTGCCCCCAGAACCACGGGGAATCCAATCATAATTATTATTCCGGGCGAATCGATTGTGGCTCTCGATAGGATTGGCTCGGTTTGGCGCTGGTCCCGGATCGGCACCAGGTATAACGACGTGTATAGGCGATGGGTAGCATCGTCCGCGCACCGGGCCCCGATCGAGCGGCGTGCAACGTGTGCAGGTTCGCCTGGTACCGGGGTTGGTAGCGGCGCAACACTCGCAGCATAAATAATTAATAGTAGCCAGAGAGCCGCGAAGTGAGTCGACGGCTGTTTTGTGGTTCGCAGGCTCCGCCCAGCTCCACTCCGGAGCTCCTCCCTGTGCCCGTGCAACTTGCCAAAGAGACCCGGACTTACCGTCAAACAGAACCAAGAGAACAGGACGACTCCCGCGAACAACGAGGAACAGACTTCGGGGACGAGGGCCCTTCGTGGCCCGCCTCGCCCCTCCTCCCTCGTCCCCTCCGCGCCCCTCGCCCTCTTGCCTCTCTCGAATTTACGATTATCGCGAGGGAAAGACACTTTGGCCTCTCGTTAGCCCTCCTTTACCTTCGTCGGGCACCGATCGCTCTCCCCTCGCTCCTCGCCACCCTTCACAACTCTCGTGGTCGGTGGCGTTCTCCAGCTTCGGCTGAAGCGCGAGCGCGCCGTTTGTTTGGCCGTGTAATTTACGCGGAATTACCACGTTCTTGTAATTAACTATTATCGTGATTATCGGCCGACGACGCGCCGCGACCGATGCCAGGATGCGTCGCGCCGTCTCGCGAAATTTCAATTTCCACCGGCCGATCTCCCTCTCGGCCCCTTATTACCCTCGATGTAATGACTGTGTTACCCGGTATAAATTACGGCCGATCGCTTCTTGACTTTTCTGGCCAACGCTCGCCCCTCCCGCTTCCACGAACGCTCGCCGATTCCCTTGAAACCGGGAACGTCGATACGACTTTCGCAGCGCGGTCAATTAACACCGCTCGGCCTCGAAGGAACGCTAATAACGCATCCACGAGGTGAGGAGTGCTTTTCCGTGGGGAACCGGAGAAACAATGCAGCTCCCGGACACAATAACAGAGGCACGAACTACCACTTGAAGCACCGCTGGAGCACCCTTCACCCTTTTTCAATTGATCAGCCAAGTAATTAGCAACGAACACGATCACACGAGTATCGATAGGGAATCTAGGTAATCCCAATAGCCCGGAATAAGGGCAACCGCTGACGAGTCTTCTTTTCTGTTGCGAGGAACGCGGCGCGGTGTTCTATTTATCGAGATTTCTCCTTCTTCGATTGGTTGGTCGCCCGGGGTGGTGCACGGCTCGGCCGCGATTTCGCCCTATCCTTCTGGACATCTTTAGGAGGCGAGGCGATCGGCGGAGACGTTTATGTAGAGCGTAGACGCTTCGCCACGGTCGGCTCCGATAATCGTACCACGTGGAATAAGCCCGAACCAAAGGAAAATCCTGCGACGCCCGCTCGAGCCCCTCGAGAAACGCCTACGCTTCACGGCCGAGGGCTGAGCTGGCGATAAGGAGTCGTAAAAAATAATGACCGGAAAATTAATCGAATTCGACGTCGACCCGTCGCCTCGGATTCCCAAGCCTCGTGAACTATGCCCTGGTGCACCGATTCGCCGTTGAAATATAGAGTAAAGGTAAAAGTTCGCAGCGGGTAAGAGTTCGCACCATGCGAATTTCGTGGTTTGAGTTGTGACAGTTGTCAATGGTGATTGACAGTCAATTGTCAATCAAGGTAGAGTCATCAGTGTCGAATTGTGTATCTGTGCTTTGTTTCGTTATTGTGCAATGCGGTAAGTACTGAATTTGTTAGTTCTGATGTAATATTCTCATTTTTAGGAATCAATATTATTCCTATAAACTGATCGATAAATATTTTAATTTATATGTCGTCTGAAAGAGCTGAAATTCTTCTATTCAAAAGTGCTAATAGAAGTTTTCAATTTTCCTCACAGATAACAGGATTGATTAAACAATGTTAGAATAGCTGTGGGGGCAAAAGTTCGCACAATGCAGTGGAGCAAGAGTTCGCATGCAATATCGGCTTTTGGTTTTTTTATTAATTTTTAATCCGCAATATTTTTCCAAAATGTTTTTTATTAATTTTTTGATAAAAAAATATGACTATTTTATTGTCTTATTCATTTATTGTTAGAACTTATAAGAGAACAACAGAGAGACAAACTAGAAGCAGGACTTTCATAAAGAAAAATCGCTGCAGAATTGGGAATAACCCCAACTATATACTTATGCAGGAAAATAAAACACTTCTTTCGATGTTTCTTTCTTTTATCCCATAACATGCGAACTTTTGCCCCACATATCGGGTAAAAGTTCGCATTTGACAGTTTTTGGAAATATTTATTTTATATAAGTTGCGACAGGCAAATTTAAATGAAGTGACTCTCTATCGAATAATAAGGGATAGTAATTATTTCCCACAAAATGATATGACTATCAGTGTAATACCAAAGATTTTAGAGAAGTCTAAACTTTAAGTGCGCACTCTTGCCCCACAATACTCTACCGCATCGGTTATAATAATTAAACAGAAAAACGCTTTTGCCAGATATCTATGAGTCTCCAGTCTAAATATCAGTGTGAGTTCCAACATTAAGTGAGCACCATAGGCATTAATTTTTAGAATTATATCAGCAACGTTCACTAACCGGGGGGTGTTCACTCACTCGACAGGTCACCCCATATCGCTTATCATCACCAAAGTCTGATCGAGCGCCCGCCTCGGCACGCAGTCTTAGTCTTGGCTCCTCTGACAAGGGCAACGTGCTTTTCCAAACCCGAGCATCGCGGACAGAATCGCGACGCTAGAGGGCTTTCCGCCGAGGCGCGAGGGGGTCGATCGGACGCGAAGCGGCGGAGCATTATTCTCCACCCCTTTGCCGCCTGGCGAACCGGTATTATCATTATCGGACGAAGGGACCGTGGGAGGCTGCTGCAAGAAAGGGTTGAGTTTACACAAGAGTTACCAACGATTCGACGCCGGGCGAGTGCTTACCGAATCACTTAAATGATTAAGGAAAAGGGTTGTTTGGACAGCGCCTCGAATCCCGGGCCATTTCATTCTTCGTCGCCCGCGTTGCTTCTTCTTCTTCTTCTTCACCGCCATCTCCACGTCGACGTCGTCGCCTTAGCGTAATCCGTTTTGTCAACGACTGCCGACCCTCCTGCGCCTCATTACCTCTCCTCCTTTTACTCGTATTTCTTCCTGTTCGTTCGACTGAAAGAACCAGGGACAGTCCCTACCACGGCGACAAATTTCTACGTAGGAGGTCTGAATGCCTCATCTCTCGCGATCGTAGCTAGCGCCGCGCTATCGATGAACGCACTTGCTAATCGTCGAATCAGGGAAGCTGCATCGATCCTCCACGGCGGGGTTAACTGGCCAGCAATCCGTAGGTCGCCAAGTTTCCCGGTGGAATCCATTTTCGCTATCTCCGCTGGTGGGAAGGACGCGGGGTGAAAGGATGGGGCGTACGGAGCGGAAAGAGCGCGTACGCGTGAGTGGTTACAGGGATCGGAGGAGTCAGGCCCAGGGCCCGCAACGACGGGCATTAAACCTATTAAGACGGCATAGCTCCGGCGTCAAGAGATGACAGTGATAAACTCGACCCTCTGACACGGCCAGCCCTCCCCCTTTTTCTCCCTTTCGAGAGTGTAGCTCCAGGAAGAATTAGCGTTTCTCTCCTCTCGTCCCTTCTTCCTTCTAGCCTCTCTCTCTCTCGACTGCTACTCGCGTCTCTTCCCTCTCGCTTCCTTTCCACTTTCATCGGCCTGCGCCGCGCTGACCGGAGCCCTCGCCTCTGACGATTCGCGCGGAGAGCGAGCCGGTGAGCGCGGCCAGGCGGAGCCGAGGGGATCGTAGCTGGTGAAGCCAGGAGGGCAACAAGCCAAGGCCTGGTATCGTTACAGTTTATTATAATATAATTATGTATCCTGGAAGGGATATATCGATGGCGGAACGGATAGAGCTGAGCTTGGAAATGGCTGAGCAAATACGGAGTCACGAAGTCGTCCGGGATCATCTGATCGGGTGGGGATCACGGGTTCACCAATTCCTTCGTCTCGGAGTCACGTTCCTTGCAACGGGCTCTGGAGCATCCTCGGCGTGCCCCCTCGTCGGGGTACGCGGCGGACGTGCCTCGTGACAAAAACCTCTGCGGTATTCTCGATGCATCGTTCGATGCGATCTCACCCCAATTAACGATCTCCCTTCCAATGGGCGCTAGTTTAGAGGCCTCTTCCTGCCCCACGGTTTTCCTCCGCTGCCACGGATCCACGGTTCAGGTGGTCTCTTAACACAAATCGCCTCGAAACTGCCGGTTTCGCGGAGCAATTCGGCGGTGGCCAACGGGATATCTGCTCCACGGATCTAGCCGAGGACGTTGGACGTTCCCGGGGCACGCCCGCGGAGTTCTTCTAATGCGAGCACCGAACACAGCTTGCTCGTCGATCCTTAATACCAACTATCTGGCCGTGTTTCACCCCCCACCCCCCGCCGAAATTTATGCAGCCGTCAGAATATGGCTTCGCCACTGCCAAATATATGGTATAATAATTCTCGATATCAGGTGCCTTTAATCACCTTAAATCCACAGTCCAGACACACCCCGGCGTTCACTTAACTTCAGGGTTATCTTAATCTTTCGACAGCTGCCCAGCGCCTCCTCGATCGTTCCTCTTCTCCTTCACCCTCGAGTCGATCGATTTTTACTCCTCCTTTCTCTGCCGTTTCCTCGCTTCTCTCTCGGCTCACCGTGCCCCCTGGCTGCGACGCGGTTTTACGCGCCGTGAATTTCCTTGGACCCCGGGATCGGTTGGGTCTTGGACCGGCGTCGATGGAAATCGTCGGTAGCCTCGCGAGGTTCCTTGGACCTGCTTCGAACGGACGGTATTCTCTTGATTCTCACCCTTGCCTCGCGCACACACCGATCACAGACAGATTTTTCCCTATCCACGGGTTACGACCGGCTTGCTTGGTCCTCGGTACCGTCGAGCTAGCAGGCGCTAACGACGTCAGTGGGAAAGATGCGAGATAAACCGTCTCTGTTGGCGGGTAACTAGCTGGTGTTTGAGTACACCGAGTACCTCTTCTGCCTGCGCTTCGATTAGCCCGCGTCAGCATCGCGCGTTTATTTCAGTAAATACACAAGAACCATTCGAGTCGTTGGATCGAACATCCCTCAGGGCTTGAGGCAGGTTTTGTGGGCGTTTGGTCCCTGGAAGTGGGCCCACGGGACGGGAACTGGCGATGCCGGGGCATCGAGTCTGTTCACTAGTGAGAAGATTGGAAATGGTCTGTGCTATAAGCTCGCACCCCTATCCCCTGAAAGCTTGAGTAGTCTAAGAAGGGGAGGTTCCCAGGTGCCCACCCCCAATTGCTTTGGTTTTTGGATATGTCGTGGTTTACCTTTCATTATCAGTAGCGATGGGAGGTCATGAAACCACAGATGTGTCCTCCAAAAATAATTTTTTAATTAATAATTATGAATCTTTTTATATATTTCAAATCTCTCGATTACGTATTTAAACGATTGCGGGTAGTTTGCCTCCAAATAACGGTACCTGACGCCAAGAACATCATCCGCAAAGAAAGTTATGACGTAATTTAAATTAATATCAAGTTTTATTCAACGCAATTTTATACTCCTTATGAACTTCGAGGTGTGGTTTCACCCCTAAACGAGCAAAAATAAAAATACTGGCATTTCTTATTTTTCGGTCTCCTAAAACATATCCACAAATCAAAGCAATCGGAAGCTGATACCTGGGAACCTCTCCTTATAAAAGGAGGTTTGCCTCAGTGCAGGACTGAATGCTCGATCGAGAAGGGATCGATCCGGTGGCTTCCTGTCGTGGATCGTTGACGGTAGTCCCTGAACGGTCGGCTCGAAGAAATCGGCCTTGAAATCGAGCTGCTCAAAGAGGAGACCTAATTGTCGGTCATACAGTACACGCATTACGCCGCCTAAGTATGCACTTAAGATACGCAGCGGCGGACGTCGAGTGTGTACCGCGTACCTTATTACGCGACGGTGGATCCTTTCAGCGGGTAGATGCAGAGGAAACGATAGTGATTCCGGCTTGTTAGCTCCTCCTTTAATTGCCTTCGGGTTTTCATCGTCCGTGCGTGTACACGCCGCGCGATGTATCGTCTTGACGCGCGCGTACACGGGGCCCCGATCTCGCCGACGTATCGCTCGTCATCGCGTTAAACGTCGCGAGAACGATCATTTTTCACGTAAGACTCGATCCCACAGTAGGCACTCCCCCGTGGCAATCGATATCGCTCGCGTTTCCGTGGATCTTTCGCACGACAAGGTGCACACCGCTTGCATTGGTACCTACGTTCAGCGCCAGTTCACCCGGTGTTTGCCGAAGATGGAGCGGCCCCAGATGGAAACGTACGACGTTGGATAAACTGCGAGTCACGCGCGAGTAGCGAACTCTCTGGAGCTATGCCTGACCCGCACGCCATCCCCTGCACTGCATTATTTTCCGATATTACGCGAATGCGGGGAAAGGGGACGGATTGGAAAGAAAGAGAGACAGACTGGCGGTTGTGGGGGTGGGTTAGGGGAGGGCGAAAGGGGAGAAAGATCCACTCCACCGGATCACGCACGGTTGAATTTCCGAGTCGGGGTAAACGGGGGCAGGCGGGTAGGTGGAGGCTAAACGGACCCGAGGGACACGTCGTCTCGGGCTTCGAAATTCCCTAATCGATCGTGCACTCCCGGATTCGGATCGAGATTGAAAGGTTCGCGTGCATTGCCCCAGAAATAAAGAAGCAATTTCGGGACAGCGTTTGTCCGCCGACGTAGCACGGGATAATCTTTTAATTCGCTTCGAGGAACCTCCTCTCGTTTCGTGCCGATGAATCCTTGGCTCGGCGAGATGGAAAGTAATTTTCGCGCAGCTTCCCGGCGGAATTCGGTCCCGGGCCTGGACCCAAAAGCGGGAGCCATCGAGTCACGGAAATGTGGAATAGGGTAAAGGCAGGTAATATGGAACACCTGATTTCAAAAGCTTGTCATAAGTATTATCGCACACTGTAATTTATATATACCCTAAATTGCTTTGGCTTTGCTTTAATTTGCACAAAACGACAAAAATGTGAAAAACAACGATGCCACAATTTCTTTTCCAAAAAGTGGGCGAACTCTCCCGGACTTACAATATAGTAAAAAAAGTGCACCTAGCGAAATTTGTAAGGAAAACTGAAAAATCTTTACGGTTCTTTACTGAAAATGAAGATTTATTAATTAGAAGAAACAAACAAATAAATACCTATAAGTA
The DNA here is from genome assembly GCA_963855975.1 of Andrena chrysosceles. NCBI lineage: Eukaryota > Metazoa > Arthropoda > Insecta > Hymenoptera > Andrenidae > Andrena > Andrena chrysosceles. The sequence goes on from OY979768.1 coordinate 6,712,035, forward strand.
CACCATTTTTGGAATTTATTCCTACTTTCAGCGTCTTCTACACTTTGGGCACGTGAATAAAACGTCGAAATTCCCACATTCTTCGTGTGAATAGTCAACAACACACATACCTATTTAATGATAAATTATACCAAAATAATACCTTGTAACTTACCTTCACTACAATATTTAACTATTTGATGCACCTTTCAGAGACTTTTACACACCACGAAAAATATAAACGTTTCTCTTTCAATGATGAATGCCCGACTGATGCTCAATCATCAGTATTATCATCGTCTGTTGTGTCCAGGGATCTCTTACTTACTTAGAATACACAATTGCTCGAAGAATTCTTTATTCCATTATTGAAATTTTACGATGTTCCATATTACTTACCTTTACCCTCCTCGTAGGATTCTCGAGCGAGGATTGGTGCATCGCGCGTAGGCCCGCGAGGGCAGCCGGGGAAAGTGGTAGAATCGCGGAAGCGAAGGGCCGCCGAACGACGGCGAGCGATATGGAACGGCATGCCGATGGAAAACGGCGATTCAGCCCAAATAACAACCGGGCTGGAAAAGCGGGCGGTCGGAAAAACGCGTTTATATTTCACCGGCTGCGAGAGTGAATTCCCTTTGTGACTGTAGGATGACAATTTCACGGCATTTAGCCGCGACAGGGCCGGGCGTACGCGCGGGAACAATGCCGAGCTCGCCAACCAACCCGGTTACCGTTCTCTCGTTTTTAACCGCTTCTCTCCCTTTCTCCGTCTCGTTTCCACCCTCGCCTCCCTCTCTGAATTTCCCTCGCGAGCTCTCTCTGTGCGCGATAGTCCGCATTCTGATCGCCTGGCACCGTGCGTCGCTCCGCGGGCGCGTACTTTTTTCCCTCTTTTTTTTTTTAATCGGAAACAAAAGCGTTATTGCGGAAATTAAATGACACATCGCGGCGCCGCGGCAAAGAGGGGCGAATTGCCGGCTTAAAAATGTAGCTGCGGGAAACAGCGCCGACAGGAGGACGTAATTTTTCGCCGGTCCCCGTGTCGTCGCACAATCGTTTGACAGGGCGATCGATAGGATCGATACCGTCTACATTTCCCGATCCCAAGCTTCGCTCACCCTCGTGCTTAATTTCGCCCAACGTTTCCTCTTCGAGCTCAAGGTCCACCAAAGCACTCCGCTTCTAACTAACGAGAACCTGGATCCTCGTTTCTGGGAATCCGCCGAATAGGTAGCTTCTACGTGGATCGTGCGTGGAGCGATTTTAATTGCTGATGCAAATGATCGGCGGATGCCCGCGAGTGGCTTAGAAAATCCGGCAGGGCCAATTCTATTGTCCGATCTAGGATCCACTTAGGCGAAGTAATTGATAGATCCCTCGATGGCGGAGGAGGGATCGAGGAATGACAGGTTACGGGCCAGGATACGGGCCGTTCGCACGACCCTACTTCGCTGCCGTGTTATTAGTTAATTCTTACAATTACTCGTCGTCCCTGTGGTTATTCCATTACCGTGCAACTCTCGTAGATCACCTGGACTTTTTCCCCCGCCGTCCCTTCTGGGTCCGCCCGATCGGAGGCAGCCGAACGACATCTTCGAATCGAGTCGAGCGGGTCCGACTAGTGATCCTCTAGCAAGATGACTCGCGAAGGAAGAGGCTCCACTGCGCGTCCCCTCCAAAAGAGGAGGCAGAGACCTTTCGTTTCGCGGCGGCGACCGGCGTCGCTCTTTGAAAGCGGTTAACGAAGACGGGAAAAGGAGGCTTGCGAATAGTTAATTAGACGCAACTGCCAAGCCGGTAATAAATGTAACATTAATGAGTCGTAGTAACCTTGATGCTTCGGCAAAGGAGCCAGCTCGTGATTCTCGAGTTTTATTGAAAAACAGGAAAAGATGAAGCGCACCGAGCCGTGTCGCAATTGCGGCCCCCCTCCCCCCTCTCGGCCCCCCACCGTTGGTCGATGCATACACGCACGACGGCGCACACGTACGCGCGTACACCGTCTATTATTATTTCAACGCTTTTTTGAATATTCCTCGCTAAATGGAATTAATTCCTGAAAGAAAAAAATAATTAAGTACAGAGAGAAACGTAACCGGGTGCGCGCACGTAAATGTACCGTGGCGATCTAATCTAGCCCACAAAGTCAGTGCCGGATCGTGAGACTCGTCTGACGTCTTAATTGTAGTGTAATGCTCGTTGCGTTAATGGTGTGAATGAACTGTGTTTTCAATTACGGAGAGATCAAAGGAAGCAACGAACTGCCTTCCACCGTTCTCCCGTTCCTCCCGCGGCCAAGACAGCCCCTCCCCCGTTTCCTCGAGCTTCCGATCGATTTCCACCGCGTTCCACCGGATGCGTCTCCTCGTTTCCCCTTTTTTCCCCAGCGTTCAAAGGTTTTCCATCGGCGCGGCGCGCGGATCTCGCCTAATATCGCCTAATTCCGGCCACCCACTCGGCAAACCGAACCCGCTCGATGTCCGTGGATTTCTCAGACAGATTAAGGTCCACAGGGGGTGAGGTAGTGGGGGTTTAATCGTGGAAACGCCGCAGCGGCAGCTAACGATTATAGTTTCCTCGTTTACCAATAACGCGTGCGCTCTCACGGCTAAGGGCGTCCGGTGGAGGTTCCCTGGCGCGATCCGGGGCTTAAACGTCGGCCAACTCTATCCGAGGCCGAGGTGTCGATCGTTTTTTCCAGCCGTGGCGCCCCGAAGACCTTGACAAGCCGCGCGTACTTTCTTGTGCTTCCTCTTCTTCTGCGTCCGCGGCTCGTGTTTCGAGAGAGTTACACGCAGGAATGCGGCGCGATCGGCACCGGGGCATCTCTCGGCTCGTAACGACCGCCGGATGTGGTCAGCCCAGTGTTTAATCGGCACGGATGGAAAAATCTCTTCCGTGAGAAACTCGCTTATTTCGCGCTACCAAACCCAACGTCTTCTTCGCCGTTCTTCCCTTTCAATTATAAGTGTATAAGCAACAGTTACGGCCAGTCTTCTTTGCAACCGCCGGTTTTCCCTCGACGGACAAGGGAAACCGACTGGAAATCCCAACTGTTGCACCGTCGCGTCGCATCCCGTCGGTCCATGGCAAGCTGCGTCGCCTTTATTCGGTCACGATCGTTCCCCTTCCTCTGGTAATCTCCCTCTCTCTCTCTCTTTCTCTCCGCTTTTTTTTCCACCCCTTCGTAGTACTCGGATTACCGATGATAAGTATCGGCGCGCACTGCCGTCCGCCGAAATTACGCTCGCCGCAGCTCCCGGCGAAGCGTTTTGATATTCCGCGGCGATAACGCGCGCCCCGGCCCGTCCCGAGTCGTCGTTTCGTTATTAAATTTTCCCTTCGGAACCGATGCGCCCGGCCTGGCCCGAGCCTGCTTCTGTTCACCGAAGGAGAAATATTCGTTCGCCGCGGCGAGATCTTGATGCGCAGTCGGAACGAATCTTCGGTGTTTCGAGTCCCGTCGCCGCCTCGGGCCCGCGAGTCGCGTCTCCACGCCACTCTTCAGCGATCCAGCCGACGGGGATGCGTCCGGAGCGAGAACGAACGGCTGATCGCAACGGTTAAATACCACTTAAGTTCCAGTAAACTCGCGGAGATAAAGTGTTCGGCTGTTCTGTCGACGTTGCCAGCGACGTTCCAATCCTCTTTTATCCACGTCGGAAAGTTTCGACTTTGGAAGCTTTAAAGCTCGGTGAGCATGTTTCGTGTAAAACGGCTGGGTAGAGACAACTAGTGTGCCCCATCGCGGCCTACCCTTTGTGAGAAGAAGAATCGGGTGAAGAAGGTAAACCGAGGGGAGTGACTTTTTTCGGGTTTTAAATAAATTTGCGCCGTACCGTCCTCCCCTACTGGATTAACCCTTTGCACTCTTGTGTCTGCTCTCGTTCAGTGAGCTGGCTGCTCATTCTACTTTGAGCGTAGACTCTCAGTTACTGGAGCTCAGGCAAAGGGCAAGCCTATCGAGCTACGTAAACGAAATTCTACTCCTGCAATCAGGCTAATCTTATCGGGATCGCTAAAAATTCCTCTGGATATAGAAGTTCCAAAGACACAGTGTAGTTTCAATGAGATTTTTAGGACAAAATCTCGAGGGGTAGATAGTTTCTCCTCGAACGTTTGATTCCACCTGGTTTGGTGTGATGAATAAAATGTAATTTCAAGTCCAGAATCTAAAGTCGGAGAATCTTTCAACGCAGCCCTGTTCCGTTGAGCGGCAAGAAGTATAAAACTGCCCGAAGGGAGGCGACGAGCGACGGGGTCGCGACGGGGAGGCACCGTCGAGCGCGTTGTACATTTCATTAGGTAGACGAAAGGACGTTGTTCGCTCGGTGTCGGATGCATTGATTTTCGTTTACCCACTCCTCTGCCCGGCAACCGTTCTTCCCTCTTTCGAAGCAGGCTCCTTTCGCCCGCGTACCCACCCACCCTCGAGGGATGTTTCGTTATTTAAACAGATTAGCGATACGGCAGCCCTCAGGGGGAGCGTCTTATGTGTTTCCAATGCGTAGAACGCCGAGGAAATTAATCCTTCTTGCCGGCTCGTCTCGCCGTTCTCAGAACACGCGTTTCCCGATTCCCGCGTTTACATTCGCGATTGAGAAAACCGTGGTGTGTCTACAGGAGAAGGGCAGGCTTCACCCTTCTCCAACCATTGCCCCGAGATTCCTGGTAATCGTCCCACAATGACTAACGGGTAAAGTACCCTAGAACCCTGCCGCATCTGTACACCTATTCGAAGATCCCAGTTTACGACGTTACCCGCAATAAACTGATTCCACCTCCACATCAGCTCGATCACGTGCAAGAACTTTTGCACTGAGAAGAGGGTAGATGTGGTTGTTCGAAATCGCTGGTCAAGGTCCAGTGGGATCGGCCAATTCCAGCGAGACGGTGGAACGAGGAAACCCAGACGGGACGACGGTTTTTGGCGAACGATTAGTCGCCTCTCGGAACCGATTCTCTAATACAAATTCATGAACGGGCCAGCCGTTTACCTTCCATTAGAGGGAAGCGCAATCAAAACGGAGCCACGGAGCCGATAGAGGACTGAAGGGATCCGAGAGAGCAGCTGTAAATCAAACTACGAAATTCCTCGCGTCTGGTCTCTCGCGGTGTCTGCGGGCCGCGGGGCGCTTTGGCAAGTGTTGAGCATCGCCTCTCTCTCTCTCTATAGATGCGCAAGGGTGTAATTATGCGTCCAGGGCCCAGAACCGACCACGAAGGGCCACCACCCGCCCCCTCCTCTTACCCCAATCGCTCGAAAACCTCTCGTTCTCCCCCTGTGGACCAACTATTTCTCTCAACTGCGCCCCCCTGGCCTTCTCCCTCTTCCCTCTGTGTACATCGAGTCGGACCGTGACCGAAATAGGGAAAAACGAAGGATTCCCTTCCGCTCGTTTGCACTCGGATCGGGAGATAACGAGGAGTTGGTAAACCACCTTCTCTTCTTACCTTTTCGCTCGGGGAACAGAGCTATCGTGGAATGAGAGGCGAAGAGTTTCGAGCGATTTGTCGCTACCTGATCGAAGCCTATCCTCCCGCTTGTTTACCTCGAGTGTCTCGTCCTTCAATTGCGTACAAGTGACGGGCCAAGAACGTTGTTGCCTCTCCTTCTGCGGCGAGTGGTTTAATTTCTGCTCGTTATGGCCTGAGGTGTCGGGTGAATTCGGTCGTTAAAACGCGCGGAATTCGCAATAGGCGAGGGAGCTGAAACGGGGCTGTTAAACGCGGTCGAAAAACCGCGAGCGGTTTGTCGAGGCCGACTAGTGGGTAATTACTAATTACAATTGCTAATCTTGCGCGGCGGTTGTTGTTGTTGAACGCCGCTCGCCAGGCTACAGCCGCCGCGCTGCGTTTCTTCGCCGCGAGGAAAGTTTTCGCGTAGCTGCTCCGGGAAACTTGCCGCGGTATCCTGTTTTTGCCACGCGTCCCCGTTGCTCCGTGATTCTTCTCCCCCGTTGGGGGGCCGAGAGTTCGGTAAAATCGTTTAGCATAATTCGAGCGACACCCCCCCGCCGATAAAAATGGCTTGTTTTGCTACGCTTAACTCTCCTCGTTAGCCGCGGTGACATCTTGACGAAAGGGCAGGGTGTCGGGGCAAAAAGCGTCTGCTAGGATCCCGCGGGACACTCGTCCCTCTTCTTCTGTTTTCGGAAAAGAATAATAGTCGCGGTTATCGACGTTGGTACCTCTTCTTGCACCTTCGATCGCTGTTTTCCAGTCGCAATTAAAGACCCTTTAAGTAGAGTCACGCAAACACAGCCTCGATTTTGATTGGTGCCGCCATTTTTTGTCAAAGGTGTGAAAATACAAATTGCGGTACCAATCAAAATAATGCTTTCAAGCAACGTTGTTAGCGACATTTGTATTTTCACACCTTTGACAAAACATGGCGTCAAACCGACCTAACTTAAACGTGATTGCGTGACTCTACTTAAAGAGTCTCTAGTCGCAATAAATAGAAAAGCGAACAGCTGCGAGTGATCGAAAAGGGAAGGTCGTCTGGTTTTCCTCGAGCAACCAGCGGTAACATCTTTCACGAGCAAAGAATCGAATGGCGACGGGCCAGCGGTGCTCGTAAAGAGGAACTCCATGAACGGCGGTCGTTGCGATTCTAATTAGGAGGAATTCCGTCGTTCCGGGGTCGAATTAAGCTAATCGGCCGCGACGAGGGAACAAGGGTGCTCGCCTCGAGACGCGGAAACGGTATCGCCGAGCAGGAATCTGCCGCTGAGCAGTAAGGGATGGAAAAGTGGCGGGAACAGGGCCGTGAATCGAGGAAAACTGGGGTGAGTGGGAATGGGAACGACCCTCGTAGCCGTGGAAAAAGTCGAGAGCATGAAATTAGTCGTACTCGCGGCGCGGAGCGTTAGAAGCGCGCCCTTAGGGCTCGCTCTCGTTTTATTCGATAATTATGCAAATGTCGGAATGATTGTCGGGCAATATGTCCTCGGAATAAAAGTGGAGCCAGAGCGATTCGGTTATCTTTATGATTCCGAGACGCGAGGAGGAAGAGCAGTCTACGGGGTTGGCGAGGGTTTGCGGCTGCAGGGGGATGACAGGGAAAAGGAAAGGGCGTCGAAAGACGCGACTGCGGGTGGTCCTCCATCCACCGAGTAGACTGAAACGCTCAGCTAATTTGCATGGAAACGCGAGTTTCCCTTTTTTTTCTCCCCCGTTAACCGCGAATCCTTGTCCTGCCTCTTTCGTCATCGTCGAAATTCTGTCTTCAGACGTTACTCGCCCCTCGACTGCCTCTGGAGGGCACACCCGGAGTTAAATAAGCAGATCTAGTCGCGTGCCAGGTTGTACTTATTACGTGACCATGCGTCGCAAGATCTACACTCGCGTAGATCCATCGACCACGTCCTATTAAGACGTTCGCTCGCCGATTTAATTAAGTGGCCACGACTGCCGACCCTGGCGGCACCACGGAACCATAAGCCGGATCGTTGTTGTTTATTATTAAAATATATTCCCTGTCGAAAGGGTGGAGCCTGGCTCGGCCAATGGGCTGCCGTCGCGTGCCTCGAGTCGTTAGGCCGCTTGGAAATTGATAAGAATGCATCGTCGCACGACGTAGCCGAGCGCGGCGCGGCGTTCTCTGCCGCTGGCAGCGGCCTTTAATCTCGACGTTGCGAGACCGCGCTCCTTCACCCACCGGGAACGAATCTATCGGCCCGGGGAATCCAGTAATTGTAAACGCGAACACCTCGAACCCCCTTCACGCCAGAGTATATTCACTTACGCCGTCGTCGAGAGATCCTCCCTTCGCCTCCGTTCCCCGCGTGCCTGGTTAATCATGCTGATAGGACTGCTGGAAGGGTAAGAACCACCAGAGAAACGTACAATAACAACTATTTATTTATAGGTAATAATGCTGAATTACAATGAATACACTTTGTTGCCTCGATACTAGATTGTATAAGTCCGATCGCGAGAATCGTCATCGCTCGTCGTCATCGTTAACTCGGTAGTGTGTGGCGATACTGGTTCCTCCCCGCCCGACCCCCCCTGCATCGCAACCCGCCCCGCACGGACGCGAATTAACCCGTACTCGTCGCTGGAGAATCGCCGATTCGACCGTCCAACGTTAGCGTTGCCGTTCGACGGTGTGCGTTCGTCCATCGACACCCACTTTCGTTCTTCGTGGAACGTGTGAGGTACATTGGTCCACGGGAACCCAAAGGAGTTCAACCCTCCTCGTATCCGATCATCCCTCGATCGTCACGAGTCGTACGAATACGCACGGTTCGCTCGGTGATTCTCCACCGCGAGAACCCTGACCCCAACCCCTCGATCGACTGGTAGCGGCGATGGCAAATACAGATGAGCTATCGGTGGTTAAATTCTCGTTTCACTACGTGTAGCATCGTCTTAACGGGCTTTAGCCGGTACGTACGATCTAGACACTATGATTATGTGAACTTTACAACACAAGAACCTTACGGGCAAGAGACTTTGTACATGGATCTTAAATACGGGGATCGGCCGTCTCGGCGAAATGCTGGCCGAGCGCGACGGTCCTGCAGCACTTTTCTGGCAACCGCCGGCCCGACGCTTCCTCGGCGACCATACCGCCGCGCGCGGCCGATCGACGCGAACGCGGGACACACGCAATTATGCATTTAGCCTTACTTGTCGACGGTAGTAACTAAGTTATTTATATAAATAAGGTGTTACGATTTTAAAACGCACGGGAGATGCCTCCGTTGTTCCTCCAATCCTTCCTCCCCACGCTCCTCCGAAGCGTTCTCTTTTTTTCTACCACTCTACGTCTATATTCAACCTCCGCCTTTCACACGTCTCCATCGGATTCGTCGCTCTCTCGCAAGCTCTCCCTTCGCTCTCTCCCTGCCAGCCTTTCCGGTCAGCGATGCGGGCACATTCACACAGCTTCTCTCGCTCTATATGATACAGAAAGTCGGGTCGCGGCTCGTCACGGGGACACTGACAATTTCGACGTCGATCCCACCCCGATCGCGTTCCTCGTCGCTCGAGTCTCGCGATAGGGTCTCGAAAGGGTTTTATCGGGACGAGCCAGCGACGCTCGACGACGCACGCGTCTCTCCGTGACGATCGGGCGAAATAATATTAATAATAATGATAATAATACTCGAAAACGACGCGGCGCGCCCGATCGTCCGTACATGTTAACACGATTACCTAATGAAGTCGCTCGATAATTAGGAGATAGGTACGTCTAGGAACGCATGCACTCGCGCACGCACTCTCAAGCAGTCTTTAGAAATATCCCTCGTCTCGTCTCTTCGCGATTACCTCGGCAATCGGTCGTTTTACACGACTCCCTACAACTACCCCTTTGCCACTCATCCTCGCCGCGCCGCGGCTGAAAAAACGAAAACCACGCGGTTCCGTTCGTGTCCGCGGCTGATCGATATATCGTACATCCTTGGACCTGGTATACATTCACCTATGCACGTTCCGCGAATATTGGCTCGCGAAGGACGGTCCGCGTTCCCTCACAGAAGCCTCGCTGCGATCGGTCCTCGCACTTTTGTAGAATGGAAACCGGGGAACGCCCGACGCGCCTCGCTGATATGTGTTTCCGTCGAACGAAATCGAGGATCCTCGAGCTCGAACTGCACCACAAGTGTAAAACCGCGAGGGTTACTCGTCCGCTGGCTAGTCTCTGCTTCGCGTCGGCCAACGAGCCTCGACTTCATCCCCCAAAATCCGTCGCTCTCTCGCGCACTCCCTCGGAAAGGTTCGTTCCGCGACACGTTTATCACCTTCGTCGATCGTTCGGAATCGCGCGAATCACTCGAAACTACGACTCAAGAGTCTATCTGTCGTTCGCGCCGCCTCTGCTGGAGGTTTTGTTTGCTCCGTGCGCTCGCGGCTCGTTCCATCCCCCTCGATCGGTCACTACTCGTTTTGGCTGCTCGCTAGACGCTCTGCCCCTCTTCTGCCCTCATCCAGCCTCTTCTAGGTCGCGCTCGTGAACAGAACGGAGTTCTTGTAGTAACCCGTCCGGGATTCTGAAACAGAAGCGGGTCAAGAGTCCACTGTTGGAGCGGTGCGCTCGCGCGCGCGCGCGGGAGTCCTTGGTCCTGCCGAGCCCGGTACGCGAACCGTGATTGGCGACGGTGATCCGCCACGAGCAGGGAGAGAGAGAGGTAAAGAACACCGAGCGAATGATTCGATGATCGTTCGGTTGGAAGCGGCGCCGCTCACTAATTATCCTTGCCTGTTGAGACGTAGATCAACGCGAAACGGACGGATACGACGGAGTGCGACGAGCACGCGGGGCCAATCCGCCACGCGGGAGAAAGAGAGACGCGAAGGACGAGAGGGCCTACAGGGCCGCGTTCGTAAATACGAGACCGGTCGACTCATCGGCCCTTAGGGCCCCCTTTGTGATCGAGCCGCCACTCGACTTTTTATCCAACTGTCGCTTATGATTGAAAATCACTGCGCGTTTTAATAGTCCACCGGATTCGATTTGCTCCGTCTCCTCGGCCGCGTCCTGCTCCCATCCCTCTTTCCCCTTTCTTTCCAACGTTTTTTCGAGAAAAGGCCAAGTCCATCGTATCACTCTACAAACAAAGCAATCACTCAATATTGTGAATGGGGGATGGCCGCGACAGGTATGCATTTCGCTTTTATTTCCAGCTCGCGTAAACGATCCTACAGTGATTCACAGCTTCCCCCCGTGCTCTAATACAAAAATAAAGCGGCGCGGGTAACCGAACCCGGCTCGCCCTCTCCCCGAGGGAACCCGTGAATCATTGTATTACACCTTAAGGAACGACCCGACGCTCGAACGGGAATAACAGCGTCGAGTAATTCGCTCGAAATTCGCGTGAAAAAATTTGAAAAGGGCAGAGGGGGATTCCATGGATGAAGTTGACTTTACGTAGCCGCGGCTAATTAAGGGGCCACTCGTTAAGAGGCAGCCCTTCTCTCTCGGGGAGGACCCAGAGGCCGCGGGAGAAAAACGATTATTTACGTGCACCGTCACCGGGCGTCGGGCCCTCGGTCGAGAGGCGGGGAGAGACGGGGCGAGAGGCAGGGAGAGAGAGAGAGCATTGAAATCGCGCGCCAGCCACGAGTATACAGTTTTTGCCGTTGCCTGGAACTTTCGACAAGTTTCCGCGGAGCGAGGCGAGGCGAGGCGAGGCGAGCCGGAGCGAGGCAAGTTTCGAATCCGTCGGCGTGTGCCAGTGAACGCCGTTGCAAGAAACACCCCCTTCGAACGCGACCGCCTCCCGAGACTTTCTAATTAAAGATCCGAAGTTTGTTCCTGGTCGCAAGAAATTCCTCCGCGCGGTGTTACCGCCGCTGGAGATCGGGAGGAGGCTGGCCCTGGTCTACGCGCGATCGAGAATCGAACTTTCCGCGACGCGTGCTCTTTCCCCTTCCCCACCCCGGAAAACTTGCGGCTCTCGACGTTAGAGCTAGCTTCACGCGGGGATAGGTCACCGTCGCCATCGTTTGCAGTCGGACGAGTTTATCGAGAATAGTTTGGACGATCCACGGGACGTACCTTGAAGAGGAGACTTCACTTGGTCCCTCTCGGCCGCCTGGTGCTGCCGCGATTTTCTCTCCAGCTCCAGCTCCTGCACCAGCGACTCTGCGACAGAAAGAACACGGGAAAACTTGGTTGGCTGCCGTGCGTCGAAGGTTTCCTTAGTGAAAGTCACGATCGCGAGCAAGGTGGGCGTGGGCGTGGTACCATCGCGGGGGTGTTATGTAAGCGCAGTCGATCGAGCGGGACCTGCGGAAAAATCAAGGGATGCAAGGCCGAGATAGATGGTGCTAGGAGGGCGAAGGGAACGGAGAGAAATTGGATCTCGACGGTAGGGCAGGCGTCTTGGCGTCGATTTCGTCGAGGCGTGAACCGAAACGCGCGAAGGATGAAACGGAGCGGTAATTAGTGGAAAACCAGCCACCGCGAACTGCGCGAGAAAGGGGTAAGGGACGGGACACAGGGATAACGGACGAAGGCAGGCGTGAAAGGGACGCAGGTTTGCTCACTGAATTCCGCAAGGATTAGGGTGAAAACTGGAAAATGTCCCTTTAATGATATCGCGCCGAATTAACCGTGGGCGAGATCCTCGTTTCGGTCTACTTCGTTAAGCCCACGAAACCATCTCCCTTCGGCTGGGATCCTCAACCGTCGATCTCCTCGCAGACGAACAGAAAACCACCAGCGATTTAAATATCCATTTCTCGTGGGAAAACCCTTGCGAACGGGGTGACGGAAGGAATCGGTCAGAAATTAATCCTAAGTAGTCTCTTAATTCGTCGGAATCTACTGACTGTCTAGCTTGAGTTCAGCTCCAATCGCGCTGCAATCACTGAGCCTTATCCAGAGCGGATCCGTCCTTCGTTTAAACGGCGCTAGATTGAAATCGAAGGTCGAGGGAAAGGATTAGTCGCGACGGGGATAGGAGCGGGAATATAATCGGGAAGCGTGAAATGGCGCCTCCTTGGGCAACGAGCAATGGTAAAATCCAATTGCGAGGCCATTAAATCCCAGTTAACTGGCGCACGGCCGAGCGGGAAGAGGAACCTCGGTTCCCCGTTGCTCGGGCCGCGCGGGACTAGAGACGTCGGGGCCGAGATTCCATTATGCTTTGAGCAACAATAGCTCGAAGGGCTGTTTCGTGGCGCGTGGGTGTGAATTCGTGCGTTCGTCAGGGCGCCGCGCCGCGCCGTTCCACGGGCCGGTGTTTGCGTTTCACTGAGCCAAATTACCTCTGGCGCCCTTATCCGCGCGCGGGGTGTTTCGTCCCTTTGATATCCAAATGACAATTTAACTGCTCAAGATACGCCGACGGCCGCGACCGCCTCTGGGCGCGAGGGGCCCGAAAGCATCGCCGTCGGCGTCGCGGACGGCGCACAGTGGTCCTAACTCAGCAAAAGCTGGTCGAAACCTTGAAACGTACTTCAGTTAAGTCAGATATCGATGCTGGGGGTTTTGTGGTTGCTCTGATTACGAATTTGAGCTTAAAATTTGTATTTTATTGCAATTTCACAACACTCAAGTTTGGAATGAACTGTAGCGAGTGATGACAAACTCACTTTCCTCTAACTGCTGGTAGGGTGACCTGTACAGTGAATGAACACCCCCTAGTGAATGAACGTTGCTCATATAATACGAAAAATTAGCGCCTATCGCGCTCATTTCACGTTAAAACTTACACAGAAATTTAGAGTGGAAATTTAGAGTTTTCTTTTCTTCTACCTAATACGGCATTAATTCCGTTTATTCAACAGTTGTCCTCACGGCCGTTCATTCACTGGTAAACGCGCACATTTCTTACTTTACCAATGAATGAACGACTTAACTTGTCTTTTTTTCTCTTGACACTTTCGCCGCCAGTTGTGGAGATTCATCATCAAGTTCACCCACCCCAGAAAATAAATTTCAGCTATGCATGATTATGATCTTATAAGACTAGTAAAGTATGAAATCAATAATATATTACAATTGAAGAATGAAAAATTATTTATACAAAAAATCGTCTAAATACATTGGAAACCTAACCACTGTTATTATCCCGTTCATTGATTGGGGTACCACTGTTCATTCATTAGAAATTTACGTTCATTCACTGGTCATTGCCCCATTTTTTATTTAATCCTCTGCCAAATTTTTAATGAAAGTTATGACTATTAAACATTGCTAGAATTGTATTCCGGGATGTATGACTTTAGTAATAAAACAACTCGCTTATAGCAATAACATTCAGGGGGATAAATAACGACTTTTCAATACGAATTTTTCTTAAGTGTTCATTCACTGGACAGGTCACCCTAATTACTAGCCAGATGGGGTGATGAAAACGATAATGGGGTATGAAACTATAACTGGTGGTTTTAAAAATTAGAATTTTGACCATGTTTTCTCGATTTTCGGCCCCTGTGCATCGCGCAACTCCAATTTGGAAGGAGAGGGGAGGCCACGATACATCTCCCGAACCGCATCCACTCGGCACGTATGTACGCCCGAGAGATGGACCGACTAATAGTTTTGCTACCGTATTACACACCCTGACAAATCGGCCGAACAATGAAAACAATTTCAGCCGGTGGCCGGCCCAGGCTTCCCGGTCTCTTTTCTCGGCCCTAAACGGTCCGGCATTGTGCCCTCGTCCCAGGGCCCCGATTTTTTCGCCCGCTGACTCCGGGCCCCGAGACAGTCCCGCTGAAAGGAGGGCCTCGAACTGTATCCGGTATGACTGCGCGTTTATCCGCACGTAATTAACTGGCACACAATGCATCGCGAGAAGGCCAACTCGCCTCTCCAGAGGAGACGAAGAAAAGAGAAAAGGAATCGAGGCGGCAGCGGTGGCCAGGGGTGTCGGGGAAAAAAGAGGGAAGGAATACGCGGGCGAGGAGAGCTGCCTATCGACGCCACTTCTCGAAAAAAATCCACCGTATTGTGCCCCTCTGGACGTGGCAGCGTGATTGTTACGCGCCGCCCCATCGCCTTTTTTCCTCCTCGCAACGGACGCTCGAAATTCCACGGACACGCGCCATTCACCGGCACGATTCTCCGTTTCGTTTCTTCGGCCGACTGTTTTTTCGTCGCCGGCGAAATTGAGGCGCGTTTGTTCGCGCGGGTGGCGAACGTTGCGCGACGCACAGTGGTTCGAACAGAGGAAAAAACACATTTTTTTAATTTCAAGTACACAGAATTTTTTCAATACAATTCCATATTAGGATAGAAGCACCAGAAGCAATAAGAATTTTTTTAAACAGCATTAATTTGTAAGGAAATTATAACATGGAAGTTAGGGAAAGAACACTTGCATTTTTCAGTTACAAACGCACCATTTTTCAAGTAAAATTTAAAGTTTTTGCAAATAAAAGAAAAAATAAGCAAATTTATAATTTGATTATGTTCATAATGAACAAATATATATAATATGAATTAAGTCAATGACACCCTTATTGATTTCAATAGCGCACAAGTTGAACAAAGAGGTATGTTTAATAATAGAATTTAAGTTTAATTAGACATAACTTTTTTTTGTGGCAGCTAGCTTGGAGGTAAGACTTAATACTAATGCTGCATTATACCTTTGAGTACATAACCAAATAGGTTTCAACTGCAGAAACCTGCGTCATTGATGTGGGAAGCATTTTTTCTATAACTTTTATCAATATTTGGAGTATCTTGCTATCATTTTTGACAATATAGAAAAATGTTTTAGATAAAAGTGGAGTGGTTTCTGATATTTCTATTGAGGTCCTCTACAAACCAGCATACAGTTTAAAAAAAATCGGAGTGTTCGATTAACCGAACATCCCTTGTAAGTCCCTCCCACATTGAGAACAAGCACAGTCATTAATAAAACAGTTTCATACGTATAGCTTTCGCAAATATTTTTAAACAAACATAACTGTTGTATATAAAGTAACGTGTAATTTACGTATGTTAAAATATTAGTTGATAAAAAAAATCATATTAAATTCTTTGTTTAATATTATAGTAAGTTTGGCATTTAAGAAGTACTATAACAGAAAATTATTCAAAAATATCGAGAAATGCTGAAATTACAAGATTTTTTTCCACTCCTCCCCTACAAGTCCGACCACTGAGCGTCGCTAGCACCAATATCGAGCTTCGTTGGGTGCACAGAGCAGGCGGATAGGATGTTGTTCGATCTTGCCGCGGTAAATTAATATCGCGGGGGTTGGTTTAGCGCAGTGTGTTGTCTTTGGCTGGAGAGCCGCCCGACAGGGTTCGTGCATTTACAAGCAGCACCGGGCGCGACTAGTGCGCGCTACGGATCGACCTGCTCTTCCCTCAGTCCCGCCGTGTTCCCTGGTCAAACTATATGGATCAAGTGCAAAGGAAGACCTCGAAAAACTCTTGCACGTCTCCGGCCTTGGGATCGAAAAGAACGACACTTGCACGTGCAGCGGCCCAAATAACCAGCAATTTTCTATGCGGCGAGGCGTTCGTGACCCCGGTCGCTCAAAAACAAACGTCTCCTCAGGTTCGACGATCTTCTCGCGCCCCGGCATCCAAGAGAGCGAGCGATTCGAGCACTTGTATCGTATCCCGGGCGGCGGTAATTGGTCGAACGCTCTCTCGCTCTCGAGCGGATCAGAGTCGAGGGGGTAGAGCTTGCAGTCGAGGAGAAAAAGAGTCGACACGGGGAAGGGCAAGAGGGAGGGAAGGGGTGGGAAAGGGGGGACAGGAAGGTCCTGGAGGAGCAGAAAGAGCGGAGCAACGAAGATGAAGGCGGCGACGAGACGGCCAGGGGGTTGATTTCGTGTAGCGCCGCGTTTTTAATGCTCTGATCTTTATGTAAAACAGAACACGGACTGGGGGGCGGGGGGAACGGGGGAGGAACGAGTGGGGGACAGAGGGAGACGAAGAGGGCGATGAAGAACGCGGGGGATAGGCGCTCGAGCACCAAGCCGACCGTGAAATTGTATGAATCAAGGAGGTGCATGGAGGAGCGCGGAGACACAAAAAGCGGCGATACGAGCGGAACGAAAAGCGGAGACGCGAGGACGGAGAGGAATGCGCGTGCCGTTGCTCGCTTGTCTCCTTCGATTTCCTCCGATTCCCTCAGCCAAGGGCCCCCAGTGCCTTTCCTCCTCGCGTCGCCTTGCCTTCGCGTCGAGGTCCCCATCTCCGCGACAGAAGCGAATTTAATTCCGCCCGCGATTCTCGTTGCCCCGGCGCTCCGGGCGATATGGAATCGCAAGTCGAGCGAAATCGTCGCTCGTTACACCCACGGCCGACGACAAAGCAGCGCGCCTTTTACGTATTACACGGTCGAGAAACGCCGGAGATAATTCGTTGCCTCGGACTTTTTCGCCGCGACGAGAGCGGATGGATCAAGGATCGCGCGAGTTGGAAGTGGCTAAGAACGATGGACAACGAGGTGAACAGGGGATGAGAAGAAGAGGGGCAGGTCCCTCGACGAAATCGCGTCTCGTAATCGTCACGAGGGAAGCCTCCGATACTCCCGACAGCAGCTACTACCACCTAGTTACCCCCGCGCAAACTACCATCGGGCGTAAATAGGAGCGGCTCACCCCTCCCGATTCCTCTAGTCGCGGGCTTGTTCGCCGGAAAACCACGTCGTGTCTTGTGGATATATTCGCGGCGAGGGACGCTTTCAAGCCCCCGTTCACCGCCACCCTCCTGTGTCGACGCGTTAGCTTCCTTTCGCCTCTATATTGCCGGCACACACGCGTCACGGTTTATCACTCTCGCGGGGTTATTGTCTCCCGTCTCTCGTCTAATGGCACACGCACGCGCGCCTACAGGTGTACCACTTGGACGCGAGGATATTTCACCCGTAGCCGTTTTCCCCGTACCCCTCCCTGTATCTCCTTCCCACTACACAAACCCCGCGGAACGCTTTTCTTCTTCCCTTTGAGGGCGGCCACAGATATCCCGAGGAGATACGCCAACGAATTTGCAAGGTAAAATCGAGCCAGAGTACATTGCATTGCCCGCCTTGGCCCGTTCTGGTTTTACGATCCAAGTTTCTCGGGTATAATAGATTCGCCGTGCAAACTCGTGCACGCACGCTCCACCTGGAGGAGGCGGAGATCGGCAGATCTCCAGCACGCTTCTAACCGGGGCGTTTAATAGTGTTTCGATGCTCAGAACACCGCGGAAGATTCGCAGAAATTCCTCCAGAATTTTGGATTTGAAACGATTGATCCAAGATACCAGTAGAAACTTCTTGTTCGCATCGAGCGTGGATGAAGCCGCCTCGCCCTGCCAACGGAGCATTCTCCAGCATGTTTGTACGCTCGTGGAAGACGCAGGGTCGGCGGAGGTAGGGGGTGGAAGTAAACGACACAGAGAAGGTGGAGAGGAATAAGAAGGCCGGCGTGTATACACTCTGTCGCGGGCGCAGAGCAGGGGCGCGGGGAGCGGAGGGAACGTTATGGTTGCCGCGAAATTATTGCATATAGTCTGAATATTAAAGCGTGGCGGAGTGCTCCGTCGTACTCCTCGGATGGTGGATGCTGGATGATGGACGCGATGGAATCGTCGTGTGCGCCCGTGCACTTGTGCGAGGTAACACGTACACGTACGGCAGAGAAACTCGGTGAGGGGAGCGGGCAGGGGGACAGAGACAAAGCGAGAGGGAACGGTGCGCGACGGCGTCGGGGGGTAAGGGGCGAGGGTTTAAGGGAAACGAAGGGAGAGAGGGAGGACAGGTAACGCCACCGAGAGCCACGGTGGCCGCCGGGGAAATTACGGCTCCTTCCTTACTTGCCAGAGATGTGCATAAACTCTGCATTACACTCAGTGACGCTCATACTTGGAAAAAGATCCTCCATCGACGCCCGTGGACCGACTGAAAGTCGGTCCTCGCGATTGGGTCTCTCTTTCTCTCTCTCAGCTCTCGAACCTCCCATTCTCCGTGGAAAAACGCGAGTCGTCTTCGCGCTGTAGGGTGAAAACAGGACTGTACCCTTTGGACGAGGGCTCTCGAACCCCCAATCTCCCATTCGACAAACGGATCGCTCGAAGAAAATTAGCTACTCAGGATATCTAAGTGGTCGCGGAGTGTGCGTGACACTCGAGGATCGCCTTCGATCCTCCCCAACAATTTCTTGTTGAGCTTCACGCTGTCCAAGGCGAATGAGAGGCGCTGTTCGTATAGAATGCATGACTCGAAGACACGGCGGCCCCGGAGTCCCCTCAGCGGCGTAAGTACCCACCTCAGACGACGACGTTCCGTCGACCTATACTCCACCTTCTCGCTCGCGCCCCCTGCCCTCCCCCTCTGCCCCCACCTAAATCTCCGTTGTTTATTGCAAATGGATTCCGCATCATGATGCCCGGGTGGCTGCGGGACCCTATTCAAATACCTCGTGTTTCCTCGTCAGAACCGACTACCTCTCTCCCCTCCCAGGCGTTCACCTACCCTACCCCACGTTCCCTGGTACACGGGGTTGTTATTGCCCCCGGCGTGATTGCTCTCTCTCCCTCTCTGCAGATCTTTCGAATAATTTACTTTGCGCGATACCGGCGCGACGCTCACCTCTTTGCCCTCCGTCTCTTTCCGCTACGCGCGCGCCCTTCTTTCCGTGGCTCGCAACCCCCTCGCTTCAGTCCCAGCGCTGATACTCTCTTTTTTTTGTTTGGGTAATCGAGGATCGAAGTCAGTCGGCCGGAAGATCAGAAAAATTGAGTGGATCCTAATACGGGAACGCGATTATCCGAATTAGCGGCTTGCCACGGGTCCTCGCCCTCTTTTCATCGCCGGTCGCGGTCCACCCTCCTCGCCGACGCTGGAAGAAGGGTGCCCGCGAGGCATCCAGCTTTTCTTAAATTTCGCCCGATATCCGTTGTTACCCTCGCGGCTTATTTCCTGCCTCCCTTCCCCCGGTCCCGACTCCAATGTGCGCTTTTATTCCACTGTGACTTTGATCCTCCGCGGAGTCCCTTGCTACTGACTCCCTTCCTCCACCTTAAGGGGGTAGTGGACTATTTCAGCTTCAAAAAATCGATTATTTTTTTACTGATTCTAAGAGTATTATTCTTTATGAAACTTTTAAACAAAATTTCATGGAGTAGTTCAAATAATTGTAGAAGTTATAGCAGCGAACGTAAGTGAGTGCGGTATTGGCATAGGGGACTTAACTTTGAACATTTTCTGATACGGTGTACATCATAACTCTCGAACTAATTAATATTTTCACTTGAAATTCTTACTGGACGTGTAGAATTGTTTCTTCTACAGAGTGGAACTCCCGCATCAACATTGATTCGTGTGTAACTTCCACAATTTTTTTTCAAATTCATCGGCAAAGGTCCACTTTGTAGATTTTGGTGTATAAAGTAACTCTCGATCTTCTGAGGCATTAAACGTATACGTTGATATTCAGTGGGTTAAAAGTTATTTTTACAGCTGATCTTTTGTTTCTCGCGTAAGTAAATGATTTTGTCTTATTATATATACTATCTCTACTCTATTAAGTTTAATAAAACGTCCTAGTTTTGCAATATTTTTTTGTACATAATATACGATGATCTAAAATGTTTCCCCGTGTTTGTCGTACAGTACCGACCATCCAACTGTCGTAATTTGAAAAAATCTTGTATTGTACTAATTAAACGCCTTTTTATTAACATTGTTAATCATTTAGACCTAACCTATTAATTTAATAGTTTGTCGGTACTGGACGACAATTTTTCGTTTCCTAGAAATTACAACTTTTTTACTTTTGCAAATTATCAATTCTTATTACTAAATTTCACAAAAATAATTTCCCTCCTCTTATTATGTTCCATCTATACTACAAACATGTTTCTGAATTACTGATTTTTATCGACTCTACCTCAAGATATAACAAAAAAACTTAGAGCGGTCAGTACTGCACGACTCTCCCATACACCACCTACAGCGACACGCAGTACAGGGCTATCTTCAACGATTAATAACTTCGACAATTTTATACATTCCGACGATTTTATATCTATAATTCCTCGCAAACGTGCCCAGAATCGATTATAAAAAGCACGACTACAACTATTATTTGTTATCAAAGTAATACATCGTCAAAGAAGCTATTGATTTTACGTATCCACTAGTCCACTACCCCCTTAACCGCTCGCCAAATTTTCTGTTCGAGATGATCCACGCGCGATGGGACTTTATGAAACTGAAGAAGGGGTGGTGGGAGCTGGAAACTAACCTTGGTAGTTTTGCCAGAAGGCGGAGGCTTGGCTGCCGATCAGGTCCAGCCCGTATCCCCATGCCGGCTTCTCGGGGGTGGAAGGTTGCTGGGAAGGACGCGGCACCTGGGCTTCCCTGTACTGCTGGGCCTGTTGTTGTTGCTGCTGTTGCTGCTGAAGGGGTTGCTGGGACGACTGTTGCTGCGAGCTCTGTTGCTGCGACTGCGAGTGCACCGGACTAGCTTCCGGTGGCTCTGAACTCGTGCGCGCCTCCACCGTCACGTTTTCTACGCCCAACAAAAATATCAAATCCATCGGTGTGGGAATTTCAATCGCATTCTGTCTGCTACTACGCGCGGCCCGCGGTTCCGAGCCGCGTCGCGACGCCAGGTAACGACCCCTCGAGCACCGCCCCTCTTGCCTCGAACGAGCAGATTCGCGTGCTACGTTTCATTTGAAATTAGTATCGCTAAGTCTCTGCTTCTGACAGGGTTAATCAGCGGCGCGGGTGAGACGCGAACCTGCTCGCTCTCTGTATCGGAATAAGAGATTTCACTTAAAGGGTTTCGGGCTGCCGCTCGAGTTTTGCTAGTGACAGGAAGAGGGGTGCCGCGGCGCGGCGCAGCGCGTCGTTGGCCTTCTCGCAGCCAGGGGATCGTGGCGTTTATCGTCAGCCAAGAAACGGGAGCCGCGACGATGATGCCAGGGGTACGGGCACGGGGGAGAGACGGATCTCCCCCGGCGGCAGGGGATAAGTAAGGAATCGTATTCTGCCGGGTGTCAGGCTGTTTGCTCTGCCGAGGCGAATTAATTAATTTATTCCGAGATCACCGGCAGCCCGGAGGCTCTCGGTGCAGAGCTTCGGCCGCGGAGACGATGAGGCAGAGCTCCACGGGAATTCGTATCCGTTTCCGTCCACGTTCTGGCTAATCTTGGAGCAGGCACGCGCGCCTCTCCTCGAAAATCAAGACCCCCCGTCCCTCCGCTTACCGGTAATCGCTCTGACTTGCTCCGAGGATGCTCCCGTCGCCTTCAACGCTTCCTCGAGCTGCGTGCGCCTCTTGATCTCCAGGTCCAGCTGTTCCTGCACGCGCTTCCTTGCTCTTCGCTCCTTCTTCAGTCGCTTCTGGTACATCACTGCGAACACAGATAAAAAACGAACGTCAGTTTATTCATTGAATCGATCTGCGAAGGAGTGTCGCGGGTTTTATCGTGACGGGGCTTCGACGGACACCTGTCATAACGACTTAGCGGAGACGGCTGGGCGCGCCTGGTTCCCCAGGTGGCGGAACCCCGGCGCGGTCCAAGTCCAACGAAATTATCTTGGCGTATCATTGTACCGCGGGGGGCTTCACGGCCAGCACAGGGGGCCTCGGACCACGAGCACGTGTCTAAGCGGGGGTCTGATCGTCTCGTCGGCTACCGTGCGCGCCTGTCGACGATGCCCCATCGTGGATCGACGTCGATCAATCGGCTCGGTCTAGTTATCGATCGATCTACGAATCGCTGTCTTCCCCCCCTGGTTAAACCGGTTCCCCTCGCAACGCCGCGCGATTTGCAAACGCGATGGATTTTTGTATTCGGACCGCCTAGCAGCTGTCGGATGGCCACCATACTTGATTACTTCATTTTGCTGTGTCGGGGGATACACCGGCAGCTCGGCTGCAATATTATGACAGGGGCCTCGGAACGTTCGATCCACTGCATCCGAATCGTTCACGGGGAATATCTACCGTTGCGACAGACGAGGGGCAGATGTTAGAAATATCCTGAACTTTGAAATATTCTGCAATTTTTCCAGGGTTCTAGGGATTCCTGGAAATAGGAAATTCCGATCTCACACGCGACTCTGTGCAGGAAGATATTCGACATGGTCAGACGCATCCTCGCAGTTGAGTCGATCGACTTGATCGCTCGGGTGCTTTGGTCGGCGCGTTTGAACCGCCTCCCTCCCTCTGCTCGCTTTAATTATTTTCCATCATTGTGAACCGGCGCGTCCGGCCATTGTGTCTTGCCCGGATCACCCGCTCCCGCCACTTTTGACTCGATCTCTCGCGAACCTGGGCATTGTTGTCGACGCCTTCATCGACGGGATCCTCGTTGCATCGAGATCGACGGCGTTGCCGCTTCTCCCGCGGCCGTTTCTCGCGAGTCGCCAGTTTCACCGCGATTTTCATGAAAGGAGGGTTAGTGATTTCAGTCTAATTAGGGAAAATATCGTGCGACGGATGAGCGCGTTATTCTTGATCGGTCAGCTGGCATCAGAGAAGGCTATTTGCAAGAAATATGATAGAGTAAGGGAGAGCGGGGCAAACGTAACGGCGTCATGAAAGTAACATGCCTTCTCTCTCATTCGACAAACATTTCTAAAACGTTTGCTTTACACAGTTACATGTGTATAGTGTCTATTTTATTGTCTGAGTAGTAACACGAATTGTATACTATGGACAAGCTAATATTGTTATTTAGATCATTCAGGTAATTGTCTCCTATTCTGGTTTTTTGTTAATATTCATGGTTAAATTATAGATATTAAGCCAATTATTTGCTAGAGCGTTCCTAGATAATGTCTTTATAAGTTCCTGTATTGGATTTCAACAAATCTTGTATAGTTTGTATGTTATAACAGTTCTATTCTGAAAAACATAGCTGGGGACAAAAGTAATACGTCACTATGGGGACGAAAGTAACATGCTACTTGGGCGAGCAAAATAGCTTACAGGATAGGAATTCTCCGGATGATAATGATTGTCTGTGTCTGGTTTGTTTTGACCCTTTCAGTGAAAGCTATTCGAGAGAGAAGTGGATTAAATATCTAAATTTTAAGGGTTAGTCCCACGAAGACTGCACCATGGGTGATCTTCACTACGTATCATAATTTTAATTCAGAGTAGGTAAAATACCTATCATTCAGCTAAATACACAATACTAAAGAAATATTCGAAGCTGGTTATGCTTTCTACCTTTCATTATTTAAAATTCATTTGTTTTTATCATTACTTAAAATATATATATTTAAATGTTTCTATCTATCATTTTTTATAGTAAAAAATCCCATTTTGCGTTGGAAGAAATGTATTTACTTAATTCTCCTGAAAATAATTAGTGTTACTTTCATCTCCACGGTATATTACATTCATCCTACCCCTGCAGGACAAAAGTAAAAATAACAGTCACTGCGGAAAACTGCCATAACTCTTTGATTATTTATCACGTAAACCTGAATCTGGGCTCAAATGGTGGACCAAGAAACATACAATCTTAAGGCATAATTGTCATTTTTCTATCCATAAAAGGTAATTGTAGGCTTGGTCAAATGTAAAAAATGTTACTTTTGTCCTAGCTCTCCCCTACTAGAGACCCCAAGGATGCTCCAAACCGCGATTCATCGTCGCGACTGCTAATGATGAGCAGGTGGACAGCGGTTGAGCGTCACTGATACGTGATTGATTCCATGCAGACGAGGCGCAGACAACCCCGTTTCCCTTCCTAGATCGCCATCGTGCTCCCTTTCCCTTGGCCTGCACACCTCTGTCTTTCCTCGTCGGCGTTCTTGTTCTTAGCGACTTTCGAGGAACGCGGCTATCCAGACGTTACCCGGGTGCTCCGTCTCCCTCTGGCCTTCCGCCTCTCCGTCCAGGTGCCGTCTCTCCTTCGAATAGGTGTGCAACGACAGAGAGGAGGGTGAGAGGAGAAAGCGCAGGAGGGTGGAGGGTAGGGAGACGCGGGCGGAGGGGAGCGAGGGAGAGGGCGAGGAGGAACGCGAGGCGAGGTGGGGTGGGATAAGGTGGGTAGGGGGGCAGACTTCTCTCCGACGGTAGGAGCGGGCGGTGGGGTACCAAGGGGGGAAAGCGGGGGGCGCAGCATTATGATGCAAAGATGGCGCGGCTGCGGCACCCTAGTATTAGCTCGAGCACTCGCCATTGGCCGCTCGGCAAACCACTCCTTCGGTAACAACCGACTGCATACGTTGCATACTAAGGATACACGCGAGCTGGCAAAGAATTGCCACGAACCGGGCCTTCTCGGCCCGATTTCCACCTACGATTCCCAACCGCCGCGCGAGTCTCTCCGTCCTCGACCTCCCTTCTCATCCCCTCTGCCCACGAGTCGACCCTTGCCGGGGCCCACGCTTCAATTCAGGGTTGGCGCACGGAAGCTGCGAGGCTTTGACACTCGAAAGAACTGCCATGGAATTCGATGTCCGACCGATTCAATGGGGACAATAGTTACTCCGGCAGTCACGATGGACGGCCTTCTCGCGGATTGTCCCCTTCTCGAGGCACGTCGCGGGTTTGTTCCGCCTCGCCTCGAACGTAACAGCCGTGTAAAAGCTCGGGACAGATCGCCGGACCAGGTGATCGGTACGCTACGACTCATCCTTCCTGCCTTTCCTCCGGGCATTTTCGTCTCTCTTTGCCTGCAGGGGAATAGTCTGCCGGGAAAGGAAGAATTATGCGTTCCACCTACGCTGGGGGATAGCGATAAGCATTTAGAGACTGGGAGCGAAGGCCAGTTGGTTTAGTCTGACCTATTGGAGGTTCTAGGTTGAAGAATATCGAAGAAAAAAGCTTGCGGTCGTGGTTATGAAATCGGAGTCAGGAGTGGAGAACGGCAGACGGGGAACTGTTCTACGAGCGAGATATCGCGGACCGTCGATGACTCGAAAAAGCCTGCGACCAGGGGGAAGTAGCTGCGCAGGGGGCAGGTAGGGGGTGGCGTGGGTGGGGCGCGTTGGAGGGGAGAGAATGCTCCATTAGATAATGCACTCGAAGGAGAAAAAGGGAGCAAGAGTAGGAAGAGGGGTAGGGGGAATGGGCTCTCTCGTCGGACACGTCAAAATACATCAGCTACCGCTGTGCGCTCGCTCAGAAATCCTTTGGCCGCTGTCCGCGCGGACTCCCCACGTCGAAGACCCGCGGACTCTCGACGCGTCCGCCTACGTTTAACGCTCGTTCCACGGCAGGAGAAGGAGGAGGAGGCACGGCGAAGAGGGACGCGATACGGTTCGATCTTGCTGCCCGATATCGATCTGGCCGCTGTCACGACTCGAATCGTCCGGACTCTGCCTCGAGGGGAGCGTTCGACAGAAACGACCGGGCTGCGGAGATTTTGCTGGTTGCTCCAGGATGCGTGTGAAATCAGTCCCTCATTTTTAAAAATTATAAAACCATTGTTTACTGCATTGTGTTAGTTGCAACGAATATTGTAGCGTTGAGAGTCTTCAAAAATCGAAACCGGTTTCGAAAGAAATAAGAAAACAATATTCAGGCTGGCCCCCTTCCCCCCTTTGTGAAAAACATAGTTTTTCTCGATTGTACTGCATTGCACTAGTTGCCCCGAGCATTGTACCGTTCGGGAAAATAGTTTAACTATTTTGGTTTCCAAGAAAAGTAAAAAAATATGCAAAGGGTCCCATACACCAATATGAAAGAAATGGAACTTTCTTTGTTGTACTACCTTGTACTAGGTGTATTTAATACTGTACTGTTCAAAAAAATTAGCACAGAAAAGTGGACTGGGACCTACCAAATCAACAATATTCCAAATTTCCACGCTGCACCGTCTTGTATCGAATTGTGCCAGGTTTTTACCAACGTGGTACCATTTGACAAATGTTTGATATCACCCAGGTTTTATTAAAAAAAATTCAAAAATTGGGAACTTTCAAATAAAAAAACGAAACAGAAAGGGAAATGTTATCAATTCCCAGATGGGATTACTGACCTACAAGCCAAGAAGAATCGATTGATACCATTTTGAACTTCGAAATCAGACGGTATGGTAATTTCCATGTTGGTGTTTCCATGATGGTATTTTCCATGTTTTTCAAAAACAGTTTCAAATTTTCAAAAACTCTCAACAGTACAACGCGGTACAAAGCTAAGTATAAACTAGTACAAAAATAATTTTTTAATTTCTCACAAATTGGGAGGCTAACTTCACGCACACTGCTCCAGGGTGTATTCGAAGTCGTCATCTATCTCCGGGAATTAGCGGCCGGCCGCGTAAACAGTCGGGGGTACGCGACGGGCCAAATCCAACAGGGAAACCCACAGAAACTAATATACACGACCCGGTCGTCTTACCAGGTCCGCTCTTGATACTCGCGTGCGCTCTATGCGCGGATAGAGCGAGCGGCGGAACAGGCCCTCTGGGAATAGCGATATGATTTACATTTTGTGGTTATATTGACCATTCCCGGCACCTGCAGCACTCGCTCCCCATCCTGGGCCGCGGGCGATACCGGCGATGACTGAGGATCTGCTTAGGAAAAATTAATAATAATAAATTAATCGCTCCCGGTTCGATGCAACCACCTCACGTCGCAAGACACTAGCCCCTTTGCTTCCTCAACCTATTTTCTTTTACAATTCAAGACACCTACGATTCATTTCAATTCATCCTCCTTGCTTCGCCGATCTCCAAAACCGTGTTCCACTCGGAGATGTAGAGGGAGGCTAGGGTTAGGGGCTGGGAAGCTTGTCCGCGCGCACTTAATGCGTAATTACGATTCATGAAGGCGGATGAACCGCGGCGTCTGGACGGGCGCGCGTAATCTTGCCCGAATACGTCCTCGAGGACCGAGGAACAGCCGTTAGCCGTCGTTTAAAGGGGTTCTTACGCACCTACTCGAGACGCGGGGAGCCCGGCCACTCTCGCTCCTCCGACGGACAGCATCTGTGCTCTACGGCTCTCTCGATATCCATACAAAGCCGTCTGCTGAATAACATTACGCCGTGGCCGCTCGTTGCGGACGATTATAGTCGGACGAACGTCGATAGTAGTTAGACCGTGCATCCTGTGCGAATGCTAATTTCGGACGGGGCCGACGCGACGGGTGCTAGGGCTCGCCTGTCCTTGGCAGTAATCGACGAGACCGCGAGCCAATGTCTTCCGGTCGCGTCCCCCTTGTTTCTTTCTTTCCTTCTCCTTCGCAAAAAACAGAGAGCGGAGAGGTTTTCCTTTCGCCAGAATAAGGATCAAGGATTCTCTCGGCGAATATCGAAGTGAGAAAGAAGTGCGCGCGGGAAAGAAGAATCGTTTCGGTGGAGCTTCTCACCCTCGGCCAGGGGTTGCTTTCGTCGTTCAAATATCAATTTCGCGGTGACAACTTCTCGCCACCCTCCTGTACTCCGTGACCCATATGGAAATGGAGATCGGTCATCGGAATCCAGTTTGCGAGTGGAAACATCCCCGAGAGGGTCAGCCGCCTCGCGCGAGCCACCCTTCGCCTCTAAACCCCCGAGCTCCCCATCGCCCTCGCCCGCGGAACGTCGTAAAGTCGAAAGCTTTTCGCTTTTACGTATTATTCTTTTATCCGATATCGGAATAGCCCCGGTATCCGAGCAGATATTCCAGGGGAAAATCCTCTTTCGCGCCCTCGCGAGCCTCGTTCCTTTCTTTTTTTTTTTTTTGCGGCGACGGTCTCGAGCCCGGGGGCGCGCGATGGCCACACGCGTGCGCGTGTTCTGCTTCATCTCGCCGACTGTTTCCATAGGACAAACTAATTTATCCTATTAACATCCGCTGTGTACGTTATCGAGAGGTCTGTTTATCGAACGGCGAGCTTTAGATTCGCGTTGAAGGAAAGAACTCGGCTAGAGGCGGTTGCGCCGGCGAGAATATCAGGATGAAACCCGCGAAATGTCGTCTCCTTCCTACCTAATCTCTATTCCAAGTGGAGCGTAGTCAGCGCCTCGAGAAAGAGAACCTGAGAGAAACGTGAAGTTTCATCGAGCGCGCCTGCGATTCGACACGGCTTAACCAACGCGTCTGTCTACTGCTAGCCGTTTCTACTTGCGCGCTAGACTCGTAAGTAGAATCACCTCCTCACACGATTCTCTACAATCTCTATCTCAGTTTTCACGCGTGAAACTCTTCGATCGACCCAAGAAGGCAAAGTAGCCGCAGAAACTGGAGGATTGCTCGTGCAGGTTTCCCCGAAGCGCGCACAGGTGTGGTCCGATGACCGAATTGCGAAGGGTTCGAGCGTTGGAACCGGCGCTTCAGTTACGTCCACGTCCAGCAATACGAAAATGTTTACTCTCCGTTCGAGCGTGGGTCATTCGAAACCAGGCGATCTGGTTACTCGGTCCAGAGCGCGCGGAAACGTAATAGCCAAGGAGCGTTTTGCTCGACTGCTGCTAAGAGGATCTTCCACTTGTGAACGGCGTACAATCTCGAGGTATGATCCTCGACGAAAACGAGGAAAAGGATCGAAACGACGAGGCTGTACCGAGGGGTGGGTTCGCGTCAGTAACGCGTCTATTCCCCGGGATAATTGTTTTACAGGTAGCAATCGACTCTGCGGCGGTATATATTAATTTGCCCGGATTCATATTATATTATCGTTAAGTATGATGTTCGATGAGACGGGATGATAGGCCTGCCCCGTGATAACGCATTTCGCGCGCACGTTCGTCGGTTAACGGGAGCCAGTGATTGACCTCGCCACTCGTTACGCGTCCAAGGTCTGGCAATTACGCGATGCTACCGTGGCTGTTGCGAAAAAAAAGGAGGCTAGCAACCGGTGGGAAGTTGCTCGTGCCGAATGGGCCGCGAGGGGATCGGTATCTG
The DNA here is from genome assembly GCA_963855975.1 of Andrena chrysosceles. Lineage (NCBI taxonomy): Eukaryota > Metazoa > Arthropoda > Insecta > Hymenoptera > Andrenidae > Andrena > Andrena chrysosceles. The sequence continues at coordinate 6,741,238 of OY979768.1, forward strand.
GGAGGTCGTTTCTTTATCGGCGCGGAACAGCGGCAGTTTTCGGGGGCTCCGAGTCTATGGGACGCGTGTTTTATTGCCCGAAAACCGACAGATATCGGGATTATGTGTTCCGTCGACGTCGTCGCGCCCATCGCGGCTCACCGATACGCTCGTCGAGCTCTCCTCCGAGCGGGGAGAGAGGACAGAAACGCGGAGGAGGGTAGAAAACAGCCTAGAGGGGTAGAAAGCAAAGAGATGCTTTTACTATTTTTCGTTATTTCGGTACCGGCCAGCCATTCGGCTTACCGGCCATCAGGGATATTGCTTTCTAGCCAGAAAATAAGCGGGAAGGGGTGGGCGGGTTGCATGGGGTGGCTAGTCGAATCAAAGGAATCGCGTTAAATATAATGGCAGCGATGCCTATGGCATAGGCGGTGGTAGTGGTGGTAGTGAGTCCGAGGAACGTTCGCTGGATGGTTATCGTGGTAATCGCGGGCCGAACCGATAAAATAAGGCCGGAGCCTTCTAATGCTGGGTTATTTTTTTAAATGGCCCGACCGAACGGGACCAGTCGAACGGCTGGCCTCCACCTGTGTACTCCGCGCTGCTCTGCTTCGGGGTGTAACTATTTTGACCTTTTTCGCGCGCGCGGATAGCCGAATCGAAGCGGGCAATTTCGAGCGCGCCACCCCTGTCCCCACATCGCCCCCTGTGATCCCCCCTCTGTGGGATTTGGAATTTCACTGCGAAGGGGACTAGCTTTCATCGCATAACACTCTCTGAGTACCACCGCGTAAACACCCCGAGAATCCTGTCACACGTAAGATCCCGAAACCTATTATTTGTCGATCTTAAGCGCGACGTCACTTTTTCTCCTGCGATATTCCTCGAGGTATGGTAATGCGAACACCTCGCGATCCACGCGGAGAGTTTATCGGAAGATCGGCCGATGTTTGCACGGCTGAAAGCCGAGCATTGTTCCGTTTTTTTTCATCCGACAGCCCGTGGCGTTCGCCGCGGGGGATCGCCGCTGTTTTTTCGCCCCGTCCCTTCGGGCGTCGATTACGGGGTCCGCGTCGAACGACTCCTCGATGACGTTTCACTTTTCCCCCGAATAACCAAAACAGGGTGGGACGAGGGCTGGGGGAGAGAAACCGGGGTCCTGGGACCCCGCGGAGAGTATTCCACCGAGAACTGTTTTAGCTTATCGCGTTTCCGCGTTTAATGCCGACCCTCCGTGGAGGAGCTCGGGCTTCGTCCCCCGGGAGACATACGGCAGCTTAATGGTGATTTTTTTGTCGCTGCGAGGTCGTTCTCACCTCGTGACCGTCGCCTACGCAGACCTCGCTGGACGTGGCAGCGAGTCGCGCGTCCACGCCAGTGATGCGAGACGTATTTACGGCTTTTTCTGACCGAGCTGGCTCAATAAAGATCGTCGGCAGGATTATCCAGCGAACGGCTCCTTGGCTGGCATGAGTTTCTATCGACTAAGCAAAGGGGAGGATGTAAGGTGCGTCCAAGAATGACAGAGCCTAAGATTTGGGGAGATTGGGTAAACCAACCCGGAATTGACCACATACCAGTGAATGACCTTTAGGCAAATGTCAAATATAAATTTAAAAATATTATACGTTTATAAAGGGAGTGTAGTTGCACTTTTAATATCCCACATTTTTAGTTACGCGTATTAAACAAACATTAATAAGTACAATTCTTATTAAAAGTATGCGGTCATTTACTGGGCTTCTACTCGTTTTGCATTTTATAATCGTTTTTTTTTAATTATGATAAGAATAAGTAATTATTTTTATAGAAATCTCAAAAATAAATTTAATTGCAATTTCAACAGTTGTTTTGGTTGTTATACATAAATATATTCAAGTATTAATCTCAAAGGTCCATAATTTCAACAATTCGGTCATTCACTGGTTGGTTTACCCTAGTTCTATTTTGTTTTTAAATTTCATACTGGAGAAAGTTTTTTTGCTTTAAGCGATTTACGCAAAGATACATATTAAATAAATATAGGAATAACGTGATGTTGCAATTTTTTTCTAACCTAACCTATACTTTTAGAACAGCTATTTTCTAAAGTGGTTCTATCATTCTGGGACGCACCTTAAGGCGTAAGAGAAGAGTAGAGCTCTGGAGTAAGACGCCCAGAGTCTTTTCCCAAGTTGCAGGGGTCCAAGGCGAGACGGTGGGACCCACCCCCGTCTTTACGACGGGGTGGAGGAAGAGAGGAGCGCGGCGCACCGTGTACGAATTAAATTCTTAAAGTTCCCTGCCATGCATGTCGGCGAGTCGCATTCCGCGAGTCCCCGGGACATCTAGAATCGAGTTCCCTCTCTCTCCCTCTCCTCGAGGGAACCGATATTAATTCCCATAAATTTCCTTTCAACGGGTACGGATATTCTCGGTGCCTCCATCCTCCCCGCCTCACCACCCCTTCAAAAGCAAAGGACTGTTTGCCTTTTAATCCGAGTATGCAAAGAACGTTATTCTTCTTTTCCGTCGACAAAACGCTGCTGTGCAAGGGGATGGGGTGGCGGGGAACGCGAGGCACGGCAGCGGAGCCTGCAATATTTAGTGGCGCGATGAAAGCCAGCGAATCGTCGTTTGTAGAACGAAATCCGTTCATCTCCCCGTTTGACGGAACGGAGCGGTGCGTTTTATTTATTATTTTGATCTCTTATTAAACGAGACTAACCCTTTGGCGTAGGAGAGTAGCTAGATTGGGGGCTGTTTGAGGCCACTTCGGAGCGTAATAAAACGTGGCGCGCTCAAAGAAGCTGCTGTGTCTTGCAGAGAAGACGAGAGATTGACACGGTGATCGTTGCGCGAGCGATTCTTCAAGGTTTGGAAGCATTCACCGTAGAGGGGAGAATCACCCCCGCGGTTCTTGCCACGTAGAGGACCCGTTTCCTGCGTCTGGTCGCGGTTGGACCGCGGGGGATCTCGCTTCCGACTCGCGGGCATAGAAAGCGGGGCAACGGACCGCGGTCCATGGAAAACGAGATCTCATTCCAGTTGTTCTTTGAGGCGGCGCGTCGCAAAGGGAATAGTTTGCGGCGACGCGACGGCACCGGGCCCCTCCTCCAGTCCACGGAATGGAAAAAGAGAAAAGCGAGTGGCAGCCGCGCGGCAAAGCAACGACAGAAGTAACCGGAAGGGTGGATGCGTTTCAATCGCAGACCGCAGCGGCGGTTCGCCTTTCTTTCCCTCCGTTTCAGTTCCTGAAGTGGCTCTTCTCTCTCTCCGCCGCAAAACCACCCGGCTCGGTCGTCTGTTTATACAATGTAATAGCTTGTACCAGCATTGTGGGCAGCGGGCTTCACGGTGCTCCGTTTCGCTTCGCGATTCCCTTTCGGCATTCGTTTGGCACTTTATCACGCCCCTAGATTGCCGCATTAAACATCCAGCAAAGGGAATTCCAACCCTTGCCGCGCCTCCCCTCCATCGCCTTTCACCCCGTGCAACCCTTGCTTGCACCTCGCAACGCTCTCTTCCGCGTTTCCACGAGTATTCGCCTGGCTTGCGAAATTCTTGGCCCGATCGTGCGACCGTTTCGTTCCCGTATCCCGTTTCCCCGCGGCGGGAATCAAAACTCGATACCCCGAGACCTCTGCCAGTCGCTGCTGCTCACCCTCTGCCTTCTAGCTCTGCGTCTTGCCTTTCCTCGCCTCCTCCTGCGGCCCCCTTCTTCTTCGCCCGTCTTTGTCGATCGATGACGCGTTTAGTAATTCAAGAGGGCAAAAGGGAAAAGGGACCAAGTGGGAGGACTCTATGGAATTATGGCAGGTGGAAGACGGCCGACCTCCCTGAGCGGCGCGGCGGCGATCGCCGTCTCCAATCTACCAGCAGATATACGGTGTCGCGTTACTCGCGTGGCTAACGCTATCGACCAGGACGAGCCGGTCGCGCGTACGTGCCCGTTGTCGCGCTGCGAAACGGAACGGAATGGAACGGCTGGGTTCCATCGTCCTCGGGGATATAGGATTGCGCGACGGGTACATTGTGCGCGATTGCACCGGCAGATTCAGCTCCAAGGGCTCTGTTCGCTGCTTTGCTCAGTGGGAAGCGTCTCGAAGGAGCCCCTGGGATCCCTGGTGGCCGTCGACGAGTAGCTTTTCCCTTGATCCCGTCGAACAAGGTATCTACGTATGCGGTATACGATGGCTCTTTAGTTTCGCCCGATTCCGGGAAGACGAGCGAACGTTAACGAAGCGATCGGTCACGTAATACGTCCCGAAGCACCGTGCACGCTTGCTTGGCCGGATATGACTAGAAGCGAAGCATTTATGCCAGTGTGGCCAGGCTGGTATAATATCGTGAGCGCGATGGGAACGATCATCGGTGAATAAGTCCGGTGCGACTCGCTGTTTCTCGAAGGATATCGAGAACAGGGGCTTCCTCTTATGGCGTGCACCTCGGGGGCTTCGTTTCGCAACGAATTCCCTGAAATTTTTTCCACAAACTTGACCGACATCGAGCCCCCTCCCTGGCCCCCGGCGGCCAGGTATCCAGAATTATTTTCATGCGATCCCTTTCTCGATCGCGGCTCAAATATTTGGCCGGTGATTCCTTCCTTCGACTATTCTCGTAGATAGCTTGGACCGTCTTTGACTTCTCTTAACGATATTACAAGGACTCGCGTTGGCTCGTTGCTCGGTAAGAGAAGAACGGACGGCGGTAATTGCGTCAAAGCGAGTCACCGAATTTCAATCACGCCCAGGCTCTCTCCCTCGTCGTAGGAAAATCATCCAGGCATTATGTATTTGCTCTCGAGAATAACCGGTTCGGTGGGTTCACCCTCGCGAAGTCGCCAACCTCCTCCTCTCTCTCACTTTGCCTCTCTGCCGTTGAATTCGCGCGAGCTGTCGCCTCCCCTCCGCCCCCGCGGTTATTAATATTTGCCGACAATTACCGAACCGGCGACCCCTTTAATTCCGCCTCCCGACGACCAAGACACGTTCCGGAGATCGATCCGCCATGATTGTTCCGTGTTTCGCTCTTCCATCGCGACGTTCGCCGTTTTTCTCGATGCTCAAGTCTCTAGAACAACCCCTGTTTCGGTAGCTTTCTATTTCAGTCCTGCAAAAACGTGGTCAAACATTTCGAGGCAAGACATTCTGGGAACGGTGGCTATTTACGAAGATATTGGGGGAGAAAGAAGGCGCGTCCAAGAGCCTCGTGCCCATTACTTTATTACGCTCGTCACTCGAGGGGGTTCCTCGATTCCCTTTCGCCTGGACAATCGGCGAATCGAGGTACGAATCAATCCCGAAAATACCTGCGGGATACACGGGCGGCGGGAGGGGTGTCTGGGCGTATCCCCCGTAAACCGATCGCTCTGTTCCGTTCGTATGTCTCCATTAGCTCGCGAACCCTTCGAGGAAGCGGCAGCTGTTATTGTAAATCCTCGTTAGGCTAGTCGTTGCGCCGTTCCGAAGTACCCCTTCGCTTTGAAGAAAGACACAGCGTTGTAATCTCGGCGAATATTCTCTGTAAATCTAGGAATAATTGAGAACCATTAATTCCCAATTACCATCCCTTCGGGTAAACTTGAACGCGGTTGGAAGAGTCATCTTCGAGGTTTCGCTGATTCCTTTTCGCGGGTAGCTTGATGGATCTTAAACCAGCGTGGGATTCGTGTTCGCTGGGTCGGTTTCCCGGCCACCCCCTTCGTCCGGTTTCCCTCCGCGCTCCTTTGCAAGCACACGGATGCCGCTCGATGGAAACTAGATCCCGTAGTTGGAGTCGAAACTGGCCGTCGGAACAAGCAGGTTCCACTTTAGGGGGTTGGAAAACCCATCAACGCCCGGCTAGGTGAGCGAGAGAAAGGGGTCGCGAGGGAGAGAACGGGACACGGTAGTTGGATACACGCTTCTCCTTCCACCCTTGCGCCTTCCACGCGAGCTCTCCGTCTCCTTTCCCGCTGGACCGTCCAGAGGACCAACCCCATCGCACAAAGCTTCCTCTCTCTCGTCGGATCCCCGAGCGCGCGGCTGCCCCGGAAGAGAGTCTCTCAGAGGGTGGGTGGCCGAGTAAGCTCCGCTTACTAAGTACGTTTTGCATCTAAGACGCTCTCCGAGTTTAATTACGGGGCTTTGCGGTCCAGGCGACACAGACGCGCCGGGAGAACCGGGCTACGTGTTGTCTTTTCTTTCGATATTATCGTATTGGATAAGCATTTAAACAAGTGGCTTTGCTGCCCGAGACCTATTTCGTTTCTGTTTCTTTTCTTCTTACGTGGTGGCACAGTTTCAAAATCATTCTACTTAACACTACTTAGTGTTACCTATGGTTTTATGTAACCTTTTGACTGATTTAAAGTTTGTGTAAATATTAGTTACCATTTCCTCTCGATTACGATTGAATGCTTACAAACACGATGGATGGTAGACAATAAGTAAGTAGGAATTGATCGGAACATGCATATAAGTGTGTTACAATGACAGTGTTCTCGAAGCGTGAAATCAGAATGCTTCTTAAACTAAGGGACTTGGTAATGAAACTGTCATTTTTTGTGGAATGTATCTGTTGATTTCCCGAAATTTTTTACTACAATATGATATCAAACTCTATCTTACTATGTATGTTTCTTGAATACAAGAAACTTGAATAACAATAGTTATTATAACTGAGATATTACCTACTGATAGTTTTTCCACTGTTCATAGAAATCACACTACCTGCAAGTGGTGCACATATTGCTGATATCCTTCACACTATATGCGTTTTACGCCTACAATAGAACACTTAAGATATTATTCTATGGATTTATTTTGGTCACTCTCTTTTATTTTATTAGTACTTTATAATTATTGTTATTATCGTTGTTACTATTATTATAATTAATTTTTATTTTATTATCATAATGGTTAAATTAAGTCAGATGTAATGATGTAATAATGTAATTAATGCAATATGCATTATGTATTGTAACACACCTGCAAATGAATGAATAAATAAATAAGTAAATAATTAAATTATTCTGACTACATTGATTTTACACCTCTCTCACACCATTTCCACTCCACACTACTCCCACACCGCTTTCGCACGCTCTCCTCCGTTAGTGCAGCAATTGTTGCGAACGGAAAATTTGCGTTCCCTTGCAAGTGCAGCTACTTACGGCGAACCGTAAAAAACTTTTTCTTGCAGGTGCAGCGCGAAGATCTGCCTCTCTTGCAGGTGCAAGAATCGTGCAATGAATTTCGGAACAAGGCGTTTTTGAAATGTCGCACCTGCAAGAGAGGCAGATTTTCGCGCTGCACCTGCAAGAGAAGTTAATTTTTCGGATTGCTACTTTGTTGCAGCGGCAAGAAAAGCAAAATTTCGGTTTGCTACTTTGTTGCAGCGGCAAGAAAAGCAAAATTTCGGTTTGCAACTTTGTTAGGGGACTTGTGGGAATGTAACAATGTTGCAAAGCGGGCTTTTGATTCGCGAATGGCCAAATTTTATTTGCAACAATGTTGGAAAAAATTTGTCCTTTGCAACTTTGTTGCGTTTTCGCGGGAAGCTTAAAACCAGTATGCAAAGTTATCAACTATTATGTGTGGTGTGTAATTATATGGTAAGTGTAAAGGATAAAGTGGGAAGTGTTGTCGAAATGGTGAAGGAATTACATGTAATAGTGCTCCACTGGATTAAAAATGGTACAGATATATTGTAGAATTGCTGAAGCCCAAAATGTGTGACTTCATATAGAAGATACGCCGGAAGTGGATGGACAGAACATAGGAAGCCCATACGAAATGCATGAGAAATACCAGAAAAATGTGTGATATGTTCAATTTTTCAAATATACAAAAACTGTGGTGGGCGTGTAATGCGTAGAGTACGAAAGAATGTGAAGAATGAGCGAAGCGTGGAAAATGTGGGAAATATACGTACAATTTGGAACTGCGGAAAGTGCAGAGTGAATGGAGCGGATGTGGAAAACATGTAGCATGTGAAAAATGTAGATTACATAGGATACGTTATACACATCCAGTACCTAAGCAACACGAGATATGCAAGAAATACAGTATGTATATGTAGCAAGTATGGGAAATGTATGACGTGTGCAAGGTCTAGTGGATGTTCGGTACCTATGTGGGATGTATGAGTAATCCAACGTACGTGAGAGGATTCGCAAACTATCGTGCCCCTGGAGATACGAAACACAGTATTCCACCTAGAACCAGCCACCCCTAGCTGCATATCAGCAGGGGTAGTTGCCCTGGCAGGTATCATCGCTAAATAGACAAACCTGATTCTCCCTTCCACTTCATTCCTCAAAAGAATCCACCAATAGAATAACTGGTACTCGAAACTATACACCACCAAACTCAGTGAAAAGTCCTTCATCGGTTTCGAGGAAAATCGTGAGCGGCAAACGGAGAGTCCAGCTCGTCCGGCTCGCCCGGCAGCGAGAGCATAAAAGCCCGTGGAATGACGTTTTACAAAGGGTCTATCAAGCGTGGAGCAATGTTGATGGGCAACAGATAGGCGGAGGGCCAGTGCAATTTCGCTCGGCGTGCAAGCCGCCGCAGTCAGCGTCGCCAGGCGTTACGATTTTTACGACGCTCCCTTTACAACCGACAAAATGTAATTTTCTGCGATATGTGTACGTACACCAAGGGGATCGAGTAGCCACGGAAAGCCGAAGGAGACAGGGGCGAGGAGAACTGGCCTAGAAGGGGAGGAACGCGAAACAGGGGGAAGGAGAGAGAATGGCACGACGACGATCGCGGAAATACCGGCGCGCTGCGGCCGAAAGGTTTCGCAGCGACGCGACCCTTCGGTCAAGACGCGTCTAGGTGTATCCCCGGGCGAAGGAATCGAAGGCCATTACAACGGAGGCGGATCGTGTCGTTCGATTTACCGTCGCTATAAAATTTGAGGAATTTTCAAATACGTTTTCAAATACGACGTTTATATCGGCGCAGCCGCGTCCCTCGTCTTCTCGGGAATAATTTTGCAGCCGGCCACGCGGGACGTCTGCGCGGCGATCGAATTATTGCGAAGGATCCGCGCGCGACTCGGTGTCGATCGTAAATTTCTGCCGGACAATAAAGAAGCGCGCCAGCGCGGGGAATTCTTCGTTAAAAGGAGGACCGGCGAAAAAACTACGACCGAAGGGCTTCACGAGTTCTGAAGACCCTTCGGCAGCGTCGTTCCTTCCACCGTTTGGAGAGAATACGACGGACAGTTGGGAGCTCCTTCTGTGCGCGCGGACGCCGAAAAAGCGCCGACTGGTTCGCGCACGGAATTGATTTTCGCAATTTATCGTGGCGAGCTTCCGTTCGCTGCGGCCTCTCCGCAATCGCCGCGTAAAGAAGCGGAGTTTACGACGGGGTTGCGCCCGAAAGCACCTTCCACCGGTTAATTGGAAGGCCGGCCTAATCGCGCCGCGGGCCACCGCTAAGAAACAGACTCTCTTCTTTGTTTCGGGCGAACGCCTTCCCCCCTTTCGTTTGCTCTTCCCTAGCTACAATCTTTCTTTATAGTTGAACTTCCGGTAGAGAAGAGTTGCTGGGTTCTAACCATCTCGGGGGGGAAAGTGGCAAGAGGTCGAGAGCGAGGAAGTATTGCCGCTCGAAATGATCTGGAAAGGTGAAAGAGTCTAGCAAGGTATGCATGGGCAAATGGTCTTCGTGACAAATTTTGTTGTTATTGTTTGCTAAACAATTCTCCTCATCTGAAATACCTTTCTGTGAAGTTTCAGATCTTTACTCCCTCGGTTAGGGATAATATGGGGGTAAACGCCCTTACCTTTATTATTTTCTTCCTCGATTAATATGTACTTAAGATAATTAAATGAAACAGAAACGACAAAATAGCTGCATATAGAGAACTAGCTTTACTACTCGAATTCGCCCCAAATTTAGATTTAGATAATCTGAGTTTATAAAAAAAATTTCCTAGTTTTTTTTATGAAAATAGTTACATTAATCTGGATTGGTCAGGTATTATAAATTGAGGCACATTTCGTGATCCCACAATTTATCGTTTGAAAGTTTTTAGGCGGCAGGCAAACAAACATATAGAAGCTTTCTGCTTTATATATTAACCCTCGTCAGGCGGCACAATTTTTGCAATCCTGAACTCAATCCCCTATCTCCGAAGGGGGTAGAGATATTATTCTGAAATTTGGTCTATGTAATCTAGGCCAAATATTCAGAGAAGACACGAAACATCAGCTCTCCATGGCTTCTCGAAAAAAAGTTATTCCAATTTAAAAAAACGCAAAAGTTACAATTGTACCTATGCCGCCTGACGAGGGTTAAGATATTGAGACGCAGTCGCTGTCATTGAGGGATTATTTAAGTATGTTCCACCAACGCGATATGATAATTAGATAATACAGTATTATTCTTAATTTTTTTGGTGGTTGTCACTTAGAAACTTATTTGCAAAAACCACCCCAAATAATAAATTATTATTTTCTACCCGTAATAATTGATTTACAATTCCGAAAAAATACCTGAAATACAGCTAATATGTAGCTATTTCGTCGCTTTTGTTTCATTTAATTATCTTAAGTAGTAACCGAGGAAAAAAATGATAAAGCCAAGGGCGTTTACTCCCAGATTATCCTTAAACGAGGGGATAAAAATCTGAAATTTCACAGAATGGTGTTTCAGGTGAGAAGCATTTCTTAGCAAACAATAGCAACTAAACTTGTCACGGTGGCCATTTGCCCATACTTTCCTTGCTAGACTCTTTCCCGAGCGCAGCGAACGATCCGATCGCCGATCGTTGCGGAGCGTTCGAGGGCGCGCGATTTCGGGGACGGACGGCGGGAACGCAATGCGGCAGTCGCAGTTGGGCCGAGATAATTAGGTTTGAGTGCACTCTGGCCGCCGCAGTCGGTAACTCAGTTATCAGTGGACACCCCGCGTACAATGGCTATCACAACGGCATCAAACATAACGCATCAATTAACGTGAACAATAACCGAGGTGCACGCGGACGGCGCGGCGGGGGCTGGGCAGGATCGGGAGGGAAGGGGTGGGCGGGCGCGAGTGCGAACGGTTCAGGACCCTTGCGCTGCTGCAACCACCGCTGCAGCCACGCCGGGAAACGATGGCCGTGCGGCCCGTGTCCACGCTCGCGCTCGAGTTCGCGATCGAAAATCTAATATTCCAAGTGGTGGCCGTCTGCGAGTCGATCCGAGAATGCGGGCTCTGCCGTTCGTTAGCCGTGCGCGTACACCGATATCGAGGCGGGCACGGTAACGAATTCTCCAAAGCGACGAAAAAGCAATATCCAGAAGACCGGGTGTGCGTGCCGGTACGCCTCCATACACGCGCGCATGCATATCCATAAGTGCGTGCTGGCGCGAGAGGGCGAAGAACGACGGACGGGCGAGCGACGAAGGGCGGGCGAGGAGGGAAAGAGAGGCGAGCGACGAGGGATGAGCGTTCGTATGCATCGTGCACGATCAGGGCCCTCTGGCGTATTCAAAGCGCGCACCGTCGCTCCATCTCGAGGAATGCGGCAATCGATTATCACGGTCCTGCATATCGATACTACCGTCGCGTCGCGTCGGACACAGGGGCAGCGCGCGGAACCGCGCTGTGCCGAGCCGAGCCGAGCCGAGGCAAAGCAGCAGCGCAGAGGATCGCTCACGCACACGCCACAGGCCTGGCGAGGGTGTCCGCTTAGCGTTGCTCGCCGCTCGCATGGCCCCACTCACACGCCGGCGACTAATGACATCGGCTCCTCTATAATACTCGTGCCTCGAATATCATCGGTCCGATATTGCCACCACGAGAGATTAATGTTTCGTCCTGGCCCATCCCCTCGACACCGTCGCCGCGCTCGTCTGCTCTTTACCCCGCCTCGTCGCTTCTTTCACGCTTCCTCGTAGCAAGCACATTCGAAAGGGTAACCTTTACACCCAGCCCTTTCGAATGTGCGTCAACTCTCAGCACGTCAACTAGATCTAAATCACTCGTGAAGATGAGGATGCATTCTCGCGTATTCGTAAGCTTGCCTCATCATTGCGCTTGAGAATCGTGGTGAGAGAAAAAGTTATCTCACCCCGTGTCTGTCGTCAGCCCGATAAACGTCAAAGCTACTCCACCCCTGGATACTCTGGAAACTTGGAGACGAGTGGAGTTTCGGGGACGGCGAGCTGGTAGTCGGTTCGCGAGTACCCGCGCCAACGATAATGGCGGCTATTAACGAGCCGTGGCGGGCGCGAAGGCACCTGAGCCCAAAATATCACCGCGATTAATGCAATTACAGTTTACAGGTCCCTTCGGCTCTAAGACCTCCGGTATTACTAATTCAATGTGCGCGTGGATGTGTTTCCGGGAGGGGGTATTTGGCCAGGGCAGGGACTCCGTCCCTGCCCCCGACCCTGGATACTCTACAAACCCTTTGGACCTCTTAGTACCCCATCGACGAAGGTTTTCGGTTCTCCAGTGGAGCTGGATCTAGGCTTGCCTCGCGACTCAACGCGAGAACCACGAGATTTCGTGGCTGCGGCGTCGCTGCCACTCGTCGTCGAGTAGGCAGCGCGTGGGTGGTCGTTCCGGGACGGTAGTTGGGCGCGGAAAGCTCGCGAGGGTGGATGAAGAGGCAGGTTCGAACGGATTACTGCGTTTTCGGAGCCCCCTCGCGCCGGTAGCGGCGTTTGGCGGTTGCGGTTAACGTAATTACGCCGAAGGACCTTGCCGAGGCCCCTCGCGCGAAACCGCCAACGTCTTAGCTCGACGTCTTGGCCTCCGCCGTCGGCCCCCTTCTCTCTACGTTTTCCATCCCCTCGTCTAGAACGCGAGATGCCCGAGCCTGGCGTCTGCTAATCGTCGGATCGGCACCGCAGCGCGTTCCCTTCCATTTTCATGGATCAAACTCCGAATGGATTCCTGAGATTAAACGCCTCGCCCTCTACGCCATCGTCTACGAATTGCCCTTTCACGTCGATTGACGTCTCGATCGTTGTTTCGCGCTTGAAGTAGGGAGGGGGGTCGTGATGGAGAAGTTAAGCAAAAGTGCAAAAAACTTGATAATTATACTTTTAATTTAAGTTTTTATGAATCAATATATAATTATAAGCTAATACTTTAGCCTTTGGTATATTGTTTGAGCAATATCTAAATAAAAATTTGAAGTTAACTTTAAAAAAAATTGTCAAAAACCATCTTGCCTCTACCACGGGCTATAGCGAGGTACCTACCGAAAACGGGGCAAGATGGTTCCCCTAAATATTTCCACAGTCGATGCAAGTATGATGTTCTTCTAAATTATTTCCTTCAACTCCTCCCACTGCAGTTGTGGGACCATATATTTTAAATATTCGAGAAGTTCTTTCTCTTCTGTTTGCGAAAATACACTCTTAATTGGCTCTAATAGTAAACTCGTGTTCACTTCCTTTCCCTGTTTCAATTTTTGGACATAACATTCCAATGTTGTTTGTGGAAGGTAATATTCTTAAGTAGCTGTTTCCCACCCCCTTTTGTTGCTTAAAACTTAATCTACAGCTTTCTTCATAACTTCTTTTGACAATTCCCCTCAACTATTTTTTTCTTATATGTTACCATTTTCAAATCCGAACTAAAAGTAACGAAAATTCGATTTAAATTATACTAGAGAACGATGGCGTTGTTCAACCCCCTTATTCACCGCATCAAGCACCCCATCTCGCCTCAAACTATCGTTTTCCAGAAACTGATGTTATTTGTACAACAAATAAAAAAATATAGCAATTTTTAATATTGTACATTAAAGTAAATAGAGTGGAGATTATAATGTACTAAAAATCTTTTTAGTACACAAAATAAGATCCACGCAGCACGTGGACGATTTCACAGCTCTAAACCTAAAACGTGTGCTCCTCCACTCATTTCTACCAACGACCTAACTGTTACAATACAATGTCTTCCTTTTGTTACTTTCGTCAAATGTCTAACATTTTTCGATTCTCGTTTTTTTCCGATATCCCATTATGCCCCCCTTCCTCTACATCAAACCGAAAGTCTGTTTCGAGTTACACAGCGAGCCGACAACATCTAAAACAGGGATCTCCGTTTACCGGTTACTTCAAGTAGTAGATGTCAACGATTTCGCTTACGCCACGGAAAGAGAGCCTCGGTAAAGCGTTGTGGGCGCAAAACGAACAGCCGAGCAATTCCGTGTAACCGGTCCGCGATCGAGCAATTACCAGGGAGCGGCATCGCGATCGTCATCGTCATCGATGACCCGAACGGTGCACCGGTACATGCCATCAGGCTTTATTAGCGCGACGATCGGGACAATCGGCCGAAACATAATCGTTAACGCGTACGACCCATTAATGACTATGGACCATTCTCGATGCCAAATTGGTGGCGGCGAATGGGCTCGAGAGTGAGGCTCGTGATCGCCGCGTACTCTATCCACGCGCGTGTAACCGCGTAAACGCGGCGGACGCGGGCGCGGCTCGATGATGAACGTATTTGCGCGGTCCCGTTGATCCCCGTTACGACAAATCAAAACGTAAGCGCGAACATCCCCCTCGCAGTCAGTGGAAATCCACCGCGCGTCCATCGTCTCTCCCCCTCCCGCTCGTTTCACCGTGAAATCATTCGCATTCTCCCGAGCACGGAAGAGAGAGAGAGAGAGAGGAGAGTCTTTACCCTGGGACCCAGCAGCTATCTCTCTCCGTCTCTCGAAATCGGCTCGTTCCTCCATAATTTATGAGATTCTCCGTCTGTCCGTGAGGCCTTTCCTCGCGACGTTATAATTAGAAATATGCTTACGGCCGTAATTCCGGGCGGAACGGAGCCGAGGGGGTGGCCCCGAAAGGAGGGTGAGCACGTTTACTGCCAATAAGGGACGCATGCATAATAGAAAGCCGTAGATGGTAGTCGACCGACCGACAGAAGGACTTACACGGGAATGCTACTTTACGAGGACTCGTATTACGAGGGTTGCGGGTTCGGCGTCTTTCATACGCCTGGCTCGCGCTCGGATACCCAATACGCGCCCTTTCTCTTTTTCCACCCGCTGACGTTACTCCTTCTCTCATATCCAGGGAGAAGAATGAATTATCGTTATTATCCACTTCTGTAATCGGGACAATCGCGAGCGTGTTACGACGGGACACGTGAATCCTGAAAATGATAAACCTAAAATTCGGTTCGGCGTGGCTTTCCGACATTGACGTCACGCTGATTTACCGTGGCACGATGGACGACGCAAGCTTCGCAGGGAGAGAGAGAGAGGAGAGACGGTCGCGCCCACGAGGGGGTGTCGAGTTTGGTCGCGCACACGGAGTTGCCTGACACCGTGCCGTAATAACGGGTTACCGGTTACGTATGGACATTTATTTATTTACGCCTTCTAGCACGGCCAATTTCGCATAATTCCAGGTTTCGCTCGCGGCCCGGGGAAAACCGCGTTTAAACGCTGGACCGTCGACGCTGAGGATCGCAGGAAAAATCGCGATGATGCACAATGGACCGGATTCAATAATTCAGTGACGTTTGGGTCTTATTTTTAAGATATCTGAATGAAATTTACGTCGAAAATTAGGATAAAATTATTCCTTTTTCATGATGTATCATTTAATATTTTTGACATTCAGTTATTTATTTATTTTTCAAATCTTTTAACGTAATTGTGATAAAAAAAATTGAAAACTGTTCGCTAGGTAGTTTATTGAATGTCCTTTTTAGTGGTTTAAATCGAATATTCGGGAAATTCGTCGTTTCCAAGGTCTAAGGAAAAGTGGAAAAATAAAGGAATGCAGCCAAATATCGTTTTGTTAAATTAAAGCCCACTCTTTTGCTCTAAACATCATCTTCTCTTAGTAAAATTAATGTAAATAATGTATTGAAAGATAATTCTGAACATAGTAAGGAAAATTGCGACATTTTTTAACTCTTTGATGCACACGATTTTAAATAATAAAAACCCTAGATGCACAGAACTTTTTTTATTATAAAAAAATAGAAAAAAAAACATTAATTTCGATTATTTAACATAAAACATTACTCAAAATAAGAAAAAACGTAATAACAACTCCAACTTTTCGAGGTGGATTAAAATATATCCCACCATGCATAAAAAGCTAAGCAAAAGGTGAGACAGTTTATAACCCACCTAGCCCCAAAGAGTTAAAATTGACAAGGAATATCGTTCAAGTTCCAATGAGTTCCAACTTCTAACCAATTAGAATCTTTCAGTACACCCTCCTCTACACAATTATATAAAAATCACATCCTACTTCATCCTAGTTGTCTACTTTCTAACTTGACTCTTGGTTAAAGACAAGAGGATGTTTCCGAGGTGATAGAGAATAGAGAAATGGGTGGCTCACGAGTAACAAAGCGGTACCGCGTTCCATTCCGCGACGTTCGCGAGCAAACGTGCCTCGGGTGCGGGCAGAATTTTCGCAAGCGGTGCCCGTCGCGGATCCGAGACGATTCGAGCTTGTACGCGAGGCCACGCAGGGGAGGAGGGCCAGCTACATACACCAGCACACACGCTCAGCCAAGTAATTCGCGCAATTTCATCTAAATTCCGCAGCAACGAAATTTCTCGCGTCGTCGTCTCTGCGCGCGTGCCCACCGCGCGCACACAGAGAGCCATACATGCACACGTGCCTCGCACACGGAACGGAGCCAGCTTCCATAATGGTATTTCTTACGCTCTTTGTTTATCACGGGGCTGGCTGCTAGCGTACACACGGCCGCTCTCGACGTTATTATGAAATACGATTAGGTCGGTACACCTACGGCACTCTCTTCCATTTCTCGCCTCTTCCCTCCTCCGCGGCGCGGCGACGAGCCTTCAGCTATTCCGAATATTCGAGCGTTCGAAGGATGCCGATGCTCGAAATACCGTGTCGTGTATGGAACGAACGCGGAACCCTGCTTCGCGCCTCCGATTCCCCGTGATTCTCCTCCAATCCCAGGTTACAACTATCATAAAGATTGTAAAACGCCAGTGACAATGCTTAAAGAAACTTTCCGCTGAAATTGTTCCACGTAGGCACAGTCTAATGCGTCTTCTTCCTCCAATCTTCCTAGTAATAAATCGTTGGAGGATCCTGCGCCCCGTTTCACCCACGTCACTGTGGGCGCAAGTGTAACTAGACAGGCGTTCGCGAACGCGAAGGAAAAGCCTTCGCCTATTTCCCGGCGGAGCTGGTCGCGGCCGCTAGCTCGCGTAAATAAGCTGCCGCGTTTTATTTCCTCCCGCCGCGGTATATCCTCCCCGAGAATATTGCGCGCAAGGTACACGCTTGGCCACGTAACCGAGAAATTCGCCCCCATGGCCCTGGCGAGCTTTCATCGCCGCGAACTTTCCTCGGCGCGACGGGGCCAAGTTATTTTTACGTAAGGGGTTGCCAGCCACTGCTGCGCGTAAACGCAGCTCAGGGCCCAGCAGCGCATTAACAATTATATTACGGGAAGCTCTCTGTTACGCGCGAGCGAATTCATACGCGTGCCCTCGGGGCACTGCGTGGGGTGGAAGCGTCCACCGAGGGAAGAAATAAAATACACTCCGAGAAAGGAGAGCCAGTGGGTTCGGACCATCGGGGCATAGACGGGAAGAGTGATTCTCTGTATCGAGGGAATTCACCGGTCCAACGATCGTCCTCGTCCTCGGTTCGCTTCGAACGACGGGGGTGGAAATTTTCTCGTCGTACGTAGACGAATTCGGAGCGGGGTCGCGGTTTCGTCTGGACTGACCATCGGGCTTTGTTCTCGGAAAGGGGCGAAGAAGGAGCGCGCGCAGACCCTCGGCAGCTTCGGTTACCCTTTGGTCTCGCGTCGTAACAGTGGCTGTGATTTAATTTTTTTCTCGCTGTCCCATAGAGAGAGAGAGAGAGGGTGGGGCCAGTGTCATATTCACGACACGGGCTCTGGCGTGTGGGCGCAAAGCGAGAGAGACGTGGCTCTCGGCCATTGAAGGGCCACCGAGAGAGCGAAATCAAGCCCTGTTCGTACCCTACGCTGCTCGTGGAGCCAGAGAAACGGGGGTGAGAGGGACGGTGAGGGACAAAGGGAGGAACCGAGGAAGAGGGAGCGAGAGAGAAAGGGGGCGAGGACGAGTAGTCTCGGCGAGACTTAATTAAACAGCGGGCAAAGCCAGGTTAGTTCACAAAGTGACCGCGGCACCTACCCCCTTCTAGCCACCAGCATCGGCTCTTCGCCGATATAGCTGCCTTCTGGGATATACTAGCCGCGTATCGGCTTCCACCGGCGAACACCAACCGACCGACCGACACCCTGCCTCCCCCTGCGTCCCGCCGATCGAACCTGGTTTTATCGCGCGCCTCCCCCCAAGATTTTCCCTCCTTTTTCACCCGGACACGATATTCTTGGCCGTCAACGCCTCGGTTAAGCGGTGCTCGGGTCTCCAACCCGCGAAGGGGCTGTCAGCCGAGGCCCGGCGACAAAGCACGACCCACGTAGGTAAAAAGTCTCGAGCTCCGTGGACAAAATCCGAACGGCCAAAAGACCAAAAGAGGCTGGGGGATCGGTGGCGACACCTTTGTCGTGGCCGTCGCGCGCGATCACCGGGACCCAGGGTGGGGACGGAAGGGTTTATTTTCGCGGGCCGGCGTGACAGAGTAGCCTAGTCGCCGACCGACCAGGTTCTTTTTATCTCAAAGCCGTATCCCTTTTGCGCCTCCTCTGTATTCCTCAATTTCCAATGAGTCGGAATACGACATGAAACGCTAAACTGCCACAAAGGGGGTAAGCCGGCTGGCGAGCGGTCGAACCCTTTGCCCGATCTGTTCTCTCTCCTCGCAGCGGTGATCGAGGTGGAACCTCTCCTCGGCCACCCTCCCGCACCGATCGCCACCACCCCTTTCTCTCTTTCTCGCCGTTCGATTCTTTGCCGCGGCGCATTAGACTCCAACTCTTGCCTCGACGTCATTATTCGTAACGGAACGATAAACCTCCCCTGAATTCCTGGCTTGACATTTCGCGGTTTCCTAGCTGTCGTCAATCCTCTCCATCCTCTTTATTATCTTCTCACTCCATCGATAGGAAAAGTGAAGTGAATCGAAACTCACCCCTTCGCAGAGCCTCCTAATGTTTGTCCACTGCAGTGACTTGGTTCCGCGACTCTGCGTTTCCGGCGCGGGGCTCGTCGAGACGGAATGGACAGCGCAAAAGGACTCGTGGGTGTAAAGGAAGGCAGGAGGGTGGTAATCGGGACGTTTCCGCGCGCGTCATTGGCATCGTCTGCGAGTGGAAGGACGTCGACTGCCGATGGTTAGACGGAGACAAGGCTGGGGCAGTGTTGCGTCTCTCCCTCCCCCTCTGGTTTTACCACCCCTCTGCTCGAGCAGTTACACAATGCCGGAGGGTTCCGGAGATCGGTGTGTGTAAACGCGTTCACTTCAAAGCGAATCAGCTATCGTTACGCACGGCAGCACCGACGTCATCGTTGTCCGTAACCGTTGTTGTTGTCGCCGTTCCCGCACGTGGACGAGCTCTTTTGAGAATTAGCCTTTTTCCACTCGTGAGAGGATAACGCGCCTGGACGCATCGGTATCGATGGATACTTGAGCGGTTGCGCTATTGATGGATTATCGATTATTGAAGCAATTACGCGACCGCTTCTTGCTGCTTTCTGTCTCAAATATTCCACATCTCATCCCTTGCGATTCCTCTAGCCTTTGGGAAAACGCCTCAGCGACAGGCGCGTGTCAGTTATCGAGGAGAGGGCTTACCCCGAGCGAAATCTCTCAAATCTGTCAAACAGCGACAGCCACCGTGATCGCTCGACCGCGGGAGATAACGGCGTGTCGACAGCGCTCGCAGATAGCTGCGAAAACTCGGGGATAGCGTGACGATCCGACGCGACGCGGTGGTGCTAGGGTTGGGAACTCGGCGGAGTCCCTCGGGTCCCAATTACACCGACACCCGATCCCGGCATTACGGCCTGGCTAATTCAAGGGGCGAGGAGCGTCGCGTATAAATCTCGCCCGGTTGATTGTACAGTTTCAATTCCGTTTGTCGCGATGGTCGTCGTCCGGCAAGTTCGTTGGGAACGGGGTGGCATCTCTGCCCCCTTCGCGACCTCGCTGCTCACCCCAAGAGCGAAGCGCCGATTTTTCCTGGATTTTCATAATCCGTGGACGGGGGTTTTAATGGTTGCCAGTGACGGGTTACAGCGACGCAGGTGTCAAAGGTCTCGCGAGTCGAAAGAAAAGAAAAGGACAGAGTAGCTGGAGCGGGCAGAGGGTTAGACGCGAAAGGGGTGTTTCTCTCTGGCGACAAAAGGTTCGGCTAATTACAGAGAGGCCGCAAGTTGCCAGTAAAGCGACGGAGAAAGGCAGCTGTCGGTTCCCAAGGTGGTTCGCGCGCGGTCCAGAGGTTTACAGGCACTGCGAGGGCTTTTTGCTCTAGGAAAACGTCGTCGTCTGTACGCCTCACACGAGAGAGGCCGTCCAGAGTTTCCGGCCGCGGATCGAATCCAGAACAGTGCTCGGTTGTTCCACGTTCTATTTGTTATCCTATCGCGGGCCGACCAATCCGCTCGGGGACTATCCACCGCAGTGACGACATCGCACGCGAGGTTGAAAAACCGAGGCCGCGATTAACGACTCTCGAAATCCCGGTTAACGTAAACTCGGGGACAACGTGGGAAACGTGGCTCGTCTTCCTTGGTTCTTCAGCCGGAGTGGTCTTGGACAAATAAAGCAACGGGTCTTCTAGCAATGGGGAGAACGTTTTGCAGGCGAGACTCGCAAGTATCGAGACGGTTCCGTCGACTATCGGTCCCTTGCGAAAGGTCATCGCATTGTTCCGAGAAACGCGCGTCCCATTAGAAATCCCTTGCCGCGCGGCGACGAGAAACGAGCATCGGCTGCTTGCAACCCCTGCCAAGATAATACGGCCTCCACCGCGCGGCAGGGGGTCGGAGATTTCAACCTTTACCGAAATGCCAAGCGGGGCTTTAAACGGGCTAATAACACCGCGCTCGCGCCCCCTTCTGTCCCACGATTCCCTCTCGCTTGCTGCACAAATTGCCTCTGCAGTCGTGTACAAGACGATGCGTCGACTATAAAATTGATAACGACGCGGCGCGTCCTGCCGATCCGAGGCGTCGTAAACCGTCGAATTTGTGGCGCGCGGAAAGAACGAGGTAGCTAATCAGCGGGGACGGGAACCGAGGGCTTCGTCTTGGTTCACTGTGGTTGGAATAGGGGTGGCAAGGAACCTTCGGCGGAAAAATGGACCTCCTTCTATCGAAATCTACTGAATGTATACTATTTAGTCCCTAAATGACCATCAGTCTCGAAGCTGAAGATATTAATGAAGTTTAATAGAAATTGTAATTGGGACGAACACTTAAAGTTGGACATTTTAAAGGTAGCTTTTTTGACCAGAAAAAAACGGCTTCGTTCTTAGTCTTTTCTCCCTGTTTTTTTTTTAAACTGAGGAGCATTCTTTTGCGTTAAGAATTAACACCGTCAACTAAATATTACTATTGATAATGTATTAAAAAAGTAATGCTGAATGAAATAAAGAAAATTGGTATATTTCTTTAGAATTGACAAGGAATATCTTTCAGGTCCCATCGAGTCCCACGTTCTAACCAATTGGAATATTTTCAGCACACCTTTCTCTGCAGAATCATCCAAAAATCATTTTCCCTTCAGCCCAGTCTTCAAGTTATTACTATTTAAAGCTGTCAGCGTCACGTAGTTTTACGTATATACGATGATATCCATCTTATTGTTATTGTAGTACTGATGGTTTTTGAAAATGTTTATGTATATATTGGGCTCTAGTCCGTTGAATAAATTAATAATAAAATAATAATAATGTTTAACTAAGTTGTAGATTTCGTCACTATTTCTAATAGTACTATTTGACTCTCCCTTACAACTCGGAAACGGAAAGTTTCTTCAACAAGCGATTTAAATAAACATTAAATAAACTACTAAAAATAAAGTTTTCTAGATTTTTTATACCAATGAAGTTGAAAAAATTGAAGAAATAGAATCATTAAACAAACGTATAATACATTCACTTATAAATCATTAGAAAGGGATAATTTTTTCCTGTTCTTTTAACGCGAATTTCATTCCGATATCTTTTATAGTTTAAAAGTAATACACAAATGTCACAAACTACCCCTGCCCCAACCCACTATTCGACTCTGATAAGCACGAGAGCTATCGCGGATCACGGGGAAACCCGCTCCCTGTAGCAACGCATTAAAGTCGCGCACGAATACGCCGCTACTTGCGAGACAACCCCGCGGCTCGCCTCGTGGATTTTTTATTTACTCGCACGGTCATTAGCCGAATGAAAGACTGTAGTCTTGGCGAGCGAGTGCGTCAATATCGCTGGATGATCGATCATCCGGCAGGAACAGCGGGATGCCTCGCGCAAATTAGCTATCGTCTTACGTGCCCCGCCGCCTTTACGAATCCTCGAAAACGATCCACGCGCTGATCGACGAATCGGCCGTGAAAGCCGCCGAATACCCCGGCAACATCGATCACGCGGGGTAGGTAAACCGAAGAATAGGGGCGACAGGAACCGGGCGAGGGGGCGGCGGAGGGAGGTCAAAGTTTCCCGCGGAAAGATAAAGCTTTCTATAGTCGATGGAAGGAGGGCAGCGGACTATTTCCTATATTTGCGATACCGTAGAGCCAGGCTTGACATTACGGGCGGCGACGGGGGTGGATCGGGAGGGCGAAGACGAGCCGTGCGAAGGGATAGATGGGCTATTCCGTGAGACCGGCTGTCATATTCATGTATTGACACTGAGCTGGTTGACTAATGGACTGCTGTTGTCACAGGCTCGTGTTACCGCGAGGGCCCGGCCCTGGCAACTCGTTTTTCCTGCGAATCGACCGAAACGCGCACCACGAACCGTCGACTTCCCTTGCACCATACCGCGGGGGTCGGGGGAGAGGGGAAAAAAAAATCCGCTCGAGCCACGGGGGCGAGAGAACGCGCGCTACCGACTTTTTTCATTCCGCGCGGCAATATACCAACGATCGCCAGCGCGGCAGGGCGAAGCACGCGGATATTCCCGTCGGTCTTCTCCACTTTTACATATTTATCGGGCGCGCTCGCATTGTGCTCGCGTCAGCCGAGACGCCGACATCTTTTGCCGGGAAAATCCGTGATATTGAATTTGCCCGCCCCTCCGCACACGCTTTCGCTCATCTCCTCCCCTGTCGACGGTCACGAATCGATTCGTGGACACGCGCCGTGCCCCTTGCTCCCGAAAACCTTTCCCTTTAATGCCGTTCCACCGGCTTCGATCGAAAACGAATCGTAGATCCGTCCATGACTCACCGCTACGGTAGTTCTCGATTCATCCGACAAAGATCCCGATCCAGACTGGGCACAATGGAGAAATCGCGTCTACCGGTCGCTTTTTGTCGTCCGCCGGCCGAAAAGAAGACAACGCCGGCGGACAAAGGGGAGTGGGTGTTGCGGGATCGAGTAGGTGGTCGATGAGAAGCAGCCCGTGAACGCGGGGACGACTATTCTATTACGGACTGACATTCGATACAAAGTTGCCTGAGCGATCACGGCCCTTGCCGCGGTACTTCCATCTTTCCTCCTTCCTTCTTCCTTCTTCCTCTTTCAACCCTTCCATTAAAGCGAAGGCGACGCGATTCGCGAAGCAGCTAGGAAACTGGGGGAGGGAGTGGAGGCTAGAGTAAGGACCCCCAGCGTGGAATAATAGGATACGCAGGGTCCTACGTACTCGGTCGAGGCTTTATAGCGGCCTGTCTCTCCGCGACTCCTTGATTTATCGTCGAGTTAACCGGCTCGACTCGTGAACGCCCGAACCTCGCCTCCTCGCGGATGATCGTGTGCCGCGGATCCGACCACGGCACCGAACCTGTCGCACGTTCGCGCGCGGAGTCAATTTTCCGAAGGCCGTAAAGGGTATCCGCCCCAACGGGGACAGGCGTCCGTAAACCAGCCTCGTGAAATTTCGTTCGGCGACAGGGGATAGTAAACTAGAGTTTCTCGTCACAGGAAGTTCAGTCGAAATCAGGTACTCACCACGGACTTTCTGCTCGTCTTGGAGCTGACGCTCGAGGCTGTCCTTCACCTCCCTCTCTCGCAGAACGTCCATCTTCAGCTCGGCTGAAATCAGAAGGGAACCATTTCTGTCAATTCACGTTGCCTTGATTTTATGAGGGGCAAGTTATTTGATTCCGCGAAGGAGGAACATAGTTGCGCTGTGTCTGTGTCTGACTACATAGGCTGAATCTACTCATGCGAGCGAAGTACGCACCTAAATCGATTATACATTAGTGTGGTTCCTATATGTATGGTAAAAAATCAGAGTTTTTAAATTTTTCTTTTGGCCCTTCTGAAGCTTCTAAATAGTTTAAAAGAATTTCGTCTAAAATTTTGTTAAAATATGTTAAGTATTATAGGTCGCTCAATGGCAATGAAATATTACTACTTTAGTATAAATTGCTAGAAATTTTTGTAATAAGGACAAGATAATTTTATTAACTTTTAAGTGAGAGTATAACATTAAAATTCGGGCACACATCGCATAGACGAAACGGGTTTATTACGAGTGTGTACTGTACTGTGTTGCGGAATAAGGCATTAGGTATATGCACATTTAAGTTTCTTTCATCAGCAGGTCTCGAATCAGATGCAGACGCAAACTCTGCCGTACATTCTATTCCAGTTGTTAAACACATGGATAAAAGCAAGGTTTCGGATTCTGATATATAAATATGGGCCCCATTTTATTAAAATTGACATGTGACAATTGTAGAAAGTCGCTTTTGTCAAACTTGTGGTACATGCGAAATATAAAGTCCTTGAGCGACCTTTATATATCAAAATATACAAATAAAAAACACGAAGATATTTTTTTATCAAATAGAAGATTTTAAGAGGGTCAGACAATACAAATTTTAAAGTTAAAAAATAAGGACCACCCTATTATACATAGTACGAAAAACGATTTTTTCGTACTGTATAATGCTCGATGCAACTATTTAGTACAATACAGTACAATTGAGAAAAACAAAATTTTCCAAAAAGGGGGGCTAACTTCGCACTTGCTGTACTGAATTTTTTTTACAAAACTAAGTAGTACAAGCTACTTAGTACAACAATGAATTTTTAATTTTTCAAAAAAAAGGGGCTAACTTCGCACACATAAGGGAATACTCAGGACCGTGAACAATTCGCAACGATCCAGCGACGAAGGGATCGTCGATGGAGCGGGTCAGGTTAACGCGAAACGGGATCCTTCCGTCGTTCCGTTTGCCGAAAGGTGGCACGGGAGAATATCGCACGGTCGAGTGGTTTCGTGATTAAATCCAACGGACGATGGGCGGACCAGAGCTCGCATAGTTACCTCTAATAGAATTACATCAAGACACGGATATCCCCGACCGCGTTCCTCCTCGTAGCTTCTCTCCAAGACCCCTCGCCACCTTTCTCCATCTTCGCGAACCCCCCACATCCACCCCATGGGACACGGCACGCCAAATTAGCCATTTCGAATCTCGGCGGGAGGGTGGATTCGTCCGAGTTCGCAGGACTTTGTCTTCCCCGCTCGCTCGCAGAGTTTGCCAAGTGCGTGTACCTCAAACTAGATCACCGACGTCTCGAAGCCGAGCGGACACGCTCGCTGGCTCGATAACTCAGGGGAGCTTGGGAAAGAAGTCGCTTTTCAA
Source organism: Andrena chrysosceles (assembly GCA_963855975.1). Classification (NCBI taxonomy): domain Eukaryota; kingdom Metazoa; phylum Arthropoda; class Insecta; order Hymenoptera; family Andrenidae; genus Andrena; species Andrena chrysosceles. The sequence continues at coordinate 6,766,856 of OY979768.1, forward strand.
CCGGTAAAGCGTTCCCGTTGCTCTAAATCAGGCAGGCTAATTCGGTTTAACGGAAGAAAAGAAAGCAGGGGAGAGAAGCCAGCGAGCCACCCTCCTCGTCGTTCTCCCTCTCGAATTACATCGACAGCCAATGAGCCGCGCAGAACCGTAACGCGTCTCGCGGCTCATCGACTGATAAGTCGCTCGTTAGATCGCCGCCAATTTGCGGACATTTCGCAGTTGCGATTCCCCGAGCCCAATGGAAACTTCGCTAACGACCAGCGGTGAGGCGAGAGGGGGAAGGAACACAACGTTCGATGGAGCAGTCGGAAAATTCGGTGGCCCGATAATCGTGGAAAGTTGGCGGAGGGTGGGGTCAGGGGCGATGAGCCGCGCGGAGAATCAGGCTGGTAGATTAGGTAGGGCCGCGTCTCAGCAGTCTGCCGGCAATTTGAGAGCGTTTGCGAGGTCCATTAACGGCGGTAACTCTTCACGACCGGCCGCCACGAAGATTCAATTTGAATGCTAACCAGAATAGGAAGTTCGCGCCGGAGCCCCGCGTGTATACGTTACGCGGCTGCCCCTTCCTGCCTCCCCCCGTCCTGCCACACACCCCTCGGCCCACCCTGTTATTGCCAATTTCGGCGCGTTTCTGCAGCCCACTTTGCGATCGTTTAGATTATCATCTCTCCCGGCTTTCTCTTTCTCTCGTCTCGACGTTAGGGCTCCGACGCGTTTCCCTCCCCTTCCGCCGCCGTCCACCTCACCCACCCCCTTCGGTGCCTAACGTTTCCCGAGATAATTGAACTTTATTAGAGATCGTCGTCGCCGGTACGTCAGCCCTACACCCCGGGGCCGATTCGAATCGACTCGGTTTAACCATTACCCTGATCCTCACGTTGTCTTTACTCCTTCTAACTCTCTGCTCTCGCGGATGTCGCGAAAATCGATTCCCACCTTCGTCGTGTGGTGAGAGGGAGCGCAGTGGGTGGCGCGAGGTTATTGAAATTCGGCCGCGACCCGGGGGCCATTAAAATTTCGGGGATTAACGTTGGACTGCGCCTGTGTCGTAAGAAAACGACGCCCCAGACGTCGTTTCGTCGTTCCCGCGTCAATTAGACGTTCCCTAATCGCGAGACGCACCATAAACCGTGAATTAGGGTAGAGGCAGGTTGTAATATGGAACGGCACGTGATATGGAACATCGTAAAATTTCGATAAAGAAATAACGAACTGTTCAGGCAGTCGTGCATACCTACTAAGTAAGAGATATCTAGACACAATAGACGATGATATTGACTATGGCTGGGACTATTCGAATAATTTAATATTCGAATAATTTAATATTCGAATAATTTAATATCCGAATATTTTACAAGTATTTGAATGCTACGAATAAACTTCGAATATTTGAGTATTCGAATGTTATTATTCGAATACTATTCAAATACTACTGGAATACTATTCGAATAGTATGGTGTAGTGGGTCAAAATTAGCTTACATGATTTCTTCCTGACAAGTGAACCTAAAGAACTTGATTTATAATTCACACCATACTATTCGAATACATCAGTACCTATTCGAATACTTGTATATTCGACTTATACTCGCCAAATAATTGAGCAACTGAATTATGCGAATATTGTGTGTTGTGATTATTCATACGGAGAATGTGGGGCTTCCTACGGATTATTCACGTTCCCAACATGTACGAGTGTCTTCTAATTAATAAATCTTCATTTTCAGTGAAAAAACGTAAAGATTTCTCAGTTTTCTTTACAAATTTCCTAGATATGTTCCATATTAGGTACACTTTTTTCGAACGGTTGATTTTCACTCTATTCACTTTTTTTACAACAATTGAAATACCTACAATTGGATTTTTTTACATTTGACTTTGTAAATATGATTATGCATTAGTTCATTCTCCCCCTCATGCCAATTTTATTAAAGAACCAATGCAAATTCCCCTAGATTCGACAAGCTTTTAAAATCAGGTGTTCCATATTACCTGCCTTTATCCTATATCCGTCTCGTTATTCGACATCGCGAACCCCACCGTCGCCGTCCGTTTTCCATGCTGCATCCCGATCCAAGAAATTCTCCCGTAAGAGTTCACCTTTCGATCGGAGCGTGTCCGCGGGAACCGCGAGCAGGGGCGCAGCTGTCGCGAAACTCTGCTCGTTAGGGGCGACGAATGGTTGGAGGTGGAGCGGATTATCGCGTGGCGGGATCGCGGCTAGCTAGGATCGCCGGCGATAATAATATTCACGGTAGCCCGAGCACTCTGGGCGCCAGCAACAATAACGGTGCAACGGAACGTGCATGCCACTGTTACCGGAGCGATTCATGGTTATTGATTAGTATATGGGTGGCAGGAAGACGGGAGGCGGCAGTGGCGGCGGCGGAGGCGGTGACGGTGTAGCGTTCACATCCCCCGGGGGCTTGTACGACGACGTGTACGCGTGTATAGCTTCTGCGCGGCGCTAAGATATTCGCAGGGCCGCGGGCCACCCTCAGAAACAACAATGTCAACTTACCCGTGCGCCGCGCCGCGCCGTTCTCCGCAATCGTTTGAATAGTATAATGTGGCTTTCGTGTTACGCCCCGCTGCCCTCTCGCGCGACCATCGATACCGCCTTCGACGCGCCTACGCCCGCCTATCATCCTTACCCCGCGATCTTCGCCAAGCACCGTGGAACGCGAGTTTCTTCCGCCGTTCGCGAATTTCATTTCGTCGGATCCGGTTGAGTAATAAACCGCCGCTGGGAATTAACCGGCGGATTATTTCGGTAATTTACAACCCCCAGGACCAAGCTCGCCTCTGGTATTCTCTCTGCCGTGGCATGTTTCCTTAAGGGGTTACGGCACCCTGAGACGCTCGGAACTAGAGGAATATTTTTTTACAGATGCTATGAGGTTGGAATTTATTCCTTTACTTTTTATGTGCAGAGCATGTATTAGTGCACATAGTGAAGAAAATTACGACGCCCAGGTTCATCTGACATGAGAAAGACCATGATTCTAGGGTTCATTAATAAAATATCTACAATGTAGCATATGGATTTGAGAAGAAAAAAATTATTATACAAATGAGAGCAAAGTGAATATTACTATTCATTTGTTACCTAACACGGCAAACTTTAAACAGTTATTATATACGAATGGATTATCGCATAAAAAAAGTGATATGCTACATTATAGATAATACCATTAAGAGTATATGTACCAAGTTTGAAATAAATCGGACAAACACTTTTGGAGATATTCGATACACCGTTCACACGAAGGAGCTTCGCGGGACAACAAATTACTCGGCCATTTTTTAATATCTTTGTACAATATTTATAAAATATATACACTAATATATGCTTTACACATAAGAAGTAAAGAAATAATTTTCAACCTCATGACAGCTCCCAAAAAAAATTTTCTAGTTTCGAGCGTCCCAGGGTGGAATAACCCTTTACGATACACGGAGGGGATGCAACGCTGCTAGACGAATTATCTTAGGACATAGGGAGTCTTATTACGTCTCGGCTGATGTGTTCGGTTCTGTCGCACGAATTTCCAAAATTTCATAAATTTCCCAAGTCTTACCCCGATTAATCCCACGCGTCGCGTTATTTGCCCACGGAAGGGTTTCCTCCGGACCGGAGGGTGAGCGCCTCTGGCCGAAACGATGATATTATTGTTTCACCCTTGCATATTATAAACGCGTAACGATCGCTCGCGCACTGCCAAGTTTGTCCTCTCCCGCGGGCATGTTCCTCCACGCGGAACTTGAATTGTCTAGGACGCGGGCGAGCGGAAACACGTTGTCGAAGACATTGCACCCATGTCGAAGAGCGTAAAAATAATCAAGAAACAATTGGGAATGTTAAACGAGGCATCGAGAAGATAAGAGCATTCTCAACGACTAGATTCCAGCGATTACTCCGCGGGATGTCTCGTCGATAACGTCTCACGGTTGCATGACTCTGATCAACGAGAAGTCGACGAGTGGGCAATAGTTATCCCGCGCGGATTACGGTCCTTGGCTAAGGGCTACAAGGGTTTCCCTCCTACAGGATTTAAGACGGACTTAGGCCTTGTTCCGGTCGCTGACCACTTTGCCTCCCATTAACCATTAACGGATCTAACGAAAATAGGATTAGATCGCAAGTCTAGTCGGCCTCGCGGCTCGCCGACTAAAACTACTGCCGTTTGCGGCAGGCGTCGGGTTTCTTCCACGGATTATCCGCGAGCAACTTCATCCCTCCTCGAAAATCATCCTTCTTTTTCTCTCTCTCCTCTGACTCGGATCATCCGACCAGGCGAGCATCGGTGTTGAACAAAACTTCCTTCTTTGCGCGATTTAAACGTAGATTCATCCCTGCGCGTTGGTTCCCCGTGTCACATATCCCGTATAGGTCCAAGAATTCCACGAGCAGCCTTCTTCTTGGTCCCTCGGCGGGCTCCAAGCGCGGGACAGACGGATAAAGAACGAACGCGGGCTTAACGTGTAGAAGGCGGCCGTACGTCGCGAGGGACGATCGTAGGTGAATAGTTTCGATATCTCTGCGGCCGTGGAGGATCGCGGGACTTCGGTGGCCGCGTTCGTCGCCCCAGCTCGGCCGGAGATACGGCGGAGAGCGTTTTCGCGTTTCAAGATAATCCTTCCTTCCTTCGGGAACAGGGCCCGCGGGGATATCTTGCCGAGTTATTGCACGGCCGCCGCTTAGAAACCGCCGCGCCGCGATATCGCCCGCCTTCGACTCGCCCGACCTCCTCCGAACGATCTTCATTTTTCCAACGACTGTAAATCGAGAACCACCCGAGGAGTCTACGCTCCGCTGTGGAAACCTATGGCCGACGCTCCTGGAATCGTAATTCCTCGCTGGTAATCGTCCGGCCAACGACGACGAATCGATCTCGCGCAGTCGTTGAACTCTCGTGCAACGGCTACGTAACTGCAACGAGCCGCTCACCTTTTTCCCCCCTTCGTTCTAACGAGACCGACGACGCGCCGCGCTGGATCTTTATCGTTATTACGAGTGTCTGTCCGTCTGTACGCGCGTGCATGCCGGCCCGCCCGTGCACAGCACGAGACATTAATGGTTCGCGATCGTAAACCGTTCAGCGGCCGGGATTCCTCTAGCATTTATCGAATAACCCTCGACGACCCGCGGCTGCCTGCTCGACGATCGATCCTCCGCCTTCGCCGCTCTGTTCTCCGTCGCCGCGCCATTTCCTCTCGCGAGTCATCGTGCGCGGGGCGTGCGAAACGGCTCCTCGTGGGTTTATATGTACCCATGCAGAGTAGAGTGAGGTAAAAGTTTGCGGGCAAAAGTTCGCACTGTGTGAATTTCGGTGTTTGAGTTGTGGTACTTGGTTGTGGTGATTGTCAGTCAATTGTCAATCGAGGTAGGGTCACCAGTGTGGGATTGTGTAGCTGTAGTAGGGTAGATGTACCGTTTGTGGCCATTGCACGGTTTTTGGCCATGTGCATAATTATCTTAATTTTAAATTGCTTGCAGAACAGTATTATGTGGAGAATTGCACATCATAAATATTTTGTTTAGTATATCGCTAGAAATTTAAGGTTACATTTATTGCTTACACGAAAAAATATTATGTTTTTAAGAAGTGGCCAAAACTGGTACAATACCTTAGAATGGCCACAAATGGTGCATCTACCCTACGTCGTTTTATTATTGTACAATGCCGGTAAGTACTGAATTTTCTAGTTTCGATTTAATATTCTTATTTTTAGGAGTCGGTATTATCCCTATAAATTTATCTGCGAATATCTTATGTAACGTATCGCTTGAATGAGCTGAGAAGAAACATACACAGCGACGGACAATTAACTGTGCGGGAGCAAGAGTTCGCACGATGCAATGTGGCAAGAGTTCGAATGCGAACTCCCCATTTAAAACTCAGCTTGAAGTAAATGAAGCAATGAAAAGAAGATCTGAATGTGAACGTACAAAGCAATAATTAGAAAAGCAAAAAGAATTAAAAAAAATGACGTTCACTTCTGAAAAAAGTTTGAAGGGAACAAAACAAATCGGTTCCAAAAAGAGAATAACCCAACCATCAACGTCTACGGAAAAAAATAATTGGTCCTGCGTGTGAAGAAGAATACATTGATCCTCTAGAAGACTAATGCCTGGGCAAACTACGAAGGTGGGCTAATGTTATGTCCGATCACTGATCTTTCATTAACACGTTGCGTGCGGGTGACGTGTACGGTCACGTCATGGGACTCTTGGGCCCGGTCCCAATAAATGTGGAAGGGGAAGAAGAATTTTTCAGGTATCGAATTTTCCTTTTGCATACGCATTCAGTACGAACGTGTTCACCAGTGTGTGCATGTCATTTTTCATTTTCAACATTTTTCACCATGGTGCAGCTGTTTCTTGTATTTAGGTGAAGGTCAACTATTTTTGGTGCCGCACACAACGTGTTAAAAAAAATTAATTGTAAACTATTAAACATTTTGCTATATTACCACAACTATTGTATGTAGGAAAATAAAACCCTTTTCTAAAAAAATTCTCGTCGCGTTCCTTTATCCCACAACATGCGAACTTTTATATTGGCCACACATATTGGGTAAAAGTTCGCATTTAACACTTTTTGGAAATATTTATTTTATATCGTAATAGGTAAATTCACAAGACGAAGTCACTGCCTATCGAATAATGAGATACTTACTACTACTTAGTAGTTATTTCTTACACAATGATATTAGCCTATCAGTGCAATACCAAGGATTTTAAAGAAGTCTAAATTGCGCACTCTTGCCGCACTCTACACTATCCAGCTCGCCGGAGACACCAGCGCGTTACGAGACACCAGGGCAGTATCGCGTGCACCGGAAACGGCACGAGTAGTAAAATCGGGCCTACTCTGCGCGAGAGTGGCAGCTGGGCCCCTCTGTCCTGCGTGTCATTCCAGCCGGTAATTAAGAATCGTTTTAACGAACGCGGTATCTTCATCTGCCGTCGTCCACCAAGACGCGACTATATTCCGCGATCAAACCCCTTCTCGTTAGCTTAATAACCCGTCTGTTGGACGACTATCGTCGAGCTCGACTGCCAGCTAGACGAATGTTACCACCAAATAAACGCCCACTGCCCAAAGCCTGTCGGTCCCGCTAAATTGGACGTGGACTTCCGTCGATCCTCGTGCTCGTTTCTCGGGGCGCGTAAATAACACGGTGCTGTAATAAGACGTCAACAAGCGGCTCTACTCCTACGCGAACCCCGATACGATCACCTTAGCCGCGACAGAAATTGTACGCTTTTGATAGCCCTTTCCTCTGGAAGCCGAATACGAAAACAGAGGGCGACTACCGACTGAGAGAAGTTTGAAGAAGACGCTTGAGAACACTGTTTTCGGGGGTGAGAAAGGAGCACCTGTCCGAGGATCGGTATCACGAATGAGAAAAGAAGCGAAGCCACTGGACACGCTTTCCTTTATTTGCTCGTTCGCGCCTCCCCGTCTAATCGTCCCGTTACGTCACACGAGAGAAAATTAGCCGGACTGGTCCCGGAGGATCGGTCGCGCGCATAATGCGCGCGATTATATGCATTAAGCGGCGAGGGGCGTGCTTTAAGGGCCAATTATCGCGGCGCTTTTACGCTCGGCGAGAGGCTCTCGGCCAGCTCGATGACACTTTCGAAAGCGGGATTCTTTAATGCTGCAATCCGCCTGCGAGAACCGTCCGCCTCTCTCTCCACTTCTACCTCGCCGTGGATCCGGTCGACGGGGATGCTGCTGGTCGCGGGGGAGGGAGGGGTGGGTTTAGCAAGGCACCGAGTGCCGCGTGCCACGTCGCGATTCCAACGACGGCGGATCGAATCGCTCCGGCCCCGAGAGTTGTAACAAAATATTCGTTGCTCGCGGCAGTAAACGGCGTCGTTAACGACACCGGCCCTCTCCCTCTCGCCAGCGTGCTCGCTTGCGACCGGCTCTCTCGCGTGGCCGTTACCACTGCTCTTTTATTGCCGGTAAATTACACGCTTTATTCGCCCGTGCGACGACCCGAAAGCAAACTGTATAATTGAACGGTAGTTAAAACTGCGGTAGGTCAAGTTTCTTTCCACCTCTCTCACTCTTTCTCTCTCTCTTTCCCCTAGCCCTCTGCTCCTCATTTGTCCTCCATCTGTACCGTTTCATCCAGCTCTCCATCCATCCACCTCTCGCGATCGCGACGCAACTGAAGGTTCCTTGACGTATCACTTACGAAAGCGAACGAGGCACGATCAAAGACAGAAACAAGCAGCGAGGCTGAATCGCGATCAAGAGAAGGTCGCGGGTGGAAGGACCTCGTGAGGGTAACAAAGTTTCGCGGGAGACAGTTAAAACGGCGGCGACGATAAAACCCGCGAAGCAACAAAGTCTCGGGACAGGCCGGCTGGAGATAGGTGGGAAAGAATCCGCGAGAGATCTGCCGGTTCCCTCCACGGGTCTCGGGAGGCTCGTAAATTTTCGCTTTATAATCGTCGTCGATGTTAGAGAGCCGAGCGCGCGCACGGACCAGTCGCCTCGTTTCCAGCCAGGAAATCGCGGAGTCGTTAGACGCGCACGGTCGTCCGTTTTGTTACTTAATTCCGACGGGACGACGATCGGTGACGATCGAGGGCTAGGATCGATGTCCCCGCGAGCGTTAAATTCAAGATTTAAGTGACGCGCATCCTTGGCCCAGCGGTTTATCACCGTCGCCTCGCACTTTTCTGCTCAACCCTCGCGAGGCGGTTTCCAACGCTGCTTCCAGGAAATTCACAGATCCACCCCTACCGGAGAGTAGTTAGAGCAGCTAATCTCGAATAAATCGACGAATAGAGGTGGATACAGTGGTCGATAGGGTAGAAAGATCGAAGAGATGGTCGACGGTGCTCGAGGCCGAGTTGCTCGTTGCTTCCATGCTTTTATTGTTAAATAAATAATCAAGCAGTTGTTGCCGCGTTAAGCATAATTTATTAGCCTCCCCGACACCAGCGGGCCCCATCTCTTAAATTCCTTCCCCCTCGTTTCGCCACCACCAGCACCGTCGACCTTCGTCCTCCTTTCCTTTCGATTCCCTCCCGTGCTGCTCGCTGCCGTATCTCTCTCGGTTCCGCGAGCCTCACCCTCGCCCTCACCCCGAGAGAGTGCGTGCGCCTATAAGCCCGTTTATTCTGCCCCCTCGATCCGTGGCTGGTCCCCCGTCGGCCTCGGCCGCGGAGGAGTTAGCGAGGCCCTGGTGCCTTATGCTAAGAGAGTGGCCCGTGGTTTCTCTAATTGACAATCGGCCGCGTTCTCCAGGCATCCCAGACCCGAGGTGGGAACCGACATCGACCACGCCGCGGCAACATCGTATTGTCTCTCGTTTTTATTCCTACTTTTCTGCGGCCGGACAGAGGCGAAGAGCGAGCAGAGGCTCTCGTTCGGGGCGCATACCACTGGATCACGCTCGTTTGCGCTTTCCACGGATTCGCGGCGAGAATAGCCAAGGCAAGCTGGGGCCTGGAGGATCGCTGGTGTGCGTGCTCTCCGTCGCGGGAGGAATTAACGAGTAACAACCTGGGGCCACCCTGACCCGGGCGCCAACGTGTCCCATTAAGGGCGCCCCTTTTCTGCCTCGACCAGCCTCAGCCAGCGACCGAGGCGACCGGGCTGCTCGTTATGAAAATTCCACCGAGTTCGAAGCGGGCCACGGGCCGCGTATGGGTTCACCGGATCGCGCAGGCTTTGCAATCATCGTCCTTGGGAGACCGGCGTATCGGCTGGGCCGAGGCTATCGCGTAGACACAGGGACCCCCGAGTCTGTCGTTCTCCGGCAACGGATCGACAATTTGTAGCGCGTCTCCTGGCATTGCTGCTGAGTTATAAACACAGATGTAAAGCCTCGCCCCGGGAGGGTGAGCGTTTGGTAGTCCCGAACACGGGGTATCCAAAAAGCATACACGATCCCGAGCTGTCGGGACCGGTATCCACCTCCTCTGTTCGCTATAAATAGAGAAGGAAAAGGGCCCAGGCTCGCGAGTAGAACGATGGCTACGCTGAAACCAAGAGGAGCCCCGGGGAATTACGATTTCATCGTTCGCCCTCGTGGCTCCACTCGTATTTCACTGTGGGGCCCCCCTTTCCTCTGACTCGGTGCTCTTATTCCTCCAATTCCTCTGATTCCCGTATGCCCCTTAGTTAGGGTGTCCCTTGTAATGACTCTTTTTTTTAAATTTGAGAATCCGGTACCAGACGCACCCTGATTTATTTCCCTTTACTGTGGTAAATATGGGTGCAAAATTTCTGATCGATCAAAGAAATCTAAAGCCTGACTTAGGGGAGAGTTGCCTATATCGTACCACTTAAGACATTTTACGTTATATTTCATATTTGGTACTAATTTGAATGCAAATGACTATTGGATATTGAAGCTTGATCTTTTAGGCACCTACTATTATATGCTTTACATTCTGTTCAGAACAAATTAATTTGTTATTAAGCTTTTTGTCACATACTGTAAAAGGTACGATTTAGGCAACCGATCTCCTAAATCGTATCCCACAGTCTCCCAAAGCGTACCTCCACTAGTATCAATAACAAATAGAGAAGAAAATATTCAACATAAAGTAATGATTATTATATAGTTACATATACATATGTATATGGATCACACACAGGCCGCAATAATCTATGAATATAACATACGAGTTGTCAAATCCTACTGGTACGATTGTAGTGGTACGATTTAGGAAACATGATCGATTTATTTATAAATATCAATTTAAACTTTATAATGAATGTATATGTACTTAAAATGAATGTAAAATATTCTACCTTAAACCCGCTTTTAGAAAAATACAAAAATACAGAACAAAATTGCATTGTTTGATTATTATCAGCTAAAATAAACTTGTAAAAAGTTACATCAATCATACTTGATATTTTTAAATGTTTATAGCGAAACTGCGCTCTAGCAAACAGCTGTTCTTTTTTAATATGCAACCCTGTCTGTAAGCAAAATGTATGATGGAACTAGAGTTGAGACTATAAATTATCGATGTCTTATCGATAACTTATTGATACCTAACGCGATATCGATAATATCGTTAAGATATCGTTAAGTGATGGAAGACCGAAAGTGTTACAAATTTTCCATTTCTCCAATCTTTACACTATGGCAGTAAAAGACCTTTGTTCCATGTGAACGATTATTTTCTAAAGGTAGACAACTTTAAGCTTCTTAAGGCAGCGTTCAGAACGATCCGATTGTTCCGAAATTTTGCATACTTACTTACCACACCAAAGGGAATAAAATCAGCGAGCATCCCAACATTTTATCGCACCTCCAATTCTAAGATACACCCCCACCTTAGCCCAGATCCCCGAAAGGCACGAGCTTCCACCAGAACCCTCGTGTACCGCGAACTATCCCTCTTCCAAATACGGTCCCCGCTTATTACACGGATCTCGAACAGCAAACATCGAGCGGAGTACCGTTCCGCCGGTATTACCGCAGCTCGAGGTTCAAGCTTCAGGGGGCACGAGATTTTCTACGCATCGGCCGAACGGGCATCGGCAACCGCGTGCAGGCTACCTTAAAGATGGTCCCGAGGTCGGAGGTCGCGGGCTACGAGCGCGCGAACAGCGAGCCGCGGCGATTATTATGCTTATTAAGGTGGAAAGTAATAAATTACGGGCGGGCTAATAACGGGAACCGTGAGAAACGATTGACGGGAGGCGGGGGTCCGCAGGAAGTCGTTCGTCCCGGCAGCCGCGAAACGGTCCCGCGTATCGAACCCCGTCCGTTCAGATCGATTCGTCGGGGAAGCTGCAGAGCCTCGAGCCGCCCCGTTATTTGTTACAGCTCGGTCGCGCTAAGGAGGGTCACGCGGCCAACCGTTTCCAGGGTAATAAAGCGGTCCCGTTCTTAATTAAATCTAAGACAACGCGGACAAGCTAATTAAAGCAAACATCCGACGCGATAAAACCCGGGGATCGATCCCGGGTCACCGAATGGCTCGATGGAAAAGGGAGAAGCAGCCGTAAAAACGGATACTTTGCTGGTTTAGCTGCGCGTGTAACAGTCTCCGCCTGCTCCCTCCGAAATAGAGCTGTCGCGATTTGTCTCGCGAGGAATCAGCCCCAGGTATCCCGTGGATTTTTCTCGCTTACGAAGCAAGACGATGGAATCCCGTCGATTGAAAAGACTCGCGAAGGAAGCTTCGTTGCTTAACAGAGGAACGCGGGGGAAAAAGCGAGCATGCGGTGGATACACGTGTGCGTACATAGTTGGCGCGATAATGGCTGCTCGCCAGGCGATACAGAGATAGTCTCGGTTAAGTGCCCGCGCGCGGGAGAAGCCAGAGGGTGGAGGGTCGCGCGTTGGCAGGGTTAAGCATAAATCAATCTTTCAACCGAGAAGAAGCAACCGAAACGAGTGACTGGAACACTCGTAGGTGGATCGAAATGCGTAGTAGTCGAGCAAGTGGAATGAGACTATCGAGGCCAGACTGCGAGGAATCCTTCCGTTGGGATTTCCTCTAATCTTCGTGCGCATAGAACTCTCAGCAATGTTTCCCCTGGTGGGACGCCTCGAGAGTGAACGTGGCAGTGGGATAGTTAAAGGTTTCTCGATATCAAAACGCGCGTGTATGTACTTATATACCAGGCTTGGTGCATCTCGCAACAGGCGTAGCTCGGTAGCCGGGCCCTCGCATCCTGGTCCACGGATGAGGCACGTACAGAGGGAGAGAGAGAAAGAGTGGTTGCGCTGTCGCGCGGCGTGGCTCGCGGTAATAGGATTTCACGTAAGCAGCCTCCCAGGCAGCGGCCAAAAATCGAAGGAGCTTACGGAGAGATGCGCCGCCGGCCGGTGCAGCCACCGTGCTGCTGCGAACCAACGAAACGGGCAAGATAAAAAGAAGGAGAGGGACGGGCACGATTCGCTGAGAGAGCGAGAGAGCGGTTGAGGGGGTGGGCTGTGGGGAGAGGGCACGGGGAGAGACACAAAGGATGGAGAGAAAAGGAGAGGCGGCAGGGAAGAAGAGAGAACGAGAAGGAAAGAAAGACGTCCGGGCCGTACAATTTTAATTAACCCGGTACCGGGTAGCCGATCGCGATCGAATCGGGTGCACGATCTACAAGGAATCTACATAAGATCCTCCACTCGCGGCTACAACTCAATCCCCTCTTTCTATTCGGCCCTCGTTCGGGCCTTAAGGCCTTAAGCGGCCCGCCAGCGGACTCTGCTCGTGGACTCGGTGGACACGAACAGCCGCGCACAATCTCCGCGCTCTTCCCCCCCGTGCCCTTATCTCGGCCAGCATCGAAGATAGCAGCCTCTCCTCGGTGGCTGCTCGCCGGGATGCGCTCGGCGAGCTCATATTGTTCTCCGCGCGGCGTGTAACTTACCGGCCAAGAGAGGAGGCCGCTTCTCGCTTCGAGAGCCTCCTCGCCGTTCACTTTTTATTCTACTTGTTTCCCTTTCTCGGGCCACGGGCCCCGTGCGTCCGCGGACGCCTTAACGACTTCGATTCCTCCCCCGTTTCTGCCTCCGTCGCAGTGGTCGAAAATCTGGACAACCTGGTCAAAACACTAATTTCTAAAGCCACCAGTTGTGGTTTCAAACCCTATCATTGTTTTCATCACCTAGGTATTTGGCTACTAAGTAATTACCAACAGTTAGAGGAAACTAAATAAGTAAATTTGTCATCATTCGCTACAGCTTATTTCAAAGTTGAGTATTCTCGGAGTGTTAATTGCAATTTTTACTTAACATTCGCAATCAGCTACCTCGAAAACTCTAGGGTACCAAGTTTAGACCAAATCTGATATTTTTCTCATATTCGCGTTCGCCAGTTTTTTGCAATTTTGATCTCAGATTCGTAATTAAGTAGTATTTAGAAGGTTTTCCCGATTTTCCACCACTGTGCTTCGCCTCTACTCCAGATAACGCCTGTCACGGCTCGCTTTCGAGATTCGAGCGCGTTTCTTCCATCTCGAGGTGGGCATCGCGCGCTGATCGGGCCCCGAGGGGCCTCGCGCGTCCGCGCGTATTAGGCCCCGCGGCCCGAGAGGATCGAGAGGACCGAGCGGCAGAGACGCGCGGACGCACCCACACGGAGAGGAGCTCGGTAACACGATAGCGGCCGTATGTAAAACCATCTGGTGTAAAACGAGCTGCTGGCTCGTTCGAGTATTAAATCGGCCCTCTCCTGCCCCCTGCTCCCCTCGCGGCCACCATCCCTCTCCCTTCATCTCCGATCCACTCTCTCGTTCCTCTCGATCGCTTTCTCTCTCTCCCTTCCCCTTGCTCCGAATCGGTCCCTTTATCCGACTCCACCTCGTTCCTTTTTCTACCGGCGAGATCGACTCGCGAGGGAGGCATAAGACTCTCGGTACGCGCACACGTGGACACGAGGAATCCGCTAAGCTGTCTGGCTTCGACGTCGCGACGTGCACCAGATGAACTCGTCGCCCGTTCACGTGTCGGCCTCGGACGCGGCACGTCTTCTCGCGTTAAACTGCCAGCTTAATCGGCCGATCCGCCGCGAGTGGAACAAAGGACGGCCTCCTCGCGGCCATCCGCCTCCGCCTCTGCATCTCGTGAAAGAATCCCACTTTTCTCCCCCGAGGGGAAGAAAAACGCGACGCCCTGCATTGACCAGGTGCCTGTCATGCAGAATCCGCGACGTTGAGGGGCTACATACGACTAGGAGGCAAAAAAGTAGGACGGATTTGAAGATTTTTTTTTGGGTGCAGAAATGTTTTTATCAAAGAAACATTATATGCATTAGAAAGGCCATACTTTTGTCTATATAATGTGAAATTTTCATTAAGAAATTCGAAGAAGAAGAGCTGATTCCGTACAACTGTTTTGCGTGGAGCGGTAACAATTGGGTTTTTGCTGTTTTTCATCTGACAAGGGGACCTTCAGGTGTGCCAATTTCAGAATATGTTGATACTTGGTGTAATTGAAGGTCTTTACATGGACATTAATTTTCCAAAACAGTAAGGGGCGCTTTTCTGCCAAATTCGAGAAAATTGACTTTGAAAAATTTAATGAAAAGTACGATTTTTCGAGCTAGAGATAATTTAAAATAAGGTGGGAGTTTTTAATTGAAAGTGATATTTAAGTATCTGTTAATTCGCATGAATTTGATAGGTGTTCAGATGAATAAAAAAAACTGTCAATAGTAAGACTAGTTGTGAGTGTTATGCACTGATCTCAGAATTTTTCAAAGTCAATTTTCTCAAATTTATCTGAAAAGCGCGCCTTTCTGCTTTGGGAAATTATTGCCCGAGCGAAGATCTTCACGTACACTAAGTATCAAAATCTTCTGAAATTGCCAAACGTGAAGGTCCCCTTGTGAATTAAAAAAGGAAGAATTATTCTTAAAGTAAACAAAGAAAACTAAGTAAGTAGTCCTTCTCGCAACCGATTTTGTTTTTTTAAATTTGTCACAAAAGGGCTGGCATCTGAACATACAAATTAACTTTATGACCGAATACATATTGATACATATGCCCCCCTTTTGCGACAAATTGCAAAAAAAATCGACTACGAGAAAGACTAATTATCTTTGTCTACTAACTACTGTAAGAATAATTTTTCCTTCTTTGATTCAGATGAAAAACAGCGAAGGTTACCGCAAACGCAAAACGGTTATACGGTAACAGCCACCACGCAGCTTCTTCACTGAATTTTGTAATGAAAATTTCATATTTTACACAGAAAAATATGACCTTTCTAACATATATAATATTTCTTTGTTAAAAACATTTCTCCACCGAGAAAAAATTCTTCAAATCCGTCCTACTTTTTCGCCTCCTAGATATATGTAGCCCCTTAAAAGCAGAGCAACGCATTAGTTAACGGCCGTGGAAACCACACTTTGCGCCGGTTAATGGTCAATTAAAGTCTCCGGCTGTGCGTTTCGGGTGGAATACATTAAACGTCGCGCGAGATCCTATCCTTCAAGAAGTTCGCGGGCACAGAAGCAAGCCATTTGCTAAAAACTGTGGCCGAGGAGGATCGCAAGGTCCCCGCCTCGAGATACGATTGATACTACCTCGCCGGAGACGAGAAACAGGTTGCTCCGCACAGTATCCTCTCCCTCGTATCAAGGGAGCCTCTTGCTCGCATGCAGTGCGCGATGATTTCGCTCGCGATTACCCCGATACCCCGCGGATTATGACTCGTTAATTATAATTAGCGAGGGAAATGGCGATACTGAGAGGCCGAAACGCATCCCCTTACGAGCGCGATTACGAGGAGAGGAAACGAAGACCGGGGCGGGTTCGATCTCGAATAAACGACCGGACGATTTGCATCTTGAACGCGAGAGTTATCGCGGATGAACGATAAACCGCGGCGTAATCGAGCCGCCGTACTCTTCGTGTCCTACCCACCGTTCCCTCCTGCTTCTCCTTTTCGTCGATTCCCTGTTTCGTGCGATCGGTGATCCAGCGACGGTGACGGTGCGCCGCGGCACCAGCAGCCGGACGCGTTTAATAATAACGCGCCGGCCGATCTATCACCCGCTTAATGAGAAAGAAGGCGTATACGGAGTACACGCCGCCACGGTTCGCGGGGCCTCGTTAATCGCGTTACCTAGGTTCGGTCGTTGCCTACTTAAGACGCGCCACCAGCTTATCTACCGGCTACAACGGCGATATTTCAAAGCGTCCGAGCACCACGGACAGCGCGTGCACGCACGCTCCGCGGAGTCCCTCCTCGGCCAGCGGAAAATCGGCCGGTCATGTAAACCGGGGAGAAAAATAGGTGGCTAACAGTGATCGTTGCTTTACGGCCACCATCTCACCAGCGATCTTCAACCGCGCTAATTTAGACGTCTGTGGCCGAGCCGGCGATTAGTGTGATATCATAATTACTGTATAAATATATTCGTAGATGTGATCGAACCAAGTGGCCCGGGATAGTTGCCACGGGAATTACATGGTTGCGCGATGAGGATGGCTGAAGACTAATGCCTTTCAACATCCTAAGGAAACTCTGTCACTGACCTTTCTCATAGTTGATCTGCCTCTCCTGCTGCCTCGCGTTGTCAGCCGCGACTTTCAGCAAGCCCTGGATATTCCTCAACAAAGTCTCCGTACTCGAGACCGAGAGATCCTGCCCGCCCTGCGACACAGCCACCGCCGCAGAGGCTATTTGAGAATAGTTGAGGGCCTGAGGACTCTCTGATCCAGGCGCGGGCATCGGCAGGTTCTCCGGCACGTCCGACAGATCTGAAAAACCGTAAATCAAAGTCAGCTTGGAATCATTCTTTGATAATCCTCGTCGCAAAACACGAACGCTTCTCGCCTATGAGCAGAGAGGACCTTTTCTTACGGGACCGCGCGCCTAATAAATTTCGCTCAAGGATCGTGGAACAACGTTCGAGGGAGGTCTCTCGCGTTCGGCGGAGAGGAGAGTTACAACGCGTGCGTGTTCCAGAGTCGTAATCCCGCGACGACTACTTGTTACCCTTCGCCACGTCTCTGATTTAACGTCACCGCGGACGAATTAAATTCGCGGATTAAACGGGGGCCGCGATTAGCGCGTGTACCCCGTGCCGCTGCGAGGGGAGAGAAGCCAGGGGCTGGGAACACACGCCGAATTGTCGTCCCTACCGAGAGGACGCAGAACACCAGCGTCCAGCCGCGCGATTTATCCTCGACCGTCGCGCGAGGCGCCGCGGGATTTGCAGGGAAAACCCCTCGCGCGAGATTCCTCGAAGGACGCGTCGTTCCAGGAACAAACAACCCTGGTACCTCCTCAATCTCCCGTGGCTCCTTTTATCCGACGAGTCCTCGCGAGTCGATCGGTCCGTCGATCGAGCTACGCTAAAAGGCGGGAGTAGTCTCGTTTATTCTCGCTCTATCGACGATTAGCATGGAAGCATGGTTTTCGTCGTTCCAGGGAAAGGAGCCGGGGGATCGAAGGGGTCGACGGAATAAAGGATGCCTTATGGTTATGGCCGCAGAGGTCCAGAGTGGCGAGACAAGACGTCTGCGTGGGTTCTCCTGGCTTAAGTGACCGACCGACCGATCGAGACCGCTCTCCGTGGTCCCGCACGGCCCACACCGTCGCTCTGGACCCCGCTTGCTTTATGGCCGATGATACGTGCTTTATTGTATCGTCTTTTAATTATCAGCGCGCACCTACAACGCCACGGCATTCGGTTACTTATTGCCATTGGCCGATTTAATGCTCGCGCGCCTTCGGTGCCGAACCGCCGCGCCGGCACCTTTTGATAGCGAAAGCTCCCTTCTCTCCCTCGCCTCTCAGCCACCATCGCTTTTACCCCTCTTTAAAGCCCCGGGCCTGATTCGCCAGCGGTGTCCTTCCTCGTCCAGGCCCATTACAATTATCTTCGCCCAGGGGCCAAGGGCCAGCGCCGTTTGCGAAAATACGAGTGGCGCGCCCGCGACCCGCTCGAGTAACAGACACACGTTCTTGACTGCGGGGGAATCGAAAACGATGCACTCCAGATCGAGCCAGAGCTCCAGGAAGTCGCTGTAGAAACGGCCGAATCGCGGTAGATCGGATTCCGGGAACCAGAGCGAGATAGCGGCGCGTCTCATTAAATCAGAACTGCATTCCACGGGCGTGTACACTCCCACGGGCGTTCGATGGGGTTCTACTTCGATCACCGCGAGGAGCACCGTAGGTAGGATGTAGCCGATGCATACGACACGCTGCGAGACACGGATTTCTTCCTCCCCCCGGAAGGTTACACGAGCCCCCAGAATTTATACGTCTAACTCGTGTCTTTCCCGAAATTTAGGGGCCCCGCTAATTCCAGGGTGCACCGCCGGGTCCTCTAATCTGCCCCCTCTGCACGCGCACCTCCCCGCTCTGTTTCGCCTCTGATCCTGGGCCCTGGGTCCTTGGCCCCGTAGCGCCACGAAATTCGCACCGGACCACTGTGGTCAAAATTCAATTTCCCAACTTCAACTTTGCAATGTCATTTTTTTTTTATGAATTGACAACTCTCCGGAGCTTCTAAATTCGCGTATCTTTTCCTTTTCAGATGATTCTTTGATTAGATATACGAAGACAAAATCATGAAATTTTATGTGAATCTAATTATTTTCATTATACTCATTATAGAACATCAAAATAAGTGTTTGTATCATACAGTTATATAGGTACGGAACTATATTTCAGTTATTTATAATTTATATGTGTCATAGGCATTGTTCAGTCCATGTACAAGTAGTCAAAATGTTTATATCAATTTAAACTTTGAGAAGCCTTACAAAAAAAATGATTAAGCGTGATTAACGTCGGACTTTTTTTACATGAAAGCTTACACAATTGTTAACAAGAACATGTAAATTTCAAGTGCAGTCTCCTGGAGTCCTCAACTTTATGCAGATTTTTAGAAATGACGCTCGAGGTATTTGGACATCCCGGACGCGTGTGTTTTTAACATTTTATTTTTTTAAGTCAAAGATAATGTTAGAACTGATTCTTTTTTCTCTTTTTTCTCTAGTACGGCTATGATTTTTAATTTTGGTTATAAAATACCGCTTTCCAGACCCCTGTGAAGTTTGAATTTTTTATACCAAATTCGTTATCAACGACCTCAAAAACCCTTAATCACCAAGTTTCAGAAACATCAGAATTTTGGCCGCTAAAAGTAGGTGTCCCCAGACGACTGACGAGCGAATATCCTCGGCGACGTCTTTTTCTGTCGCCCAGTACACGGCGCGAGGACCCCGAGCCTCTAATTGGAATATCCAATTAACGCGCGGCGCGGGGACAATCGGCGAATCGATTAGAAATCACCGCGATTATGACGCTCCGATGCGTCGAAGCGCCCTGGACAGCCGAGATAGCACCACCGACCACGGACCAAGATGCTTATCTCGACCCATCTTTCATTATTAAAACGAAACTAAATACCGAAGACGCGAGTCTAACGACCGGTCGGTTCAGCCAGTGGTGCTTCCCTCGTGGACGCGAGCAATTCGGCGCCCGAACCCAACCAAGCACACTTTTACAAACACGTGCACGCATCTTCTAATTCAAGCTCGAGTGACCAAGAATCGCGTGATCGTCGGAAAGAAGAAGAAACTCAACCCACAGCATCAAGCTACTGAATACGAGAAAGTGGAAATCGCGCAGAGATCAACCGATCCGAATCACTGAAGGATACCCGAGATCGTGATAGACAATTCATACTTAGCACGCAAATCACGTAGCAGAAACGATTGCACGAGCGTCGACAGCCGTGCGTACAGCGGATCGTGCTTATAATCGCGGCGCGAGATCGGCGGGAAATCTCGGCGAATTCTTCCCGCGTCGAGTAGGAGTCGAAACGCCTGGTGGCGAAAATTCCAGGCTGACGGACAAGTTTTGACAACCGCTGAGACGGGAGAGGTGCTCGGGAGGCGAGCGATAGAGAAGACGAATCCCAGGACGTCGTTCCTCTCCGAGCCGAGATGATCGATGAGAGGGTCTGACCTACCAGTCGTCTCGGGGAACTCATCTTTAAACGCGGTCTGTCCGCTCGATTCGATATAATTATTTTACGTATGCGCGCCGCGGAACGGGGAACATCGTTCCGACTTTCGGCCACACGTCAAATCCGCCGTCACGGTCTACCTGGCCTCTAATTGATCGAGCGATCAGTCCGTCCCCGTGGCGGTATCCACGCCTAGGATCGACGCGTATTCCGCGCGAATCTCACCTTCGTCCTTCTCGTTGTCGTCGTCCAGGTCCTCCGACAGGTTATCGTCCTCCTCCTCGTCGTCTTGCGAACGGTGGGACGCCTCGGCCTCGCTTCCGGACTGCTCGCCCACGCTTCCGCTTCCCGCCGTCTTCGACAGGTTCAGCACGGGACTGTGGCCGTTCGAGGAACCTGAGAACAGGAGGAATCGATCGTTAATCTCCGTGGATCTAACGCCAAGGCTCCCCTCCGCGACATACAGCGGTAAAGCGAAAGAAGGAGAAACACGTCTGCCGACGGCGACGCGCCGATTGATGGATCTTATTTGCCTCCGCGCATCTTTGTTTGCTCGGGAACGTGCGTGCCCATCCACTTTCCGCGGGTATCTGTCCGATCCCTTTCCTTTCGTTTTCCGTACCCTAGCATTTTAATCCTGACGTGGATAGATACTGTTTGGTCAGCGACGCTGACGTTGGCGGAGTGACGCATCGTTCGTGTATATGTGTATGTGGTTATTCCTCCTCGCGATTCTGTCAATTAATTTCCCTGTTTCCTTGCAGTGGCTAAACAACTTTACGATGCTGATACTGTAACTGTCGCGACGAGAAGACACGCGTCTATCGGTTAACGTCAAGTCGGGTAAGTTTTAGCAGTTTTGGTAAATGTTTCTACTTTTCTTCTTTGTAACATATGAAGTAATTCAAATTTTATAATGGAAAAAACAGTGAGGCAGGTCATTTTAATTCGACGAGGATGGGATTTATATAGAAGAAAAAGAAAGAGTCAAATCCTTCTAAAAAAATGACAAACAATAGTTAAACAATCACATTGTTTAAATGCTCGTTTTTATGAGAATTATTGACGCTGTTGTAACTTTTATAAACCTATTTAATGTTAAAAAACAGGGTGAAGAATAATATAACCTTTTGTAAAAAAACATTTACAGTGCCGGATGAAAGTATTGGGATACTTTGGGAGTGTTTTTGAGAAGGTAGAAGGATTAGATTATTTCTTCGTTTTAAAAAAAAAATGCAATTGGTCGGAATAGTGAAGAAAATAGTGAAGGTCGCTTTTGCAACTTCTTTATCTGAGCCAGTAATGAAAATTTAAAAATTCCGTTTGTAGATTTAAGAAACTTTTATACATCCCGAAAATTTCCTCGAAATCGGTATGACGCAGAAACAAGCGACAGACATCGAAATATGTAGAATCTTTAGGTTTATTACAGTTATAGGCCGAAAACTTTGATTTCCAGCACGTTTAACTGTTTATAGCTCATGGCTACGTCAACCGATTTCGATAATCAAACTACTAACCAAAGACACGTCTACCAGAAACGGCTAAACATATCGAGTCGCATCAGAATGGGCCACAGCTTACAAAAAGGAAACGGATAACAATTGCATGCCAAGAAATAATAGTGGTCAAAGTTATCCCGGCGATCAACGTTATCCCAAAAATAATGCAAACTGAACTCCCTCGTTATCAGGAGCTCCTAGAGCTCCAGTTTAACAAAAAACTTATTGTCTTTCTTTTAAAATGAGTTTAAATGTACTATCCACACTTAGAAAATAAGTTCAGACTTATAACTACAACCTTAGATATCTGCCCGGTAGAAGTTTTTCACATATCAATTTTTTCTGAACGTGCATTATCACACTTCAGAATTTATCTAATTTTCAGTAAAGCTTACTCTCCCTCATAAACAACTGCATCTTGAAGTATACAATTAAAGCTACCTAAGACACTTTATCCGAGAATAATATCTGTTATACAATAGATGCTTGAGAAATTGGTTTTAAAATATAGTTTTGTAGTCAAAGTTTTTGATTTGACGGTAACAGGTTAAGCGCATCCGACGACCGCGCTACATTCAAAATCCCCCGTGGTGAAACCAGGGGGCCGTCGATTCCGTGGGGTCCTCGATCGGAACACGATCGGATTCGAACTCGAAACGTCCAGTTTGTCGTTGATCGGAGCGAGGGAGGTGCGGGTGAAGGGGTCGGTGGGACCGCGTGCTCGCCACCAGCGGGATAAAAGGTTCGATCGAACGGATTAAAATATTACGGGGAATGAGAAGAAAGGCGGAGCCGCGGTGCCCCGTAACTCGATATCGGACTTAATCTCTCCGGCCTCCTAAACGCTCGGCCGGGCCAGCCACGAGAAATAAAGAAACCGAGGAAAGGACTGGTCCCCGAGCACCGGCACGCTCGGTTAACTCGTCCTCGACGCGATCGGGAATCTTTCTGCGTCGCCTGGCTTTCGGTTTCCTCCTCGAGTTCCCTCTGGATCCAAGCGAACCTCGAGAAAAACGTCCAGCTTCCACGGATAAGAAACAAGGACGCGGAGCGATTTTTAAGCGAGTGTTGGACAATTACACTTCGGAAGAAAGAAACTTTACGCGAGAACTGTGACAGACAAAATTCGTACCGGGATTCGCGGCACGAAGATGAGAATGTGCTAAAGTAAGTATTAGGGAACCCGCAAATGTAATATTTAGCACCGATTCAATACTTTTAATTTAGAATATTTAAATTAAAACTATTTAAATTAAAATATAGTAGGTATATTAAAATACCAAGTAAAGTAAAATTTCTTAGAGTTCAATAAATTTGCAACTTTTTAACAATTATTCCTCAAAGATTAGGTCACAATCCTAATACTTACACCTACCTATATATTGTACTATTATTCAGTGTATCGTGGATGAAAGGAATACGTCGAGTTCGCTGTATTTCCTTCACCCACGATAGCAGGATGCGTGACTGGTTTCTAGTCGGGATGTTTGGATTCGTTTGCCAGGGAATTTGCCCAACAGCAAAGCCGCAGTGACGAGCGCGCAGGTCATCGTGGAGGCAGGATGCATCGGTCGGCATACGGTCGTAATAGGACCCGCGGCCCATAATACCACTCGGCGTTATTCGCCGCGTATTATCGGCCGATTACTGTAATTACGGTAAACGAACGTACGCGTATTTATCTTACCATTGTGCGAGCTCAGATCCCTGGGTTTTTGGTCCAATGCGAGTGCCCTCTCGGCGTCTCCTCTCTCCTCGCGGAGCCTGCAACCAGACAACCACACGGAGGATATAGCTTCGGCATTAATTCCGGGGGATTGAAATCGGCCGAGCGGAGGTGGACTCGGCCGACGCAGGGCATTAATTAAATAATTATTCTAGTCGCGGAGCGACGGGACCGCGTAGGAAGATAAATGCAGGCCTCATCCTCGAGTCGCGCGTTCCGTTCGATTATCGTGGTTAATCGAATCGTTATTTCCCACCATTTGTCGCGCTAACTATCAACGCTAACCCGTCCAATTCGCCATCTCCATCTCTTGGAAACCCCCTTTTATTTCCCTCGATCGTGACAGGTAGACGAAAGCGAAAAGATTCATCTGCTTTCGAGTATCCCGCGAGTTGCTCGGTGGATCCCAAAGCTATAACACTTCGCGCCCAGTGTGGCTCGCTTTAAATGGACACGAAGAACGAGGCGACGATTCCTACCGGTCCCCCGGCCCGCTAGTCTCCCAGAGTCCTCTTTTATTTCCTTTCGGTTTCCTCGAATGTTCGGCTTTACGAGGGCCCAAGGCTCGTTAAGGTACACCAGCAGCGAGTCTTTATGCTCCTGCACCGCGAAACTTTTAATCTCGCCCTTATATTGTTCGGCCCTCGTGGCCACGGCTCGGTAGCTCCAAGCGTAATCGTTAAGTCCCGCGACCGAATGCAGGGACCAGTGTAAACCTGTCTGTTAGTCGCGGGACATCCCCACCGAGTTGATAATAGTCGAATGGTAACAATCGTGGCGGGGGAGTAGCATCACTGATGAAATTTCGACGAACTCGAGAATCTACCCCTCCCGTGAACGTCTCTTTCGGAAACAATGACGCCGCGGGGCAAAGGAATTGCCCAGAAGAAGTTGGAAGATAGAGTGCGCGAGGGGTGGTCGAAAAGAAGGAGGGTGAAGCGGAGGCTTTTATCGTGGAAGTTTACGGTGGAGGTGATCCGCATATTTACGAATTTATTCGCCAACGAGCGCGTGGAGAGAGAACGAAATGGTTGTTTCCCGGCCGATTAGACTCTTCCCCTTCATCCCCACCAACCACCCGGTCGCCGCTCCTTTCCTACCTCCCGCAAATTATTCTCCCGGGTATACTTTTTCCAGCTAGCTCGCCGCGCGGACGCGGAGGGCGCCTCTTCGCGCCTCGAATCGAACCGCGGACCATTAAGTAAGAAGTTAATATCATTAAACATAATATTGGGCGCATCTGGGAGCCGCAGAGCACTTACCGACCCACCCTCCCTCCGGCCGCCCCCTCGCGTCGCCGCAAAACCACCCTCCAGCCCCGTCGACCTATCGTCGACTCACCACCCCCCTCGCTCGCGAACCCGCGAGCCACCCCCGTCGACAGCCGCCTCCACCTCGCTTCACGGCCCCTCGAACCTTAATTTTTTAATGAGAAAATGCTTTCAAAGAGCCGGAGAGAAATACCGGTGGCGCGTCTACGAGCGATAAGTTACGGCCGCGTTAGGCGGAACCGGGAGGAGAGGAAAAGAGCTCCTCTTCTCTCTCTTACTCTCTTTGCACTTCAACCATCCCTCCCTAGTCGAGGATTCTTCCTAATCTCAACGAGTACGTGATCCATTTCTTCGGGTGAGCAGAGGTTTCGGGAGGTGCGCAGCGATTGAATACAATCTCTCGATGGGAATCCTCATCCTCAATGATTTTAATAGTATTTCTTCACCGAGGAGGAGCCGATCCGCTGCACGAGATACGCGCCTATATACTTGGCTCGCGATGGTCGCGGATGAGTCGGCCCTGCCCGAGGCCAAGAGACTGCCAAACGAATAACAGACGCATTGCGCGCGCGTTCAATATCGTAACGACTTAATTTCGAGGATAATTAAATTTTAATTGGTAATACGAGTCGATTAAGACGGCCGATGGGTATCTCGGTCCGCCTCCGTTCCAGCCTCGCCCTCCGAGCTTTCTCGGCCGGTCCGGCGAATTCGGACGGGAAGAAGGATTCGGTTGGAAAGCAGCTGGATGAGCAACGGAGATAGAAACCGAGCGGTGGAGATGGGACAGAGGGGAAGGGTGAAGCGAACGAGGTGAAGGAAACGTCGAAAGGGGAGGAGAAAGGGGGTTGAGGGCCGATTCGCTTAGACGTCGCTGTAACCGGCAACGAGCCGGGGTTATTAAATTTGTAATTAGTCGAATATTACGGCGAACGTCGCTGGCTGTGAGCGCGCGCACGCGTCCACGTCTTCACGGTTTCGGCTTGCGCGTTTGCGTGCCGCGTGCGTTTGCCTGCGCGTTTACCTGGCCTCGCGTGAGTAGACACCTAGTGCGCCCTTTACACCGCGTTAATACATCATGGATTTCATTACGCGCGCCTTAGGCTTTCCACTACGGAAACGCTCGGCCGCGAGTCGCGAATAATTAGCGAGCGCCGTCTTACAACTCGCGAAGCTGCACCCCCTCTGGCAACACAATGATTTTCGTTATCGTTGGAGAGGTACGGAGAGGGGATCCTTCGGAGTATCGAAGCTTCTTAGAATTTTATGTTCTCTATTGAAAAATTTGTCGCGCGAAATGTTTCTAGGTAGAGGTGCTTGGAGGATAACCTTTTCTTTATTAGCTGGCAGTGGTATGTACTAGGCTGAGCTGAAAGGAAGCCATCAATCTCGGAGTCATGAAACGAGGTGGTAATTTGAGATACTCTGTACGAGATAAGAGAGGTACGGTGAGCTACACCAGTCCTTTCTAATTTCAAAGACGAATCTCCTACGATCTCAGACAAAGAGGAAGCTCGCGCTAAGTACACCGTGTACCATTCGCATCCTCTGTCAGCGATTGAACCGTATCAATCCCCGTCGCGTCCATTAACGTCCTCCGGTACGTACGGGGCTAATAAGCTGAACGAACGATGCCCTTCTCCAGATCTTTGCCTTTAATTTTGATTCGGTAATGACGAACTCTCCGCGGGGATTCCCTCCCCGATGCTCGGCAACGACCGCCCGGCGCAGCGGGAGTTCATTAAGAGGCGCATCTCGAACGCGAGCAGAGGCTGCCCTGCGATTTCAGATCGCGAAATCGACTCTTCCCCCCCCCCCCCGCGAGCCTCTGCCGTTTCGAGGGGTGCCTTCGTCGGCCGCGATCGATTCCACGTTCTCCGATACCGCTGCGCTTTTAATCAACGCGGCCCCGACCTTTTGCCTTTTGCTCGGGGAAAAACACGAGCTCAGTG
This sequence comes from Andrena chrysosceles, assembly GCA_963855975.1. NCBI lineage: Eukaryota > Metazoa > Arthropoda > Insecta > Hymenoptera > Andrenidae > Andrena > Andrena chrysosceles. The sequence goes on from OY979768.1 coordinate 6,793,743, forward strand.
GTCGGGGGTGTTTTCGTTATTTCGAAAAATCAAAAGCATCGCGCGGACGCGTGACGAGCGCTGCGCCGATAATGACGGGAACAGTTGTGATTCACGAGGGGACAAAGAGCCGTGCAAATTGGCGAAAGTATTCCGCTTTTTCGATAAACGAAACACCGGCGAGGTTCGATATTTTCACGTGCAGGGGGAGAGTTTCATTCGCGACTGTATCGCGAGGAACAGAAGGTGGGACGATTGACCAGGTCCGTTCCCCCTCGATTCCACGTCACCTCTTCGCTGTAATTTTAATTACGTCCATGGAATTCGGGGCGCGATTGCGTTACAGTTATACAGTCTGTGTCAAGGGGTGCAGGGACACGGGGCTCGCTTAGGTTCGAGAGACTTTCGAGTCGTGTATCGCGAGGAAAGCCAGTCGTTTCGGCCCCTTGAAATTTCCGCTGGCAGAGTCGAAATAATAAACGAGCCGCGGGGGTGGTGGCGTGGGTGGTAACGGGATCCAAAGTGCGCGATCCTGCAAACGCCACCCTCAGGACTGTGACATCCGAGGCGAAAGGGGTTCTTGCTGGTAACGAGTCCCGTCACAAGCGAACCTTCATCCCGCCAAGGATATTCCTTATTTCGCCGGGGTCCTCGGGCTTTCTCAGCGCCACGCCGATAATTACGAGCGAAACGGGCCTGGCCGGGCGATCGTGTTACCCCAGCAAGATGGAAGAAAGACGACTTTCGACGGGATCCTTTGTTTCTCCCGTAGAAACGGAGCTCGCACGAACACCCCCGCGAAAGGTATCGCGATCTCGTCCCTGTGTGCGTGGCAGGACGTCGAGGAGCGGGCTAATTCAAACAAATGAGACGGCCGGGAGTCGGAGAAAATATGAGAAACATAATTCAAGATAGAGGCGCGGGAGGCTTCGGGGAGGAGGAATTGCTTTCGAGATGAAGGAGGGGTGTAGGTCTTTGGTCGAGCTGGGACGAGTGTCAGAGGACGGCTGTTCCTTCGGACGAACCGAATAAGGGGCCCCTGGGAATCGAATTACACCCGATCCCGTCACCCGCATTTCGATTTCTGCCGGATCCTCGCAAATATTATCCGACGTATCGGCAGACGGGCAACATTTATCAAAGCATGCGCGACCGCTCGTCGAGGGAGCCTCTCGTCGATTCAATCAGCGGATGCCTGAGATTCCTGCCTCGCCTAGTCGTCGATCAAAATGATGCTGGCGAGTTATTCGGCAAGGCTCTCGGGCATTAATTCTATGACTTTAACTTTTCACCAAATCTGGAGACACTGGCGGGGAGCATTCGATATTAAAACGATGGGCTAGAGCTAACACTGGGGGAGCAGCTTCGGGCGAGGAATTAATTTCGTTTCGAGTCTAAATTTCTACGTAAAAGTGGCCGTTGCCGGCACGAGACTCGTTAAAGACCAGCCTCCCCGATCCTTATGCAGATTTGATACCGCGCTTAAACTCGGATAGCCGCGCGACACGTCGCGCTAGCAAAAAGGGAGCTCGACCCGGTAGCGCGTTAATTGCGACGTTTACGCGAGCTCATTGTCGTCCTGGGGAAGATCTCTCGGGCTACTTACGACAATGATACCGTACGCGAGTTCCCCGCGCGACAAAGCCCACCCGTCGCGCCGGGGGGTGAATCAACGTCACGCTTTAAGGGGTCTTCCTAGTGTGACGGCATGAAAAGGAGCGCGATGTTTGGGATTTTTTTTAAGAGACACGCTCAAATTATAATAATTGAAAACTGCATGTCTATATTGGTACATATTTGGGCAATATTTAAAAAAAAAATAATTAAAAATAACGGTAACTAAAACTTTAAATGCGTTTTTGTCAGAACTGAATTTTCAAAGCTGGCGCGCACGAATTCTGAAACAACTCGTGGACTAACGGCCCTAGAATTCCTGATTTCTCGAGATTTTTCGCATCTCGAGAAATGAGAAATCAGATTATATTTCTCGAGAATTCTCAAGAAATTAAAAAAATATTGCAAAATTTATATTTTTGGAATTATGTTGATAATATTTATCTAAATTTTTATTCGAGTTCAACTTAGGCAAAACTTGTGTAAATGAAAAAAACAGATATTAAATATAATTGATAAACAAGGCGAAACATTACTTTTTTGTTTTAAAATAGTTTTTTCAAAAGCATAATGCGTCTAATGTCGCATCAGCCAATCTACTTCTTTTTTTTGTAACAAAATCTGCGGCAATAGAAAAATTTCTTTCATTTTGAGTGGATCTCGGTTTCATTGTATGTAGAGCATCGGCGATACGAAGAGAAAAGTTTATAAACAATCGCGCAACTTCTTCTCCCCTAGGCCCAACGAGAGCTACACAAATATAGATTATGAATATTCTTGATTTTTGTTTATCAGCCAACCGCAACAACCGCAATCATATTCGCCGAGGGCACACTTTTACAAATATAGACATCAAGTTTTCAATTAATATAATTGAATGCTTTTCCTAAAAAAAAAATCCAAAACATCGCCTTCTTTCCAAGACATCGCACCAGAGGGACCCCCTTAACCCCCTTTTACCTCCATTTCGAATTCCCCGCGGCATCTCACAGTTACACACGACTCAACCCATCCCTTCTCCGTCACTCGTTGCAGAGGGTGAGAGAGCCCGGTCTCTTCTTCCATTTTCCATCTCGCGAGAGGCAGGCTTGACTAATAGATCTCAGCGGCAGTCACGACACAATCGAGCGCAGACTACCGTTGCTAACTTCATATCAATCCGTGGATTCCAGAGGCCCTCGTGTCTGCCGTCCCCGCTCTTGTAACGAGTCGTGATAAATGACGGGGCCCCGCGCGACGATTGAGATTAATTTCTCGTTGTACGTCTTGCAGCGGGCTCTAATACTCTCGCGGTCAAGTTGCTCGTAGAAGGGGTAGCAAGCAACGCGTCCCGTCACCCTCTCGTGAAATTGGCCGGAGGGAAGAAACGAGGCAGAAACGAACTACCCCGTGGCATGCGGCCGGATTTACTCAATTCCTCTTGAAAAATAATTTCCATTCCAACAGGCGATCGTCGGTAGCCTCGTCCTCGCTACGAACACACCCTCCGTTTCACGATAATTTGCCGTCGCAATCGATACGCGCCCAGAGGATCCCCAGAAGAGGCAGCGACGAAGGAAGCAGAGGCAGGAGCAAAAGGCGAACACGCTCGACGAAAGGTCTCCTTACGTTTTCTCCCCCCCCTGTCTCGGCGTTCCGACGAACGGGCGAACCGGCTAATTATGTATCCCCTGCGGGACCCCCGCAGACAGGAAATGAGACTACCCGAGTTTCTATTCGTTCCATATACACTCGCGCGAGCGTTCACGTACGCGTAAACACGTACAGGAGCGCGGGCGGTGGTATACAGACGCGCGGGGTGCGCTTAAAACGCCCGGCTTGGAAATACAGTCGGATTAAGCCGGCCCGGGGATATCAGATACGACGACGGTGATAACCTCCGACTTTATGTCCGCGCAGGACAGCGGTTTAATTAGACGACGGCCTGAGATTCCGGCTAGAAACGTTGATCGAGCTAAATTGTTTTCCCAGTATCGTGCTCGCTCGCTACCTTTGTCGTCGCCTCCCCTCTCTGATATTCTACTTTCTCTCTCTCCCTCGCACCTTCTGTATTCCGCTTCCGAATGGCTTCCGGGGCTGCCGAGGGAAGACAATGCCGATCGACTAGCCAGATAATCGGCCGTTTAGACGAACGACTCCTCCGGCTCGATCTTTCGACCCGGTGAGCGCGAGCTTGACGAACGAGCCCTCTGCTTCCATGGATTTAGCGGTCTCGCCTCGCGGTTCGCGAAAAAGAACGACCACCGGCGGGGAGGGTCGAGGAGAAGGCGAGGGAAGGCAAGCTAGTAGATCGAGGCGATGCTAGGAGTCACGAACGCGACGCCTTCGCCTCGTTCCTTCACGCTTCTGCTCGCGTGTCGGGGGAGCCGAGTGAAAACGACCGGCTGCGACGAATAATTGTTTGTTTAGACGGGCTTAAGCGGTTTTTATTCGCAGCGCGCGGCTGCGAATGGGATCCGCTTCTTGCGGCTCTTTTTCTGACACCGCGTCTGGGATCCTCAGGATCGAGGCTTGAGTATACAGGCCGTATCATAACATGTGGACGTCGCGTCAAGAGGATGCTCAAAATATAAATACAGTCGAGAGAAAAAAGTAGTGTAAACCTGGGTCCTACTTGACCCTGTTTCTGAGTTATTCTCATGTCGAGTTTGAGAAAGTGGTTCGAGAATGCTGGGAAATAGTGAACGCGTTTGGATCGATGCGGGTGTGTTAGGAAAGCTTCGATCAAGAAATATGTAGGAAATTAGCCAGACGTTCAACGTGATTTCTGTTGCTAGGGTGGAGAGGGTGGAATCAGGTCGAGGCAGACGCGCGTCGGCGAAATCATTTATCCCAGGGAAAGATAGGCGCATCCCGCATGGTTCGCGCTCGTGGACGATACGTCATCCCCCGTCGTCGGGGGCTGACGTTCGCCCCCTCGCTACAACGGGAAAGCCTCGAAAGCATTTTTCAATTCCGCGAAACTTTACGATAGATATCTTCCCCACGAGAGAGGCGACCAGCTCGGTTCGCCCGCTTCAACCAGAAACATTTGTACATAAATCTGAAAATTATGAGCCCTCGCCGTCTCCCCCCTCGCCCGTTCACCGCCCTTGCGCCCCCTGAGCCGGCCAGCCATATGCCTGCCAACGCGTAACGGAGAGATAACGCGGAGGGTAACCCCCTAGCGAAAGCAACCGCAGCCGCGTGGCTGCGTATGCGCGGCAAACTGCAGTCTTGGACCCGCACTCTCTTCTTCATCGCATTCGCTCCCTTTAGCAGAGTCGAAAAGCCTCCGCTTATAAATCAAGATTCGTGGAAAATAAAAATCACTTTCGGCGGGACGGATCGGCCGATTAAGGGCCATCGATGGTCGCTCGGGGAATGGGACACTAGCTTCTCGTCCCCTTCGCGAGGGAGGAAAGGAGAGAGCGAGACGAGGCTTATCGCGGTTTCGAATGGACCGATTCCACGGGGGTCGCGCCACCGAATCACAGCCCGCCCGTTTCCACCCCCAATTCCATTCCCCCGTCGACTTTTTTTTACGCGTTCTCTCCCTTTTTTCTACCTCCTGGATTCGACACCCTTCGTTGCCGCGAGTCTTGTTCTTGGCTCGTCCTCCTACCCCCACGATTCCATTTAGCAGCCGTAATCTCGGCGTCGGTTACGATTAAACGCTCGCTCTAGCTGCTCCGCGGGCAGAGAATTGAGAAAAGTCAGGGGAACGAGGAGATTTTGCACGAGCCATGGACGCGATAAGTCTACCGTTCGACCTAACCCCAGCTTTGCTCAACGCCTCGATGCTCAGCCGCCAGGCAATACGCAAATAAACTCACCGATCCCCCTTCGTATTCCCTCCACCTGTCGCCCCTTCGTCCCGGTTCTACGGATTCAGCCAGCCTCGGGAGTAGATCGAAGAAAAATATGCCGAACGAGAAAAATAAAGAACGATCGAGGGTGAGGCGGGGGGAGGAGTCGTCCGACCCCCCTCCCGACTCGAGCAAGATTTCAAAAGTATTCACGGCGGAGAAGTCTGATCAGAGCGGAGAGCTACCGAACGGCTTGGGAAGGAGGAAATACAGGCCACGCGGGACGATCGTTTATCGGTGAAGACCGATATCGCGGGGCGACGAAATCTGCTTCTTCGCGATAGAGCGAAAACGCACGGGCGTGTCACCCCTATTGCGGATCGAGGCTGGCGACGCGTGTGCGGGAATACACGCGTAAAAGGGCGCTTATCGGGTTTGCGCAAGAATAGGATTCGACGACGCTTCCGAAAGCCATAACCGAAACGGTAACTGCCACCCTCTGACTGATCGAACTTATTCTTTTCCTCCGTTCCGCTGGCAACCGGCGACCGTTCCTCCTTGTGCCCCGTCGATAATGCTCCGCGCGCAACCAAGGGGAGCCCGCGCTATTTTTCTGCAAAATTGAATAGACAAAATCGAATATTTGCCTACTCGGCCTTCCCCCCTCGAGCACGTGAAACCGCGTATCTCTCCGCTGCAGAGAATCTCTTTCGCTTTACGAAACTCGTGTCTGGTTCACTGCCGCTCGAATCGGTAAGGGTAGATTGTTTTTCTTGTGCTGATAATTGTGCTGTTGGATGCAAGAATCGCCTCAGGACACTTCAGCCCTTTTTGTATAAAATGTAGAATTAGATGTCTCATTCTTTTGTACATAAGCGCTTTAAATTTCATTGGGGTATCTTTAAAATTGATAGAGCTATGGTAAATTTTATAAATCGATGTTGACCAACTGACTCTAACTCGTATCTAACCTACATCAATCTGAATTTGACACGATCAATGACTATTTTTATGACTATATTTTTTCAAATATTATCCAAATATTAAATGAATAATATTCAATAATGTTAAAACACAAGATTTTTTTCTATATTTTGCTATTTTATAGAGGAGCCTGAGAGAAATATAATTAAAATTAATCTCACTGATTAATTTATTACATAATAGCGATTGTAATAATGCACCTACCAAGGAGATAATTTATATCCAATTTCTAAATATTATAGACAGTTTTAAAACTACTTCACAATGTATAAAAAATATCTAACTTAGCAATATTTACAGATACTTTTCTCGAAAGTGAGTTTTGGCACTGACAAGGGTAGATCCCAAACCCGAATATTCAAAATTTTTCTGAAACTTTGTGAATATGTGGTGGATTTCCTTCTGATCACGACGCAATTTTTGTTTGCTGCCAAAATTCACTTGAAGGGGGTGAAATGAACCCCTGGAAATCAGGTATTTTCCGATTTTGCGTTATAAAAAAGTTTCAAGACAAAAGTTACTTCTTTTAATTAGAATTTAGATCTATCATTTGGTAGAAAAATTATTTCACAGTCCACGAGTTATAACACAAAATCGGAAAATAGCCGGATTTTCAGCGGTCAATTACACCCCCTTAGAGTAAATTTGGGCAGCCAACAAAAATTGCATTGTAATCAGGAGGAAATTCCCTACATATTCACAAAGTTTCACAATTTTTCGAATCCGGGTTCGGGATCTTCCCTTGTGAGACCCTTCTTGCTTCCAACAGTAATTGCAAGCGACATAATTATGTATCTACAAAGTATCCACGCCTCTTAGTCGATAAGACTAACATGTGATATCAAATACCTAAACGAAGTGAACCGTGACGAATACTAGACTGAGAGAATTCTACCGTGGGAGTCTCAGCTTTTTCCACAAACATACATGACTGGAGTATTCAGAAACAAAAATGTGTCCTTCGCCCAGTGTTTGAAGAGTTACCAGAGAGCCTTGGGGAGACGAGAGAGTGCCCTTAGTAACTCTTAAACGGCATTACTATCGTCATTACACCGTCGCCCGTGTATTCCTCCCGGGGTCACCGTGCCTGTCCAGGCTACAGAGAAACTGGCCCCGTCTCGAAAAACAATTACGCCGTCCATGGAGCGGGCAAAAATAAAGGGTGTCGCGCTTAATTACGTGGGAGATTCGTGGAAGCGTTAGGTGGAGTGTCGCGGGCACACACAGGCAAAACGTCGTGCGCGCGGCGTTCACCTTCGCGCTTTCTCATCAAGCTCCGCTTAATTTCTAACCCTTTCCGCCCTCGGCCCCAGGAAGGGTGGCCAGGAACGCGGCTCGGGCGAGAGTATATTAAGCGACACTCGGAATTACAAATAACAAATTGCAATTTGATTCCCCGCACGCTCACGGCACTCGTACGGATGGGCTGTTCCCGCTCGGGGCCGAGGGCGCAATTTATCATTAGCGCCGACAATTTCCCAGCGACGGGCCTCCGATTCCCAATTCCGCTCGGGGGAGAACGAGTCCTCCCCGGTGGAACGAAGACAGCGAGGCGCGAGACCGCCGCGGAAATCAGCCGCGAGGATTTCAGCGGGGCCAGTCGGATCGAATGAAATCGAATTGTTCGCCTAGCCTCGCTCGCGATCTCGACAAGAACAGAAGGGGGTGGCGCATAGAGGGGTGAGAGAGGGTGAGTCGCGAGCACCCGTGAAAGGGCGAGAGGGGTGAGACGGGAGAGATGGGCGAGCGAAGCGCGGAGAAAAGAGGGCTGGGCTAGGGTTGACGGGGGCGAGCGGAGCGGTTTATATGGCTAAAGGCGCATCCCCCGAGCCGTATCGATCGTTGACTTTAAAATTCAAAGAGACCGACAATAGCTTCCCTTTCCGCCCGAGCCTCTGTACTACAATATCATATTCCGTTCCTTTCGTTTCATTGTCTGGTAAAGCCTGCGCTAATAATAAAAGATTGCTACCCTGCGAGCTATGCCTACGCAGAGAGGAGGAGAGAGAACGGGCGGGTCGAGGGGGTGGCTGAGAGAGACGAAGACGGAGGGACGAGAGACAAGCGGCGCAGAGAGAAACGGCGAAAAGGGGCGAAGGATAGAGAGATGGTACAGCAGTAAGAGCTGGGGTTTGACTCGGTGGAGTCTTCCCAACTTCGGTGCTACATCATCCAGATAGCCGGCCCATAATGCTCCGTTGAAAAGTTCGTCGAATTTCTACCGCGAATTTAATATGCCGCGCACGGCCGCCCTTTGTGCTCCTTTGTTGCCTCCATTTCACCCGTTTCCGAGACCTTCGCGGTCGCGTTGCTTCGTATTGCCTCGGATCGGCTCTCGGAATCGATGCGATCTTTCTCATGAATCTTAAGAGTTGGCTAATGGAAGAACGAGACTCCATGTGGCTCGATGTTACATACCCGAAGATCGGTTCCAGTAAATTGGCGGGGTTCTACTACAACAACCCTATTTCTCAGACCTCCGGGAGAGCAGGATGGAAGCGACAAAGGGAAAGCAAGACGAAAGACAGCGTTCGAATTACACACGTAACGGGAACCGAGAGAAAGATATTTGTCGAGGGTGACGGGGGAGACGAGCCGCGCGGAATCAAAGGGGACGCAACAATGGACGATCATATTAAATCATAAATGTAAACGAAGATGGGAAGGGCGAAAGCCCGCGCTCACGGTCCGATAATGAAACTTGCCGATCCTCGAGCGGAGCCACAAAGGTACGTAAGCAATAACCTCGGCCAGCTTTTACGCCTACGATTTATCGGGGGAGGCGAGACGAGGAAAGAGAGATGAAAAACCATCCGCCGCGAGGGTTCGATTCGTTCGCTCCTCTGTTTCCAAGTATCCGGAGGATGCCACGTATCCGATAAGCGGACAAGTTTCCCATCGATGCCGCACAAACGCGCGTGCAACGGGATCGCGATCGCGAGCAACGCGCACCTGAGCCGAGATTAAACGTTTCGAGGGATACGAAATGAAATATTTAGCGATCCTACGGGGTTCAAACGGACCACCCCCTGCAGCCGCTATTCCCTTTGTCGGCGGGGTAGGAACCATCGCGTCGAATCGAGCTGGAATGCGTTAACCCCTTGTCACCGCGCGTCACACGTCTCCACGTGGCCTCTCGCATCCTTTCCACGACGATCGCCGATGCTCTACCACCCCTCGTAGCAATCGACTCCCTTCCCTCCACGATCGAGTGAGCCGCAACGAAGGAGTGAGAAACCCAGAGGCACTCCGAGCGAAAGAAAAATCAACCCCCGGGAAAAAGAAAGGAAAGGAGCGGAAAGTGCGAGTCACTCGGGGTGCGCGCGAGGTTCCGAGCGTGGATTAAGTCGTGTGAAAATTGCTGCGCGATAGGCGGTGGCGGTTAGATCGATCGGGTGAGTGTTTCAGCGGGAGGAGGACGCTGAATGGACCGGATTGAAACGTCGACGGGGTGAATGGCGGTTTGAAAGAAATACATTAGCGCAATGTGAAGGGTTACTTGAAAATAAACTGGAATAACCGAGTAAGCGCGGCCGCTTATCCCGCGCCCGCACCGGTGCTCGATCATTCTTTCAATGCGGTAACGTCGCGCACCGCTGCCTCGAAGCTCCGGCTTCCCGCAGGGGCTCCGCGAGATTTCCTTCGCCGCCCCAAAAACCGATCAGCTTTTCACTCGCAGCGCCTTGAGAACTAGGCACTCGCTGACGAGCTGGTGAATTCCATCGAGCTGCGCTGACACACCGGTCGTTCCCTCGCGCAACGATCGCGCCGCAACGCTTCGTCCAATTTGCGAGGGAATCGTAAATCGCGGGGTGGCGCGAGAGAAATTCGCGATCCAAGCGGAGCGACGGGGCCGAGTAACGGTCAAGCAGGTGCATTATTCCAGCGTATGGTTTACGAGAATTTTATTGTCGGCCCCCGGTGTTCAGCGGTCGTATTTAAGGTTTTATCCCGCCGCCGCCTCCAGTCTCGTCTGCCGCTCTCCCCCGAGAAAGGGTTAGGATTTTATTTCCCGACCGCGTAAAAGGGCTGCGCCCTGTTTCGGATCGTTTCATAAAAGTCGTCTGGCACCATTCGTTCCCGTAGATTATTGCCCGGGACGCGAGCCGGCTCACAAGCGTTATTTTATTTATTATTTCACTTTTAAGACGAGTCTTCGCTCGACGAAGGATTAAGGCGGACTCGCATAAAGAACGAGCGGGCCCGGCGTCACCTCCGAGAACGCGGGGCCAGTATCGGTTTATGTATTTCCTTCGGGGCCGCTCCTACGCTCCATTTAATTAGCGCGCCGCCGAAATGTATCAGCTTGTTTCAGTTTGCACGATGGTTCGCCGAGTCTGGAATCGCTGGAAATTGCCAGAGTACTTTCCCAGCGATTGCTCTGTGGCGCTCCGGGAGCGATATTATACTTGCGATACGATATTCTTATTCCACGCGTTAGGGGGAGGACGAGTCGCGCTCTCGAGGAGGAAAGAGGAGGTCGCGACGAGTGTTGGCGAAATTAAGGAACCCTAGGGCCGAGCGTGATCGCGACGCTGTGGGGAATCGCGTAACGTATTCCGAGGATAGGAGAGAAGAACAAGGGGGACGAGAGGATGGGGAGGCTGAGGACAGGGGGGTAGCAGCTGCGACATCGCGAAATTACGAGGTGGCGGTGGAAGTAGTCGTAGTCGCTCCTTAGAGGAAGCGTTGACAAATGACGGAGGCAACTTTTATTATTTTAGATGTCGGCCCATCAGAGAGCCGCGCTGTTACGACTCCGCGAACCGTCGTCGAGGATGTGTTTTACATACATTTCGCGACGGCCTCCGGGACCGAGCCACGCACCCCTTGACAAATGGCCCCTGGTTTTATTAGACCAACTTTTTAAGCTACTCCCCCGGCGAACACGCGAACCTTACGAGAAATAAAGATAAACCTGGTGTTCTCGCGAGGCTTCACCCTAGCTTCTTTCTTTCGTCGACGCTCGCTTGGCCTGATCGTTTCTTCAATTACACGGCGAGCAAATGGCGCCAGGGGTTTAAAGCAATTCCAAGGGACTATCGTTAAGAAGATATTCCTGATTTAACCCTTCGTTGACACACCTCCCTTTTTGATTGAATTTGACAGACCTGGGTGGCTCGCACCCAGAATAATTTTTTAACAACTGCCATTCTCGTCAAAAGAATCCAATCATTATGAAAAAAAATCGTGGGTCAATTTCAAGGTCTCTAGAATGTATTTTAATAGTTTTTTTTATTAAAATTGTATCATAGTTTTTGTAAAAAAATTCTAGATTACCATATGTCGAGAAAACACGAAGAAAATCTTAAAAAAATTGTAACTTTTGCAAATTTTAATATTAAGAACTAAAAATGTACAGAATTATTGTTCAGATATAATATTTTGGAAAAAAAAATTGTGTCGTCTTTCGAAAAAAAGGTATTTACTTTGCATTTAGAAGGCACAGAGTGTCAAAATCAGCTTATGGGTGGTTCCCACCCTGATTGTCGGGAAGGGTTAACGATGTAAATTGTAAGGAGTGAAAATGTTTCCACGCTGCCAATTCAAAGCTTTAATATTTCGAGAGATAGCACGCGTGTGCAGGTTCGTCGAGAAACCGTGAAAACTATGTAGACCGTGTATCCAATCGTAGCCAGCGGAGCATTGCGTCCGAGTGACGGCTAGCGGGGCGCGGACTCGAGTTTCCGTGCGGGAAGTCGAGGCGTAACACCGTGGCGAGGGAAAAAAAAAGTCGAACGCACGTTTCGCTCGAGAACATATTTACGCCGCCGATGACAAATGGTTTTTAGCGGCGGCGGCGGCGTCGACGGTGGCGGGTGGGTGGATAGGAGAAGTTCGGGACACCCGCTGCACTCTCGGAGGGGCCGAAGAGAGCGAGGGAGAGACAGGGAGCGAGAGAAAGAGAGAGTGAGGGGCTCGGAGCGGCGGGTGGAGAGGAAGGAAAGTGGTTCGCAGATGCGCCGTGACTGATGGTCCCTACTTCCAGATGTACTATACACCGCGGTACTTTTATCGGCGCTTGTTTGTTCAGCGAGTTTCGAAATACCAGTGGCAACGGCGTGCCGTCGCCCTGGATCACGGATAGCGGGCGAGAGAGTGCCACGAACGCGAGGTGCACAGGGCGGAGGGACGAGGGAGGGCGGAGGCGAAGGTGGAGGCGACGGAGGAAGGAAAACGGAGCGAGCGACTGCAATTACCGTCCACGGGTAGAAGAGGGAGATAGAGGGAGAGAGAAAAAAAAATGATGCTTGTATCAACGGCGATACACACGTGTATTTACGTGTCGCGGCCGCGACGTTAAGGCTTTCGTCGTGCGCGATGATGGACGTCTATCACGTGAGACAACGTTCCAGCCATTCGACGCTTCGTTTTCCCTCCTACACCCTTCGACGCGCCGTCGCTCCGAGACTTTATATTAGGTCATCCCGGTGAATAATGCGGCTTCTCCGTGGACCGAGGCGGGTGGAGAAATAAAATTCAAGCCAGCGCGTATCCAGTTGGTAGAGATACCAGTGCAAACAGAAGCTCGCATAGTTTCGCCGGTGGAGGTCCGACGTTATGCTTCGCGATGGATGGCTATCCTGCGTATGTTGATGCTGAGTATAGATTGCGAAGATGGGCAGAGTTAACCATCGACCGTGTCTCGTGTCAATTTGACACAGTTTTCTCGTGATAAGTTATAGATATTGTTCTGTTGTTTGTGATTTTTTTTAAATAAGCAGTAGGTAAATAAGGTAAATGTATCAATACCCGGAGGCTTAAAGGGCTTAAGGAGTAGCGGCAAAGTTTGTCTCCTAATTTAATTTGTAAAACCGGCATGAAATAAAAAAATGTTGTTGAAATGTGGAAGATAACAAAATATTATACTATCGGAAACTGGAAAAAATGGTTATGTATTTTAATAGACGTATTTATTAATGACAATCTAAAACTGCATGTTCCAATACCTGAATTATATAGTTCCAGTAAGCGGACAACCTAAAAATGCATGTCTGAATTACTTACATTCACGAAATTCTTGTACCAATAAATAAACTTAGACTTGTTTAAAAAAATATTAATTTTCCCGCAAATTTAATTATCCTAAACTAAATTGAAATCTATTTACTATTATAATAATGGATTATTATAATATATAAATAAGAAGTGCTGTCAATATTTTCTTAGTAAATGACAGAAGTGTCCTCACAGAAGCTTAAGAAATTTCTCGAAATCTACTATGCGTACGAAGTGAGTTACAAAATAATTATTTCTATCTAACGATTTTTAATTTTCTATAATAATGATTTTAATTAATACTGCTAAATACTTATGCATTATGGTACTATTTTTTGTTCTTAATTATATTAAAAATTAAGCTTAAAAATAAATAAAATTCGCATTGCTGTTCAGGTACTGGGACATGACCGGGTACTGGTACATTTACCTTATAGCACATCGTTTTATTTTTTTGCGAAAGTTCTAAAAATTTAAGATGTAAAAAAAGATGCTGGGAAAATCTAAGATGTAAAAGTTAATTCACCAATTTGAATAAAAAGATATTGAAAAATGACTATTAACCTTGTCATTTCATCGATCTTTACCACTGTGTGAATTTGACACCGAGGGACAGATTCTCTTTCATAAAATGAGGAACGGATGAAGGTTAATAGGGGTGGATAGACTACAACGTGCGTTGAAGGATTCCTTTAGATCTCCCGCGCTTCCTGTTCTCCAAACGTGGACGGTTCACTCGCGATAAATCAGGAAAAGGCAGCGGAAGGATCGATCTCTCTTTCAGCAGAATTGAAAAGCGCGGAGTTAGGAGGGTGGCCGACAGCGGACGGAAAGGGTTCCCAAAAGGGGAGGGGTGAAAGTGGATCGTCGGATTTCGGACGATCAATTAATAAGAGGAGGATCGGCCACTTTTCATCGCGATCCGAGGGAAGAGCGAGCCGGCTCTCCCACGCGTCCCTATGTAAATTGAAGAGGTTACACGGTTTTACATATTTCAACAGATTCGCGGGGGCGAGGGAAGACGCGGGAAAAAGTGGAGGGAGAGGGTGGAGAGGGCGGAGAGGACCCACGGTGGAGGTGGCCACTCGAAAACCGCGGGCGAAGCGTTTTGTCGAGTGTTTTATGGAAAGCTTTAGAATTGTAGATTTCCTCTCTCTCCGCTCCGGCGCCGCACCAGCTGGATTTATGATACTCGCGGCGCGAGCGTACGAGAGCCTGCGGCTGCTACTTTCAGCGCCCATGCTCGATAATATAAAAGGATATTATTTAAATTCCTGAAAACTCTCCGCGATCGGTTGTCACCGAGGAGCAGCGGACACTTTTTCCGCCTCCTTCCGCATAATTCGCGTCAAACACACTTTAGACCGATGATCAATGAACAGTGGAAGGGGGTTGGTCCACCGAACAGCGTCTCGAGGGTGCGAGCAGCGCAACGGTAACGTTTGCTATTGGATTTCAATTGGGAAACGATTACTCCCCTCGAGTGACCGTTTCAGCTCGTTTGTCATCGACGTTTCCACTTCTACTTTCTCGCTGTGCCATCGTCAAATCGGTGGTCGATCCACTGGGCAACGACGACTGGAAAAACTCCCCCATCTACGTAACAAGGGTGGAGCTTTTGTCACGGAGCCCAGATCGGTTCTGTAACCTTTAAACCCCGCACAACGAACCCCCACGCTCTCGTATTTACCGAGAGCTGGCCTCGCGTATACGCGGCACCCTCCAACACCCCCAGACAGGGGTACGCGTTCCGAAGGGGCAAAAGGTAAGCCGCGGCCGCGGCGTACGCGTGGAAACCGCCGACCGGACGGACACTGCAAATATTAGTTCATTACCAAAAGTGCCGGCGAAACTGGCAGGCCTGCGAACGGTAGCGCCGCAGGAACGCGGTTTATTTAACGACACCCTTCGGCTGCTTTTCAATTAACATCCCCCGCCCATCGCCATCCTCTTTCCAATCTCCCGCGTCGTCGTCGTCCTTCTCGCAGCTCCTTCTCCCTCGCGAATCTCAAATCCTAACCCCGTTCGGCATGACGGAACCAGAACCCACCGGAAGTACACACGCGGGCGAATCGCATGCCCGGCAACCGTAAATAAGAGAGCCGGATCCACGCGTAGAAGGCTAGAGGCTGCGTGCGGGCTGTCGTGCGTGCGTGAGCGCGCGATCGAGCGGGGCAAACCGGCGAGGAGTCCCGCTATGTAATATACTGGCGTGCGCGGACCGCCGAAGGGAGACCATTTAATAACAATATATCTTGCCCGTCGCGGCACCGCACGAGAACCGCGTCGAAATAAGGAGGACGAAGGGCGACCAGCAACAGAGATATTTCACCATTAGAATCGGCATTTTCTCGGATTAACGCTTCGCCCGTGGAATCCCTTCGTCTGGGCTACCACCGCGCCTTTCGGCTCGACACAGAGACCTGTAGCCAGAAGCAGTGACGCGGTGGGTAGATTTCTTCCTGACACGATAATGTGCTAAAAAAGACCGAACGAGATGTAACGAGACGGCTGCTTTCGTCGAGGCTCGTGGAGGAGACAAATTGACGGTGGATGCCGTGAGCTCGTTAGCTTCGATGCTCCGACGAAGATCGCGCGTTACCCCGCGAAGAAAATAGCCCCGTCGCGGCTTAACGAGATCGCCGTGGAAAGAATCGAGCTTGGACGATGGGAGGAAGAGAAACAAGGTGGTTGACAATTTCACGGTACATTAGCAAGCCGTGGGTGGCGACCGGGTGTCGCCGCGTATGCCGCGACTAATTATGTTTTTAATTAATCATCGTTTCGTCGCAAAGCGCCCGGGGGCGAAAGTTTACTCGGCCATGCTCGTTACCGTCCGTCGCCGACGACGCGCGCGCTAATAACGCCGTACGTCGATGCAACGCGACGACGTGTCCGCCCTTCGAGGACAACGCTTCCTCCTCGTTATCATCCATCCACTCGACGGCGATCGAAATAATCCTAGCGTGCTCGAGCCGCTTGGCGACGTAAATGACCCGGAAACCATCGGGGAAGACGCTACGCGCCGCTGCTTCCCAAAAATAATCCCCACAGCCACGTTGCGGGCTTCGACCGAGTAAAAAGCGTCGTTAACGGGCCGGCGTTAATTATCAGCTGAGGAAATTGCGGCCACGTGGAGCGATCTGCGACCGAGGAGATAAATTCCTTGTATCCACTTGATAAAATAAACGTCACCTTGGAGGTGACTCGAGTTGACGACTCTCTTTCCCAGAGTGCAACAACTCAGTCGTCTACGAGCGAGTTTACGAGTCGAGGGATTTATCTTTGAAGCGACTGGGGCTTCTTCCGTGTTTCTTCTCTCCTTTCTTCTGTCTCTTTCGAACCGATTTCCTTATAGCGGTCGTAGATTGAAAAGCCCCACTGCTGTGGTGCTTGATCGCCAGTTGAGGCACGGCCAGATGGAACGAGATCAATTTGTCCTGCCGTCAGTGGGATCGTAGGATCGTGGCGCAAGCGTTGATCGTGGTGATCGCGGCCGTATCGTTTCGCAAGAGGGTCATTAGGAGGGTCCGTTTTCGGGTCAGGACGTTTGGCACGAGCGGAGCGGTCGATTCGGGGAACGAGTGGACGCGATTGTCCAGTGAGGGGATCCAGCCGTCGCGCGACGGACTACTGGCGTCTAGACGATCGTCCTATTCCCCTGCGGGATTACCGCGTCACGCGAGTCGAGAGTCCAACCATCCTTGGACTGCGAAGCGAGATTCCAATCTTCGATCGAGGGCCAAGCGAAACGGAATATATGTATCGACTGGTTGGTCGAGAGATCCACGGGTCTCATCGAATTCGAGCATCGAATCGTTTCTGCAAGCCGCTCTATTGTGGATCGCCTAGGGAAATGAACGTCGAGAGATCCTCGCAAGAAACGAGTGGAACGATTTCGAGGAAGGCAGGAGATATAGCGTGACTAATGCTCGCCACGTCCGATCGGCCTCGTAACCCGTCCGTCATTAATTTCGCCTCGTTGTTCCGCGTGATTCGCCCGTGAATCACGGGGATCGAGAGAGCGATCGAACCGAAGCTCGACGGAATCCAGAGTCAATGGCAAAGCCGTTCGGACGGAAGCGTAATTGGCGTATCCGGTGGTCGCGGTACACGCTGACAAGCCGACGCGTATGACGGTATTAATCATAACGCCGCGTATTTGCACGCGCGACGCGGCTTAGATGCGCGGGCGTGCTGGAGCGCGCCAGCGCGTCCGTGCGTGCCCGCGTTCCTGCGTGCGTGTCGACCTGCTGACAGTTCGTTTGAACGCAATTAGCGTGCCGCTTGATAGTTGCCGGCTTAACGCGCTCGCTATCGCGGCAACGATCGTCGAATCGAGTTAACCGTTTCGTCGCGCTCCTCGCTGTCTCGCTGGCCGCGACCAGTGGACCGTTTCGTCACGCTGCTCCCCACCCGCGGTCTGTTTTTTCACGAAGGGTTGCTTCCTTCCTGTGATGGAACCCACGAGTTCCCTTTCGCTAGCATCTTAGTGTAGTTCTCTGGATTACTTTGGTGATCTCTTTCCCCTCGTTTTTCATGAAATTAGGTATCGTCTTCGTGGTTTGGAGATATAAACTAGAAATGACGAGACGAAGAAGAATCGAACATAATTTTGCGTGCTTGGTGAGGGTGGCTGAGGGTGAGTAGGGGAGAGCGGGGATAAACGTAACGGCGTCATGAAAGTAACACGCCTGCTCCCCACATTGCACAAACATTTCCGAAACGTTTTACACGTTTTATACAGTTACATGTGTATAGTAGGGTAGACCGGGGCGGTAGTAGTACTTTGTCTTTAAAATATGATTTCGCAAGAACTATCACGGTTAGACCAAAAGTTCTTATAGGAAAATGTTACTTATCTAACATTATTGAGACATAATTGTTTCACGGTATGTCAAGTAATATCCAGGTTATTAATAAAAAATGAGAAGCGGAGAAAGTGTTACAACCGTTTCTGATCCCGGGTCGGTTGTAATACTGTATGGAGTTGATAGTAGCATAAATTTAACTTTGCAAAATTGAAATATTTATTGATTTTAATTGTAATAATAAATGAAAAAGGTTAAATTTGTAACCAATTATGCGGTATCGCAATTGTGGCTGAAATAGAAAACGTTTTGGCTGGTGCATTCTTCATGTGATCAATTTTTATATTCAGTACATTGCACCCATTTTTTATTCAGTTTGCTTGTGCTGTGCTATAGGACGCCATGTAAATACGACAATATTATTCAACTTCTTTGGCCCTATTCGGTTCTGTTGAGGTTTCAGCGATCCCTATTGCCGATGTTACAATCGCCTCCGACCAGACTTTTGAACTTAAATTATAAAGTTTAATTAACGAGACGCGCAAAAGTGATAAGTAACGATCAGTATTACTTTAAAAATGGTCAGATTAAGTATTAAAAGAATAGAAAAAAAAACGTACTTGCAAAGGAAGTATTTATATTACAATTTTAAATCAGTAAGAAAAAGTTACTTTAGTATATCGAAAAGTTATTTTGTCCACTATACATGCTATTGTATATCTATACTGCTAGAACGTGGATGTGTGTATTCCAAATGTCATTCTTCATCATATATCAATTATTTGGGTTAATATCTATCATATGTTTTGAGATATTTAGCGTGTTACAATTGCCCCCCTGTTTCTGTAGCCCCGGTCTACCCTATCCCTTTGATTGTACCGAGTGACACTGCGCAGTTTTCCTCGTTACTTAAAATATGTTTATTTAAATGTTTATTTCTATCGTTTTTCATAATAAAAAATCCTATTTCGCGTTGAAAAAAGATTTTTTACTTAATTCTCCTCAAAATAATTAGAGTTACTTTCCTCCTCACAGTATGTTACTTTCGTCCTACCCCTGTAGGACAAGAAAAAAATAAAAACAGGTCGCATCTATAACCTCCTCCGTTTTGAAGTCGGTTGAAAAGTAATAATGACAGTCACTGCGGAAAACTGACATAACTCTTTGATTAACTCAAATGATAGACCAAGGAACATACTATCTCAAGACATAATTTTCATTTTTATATCTATAAAAGGTAATTGTAGACCAGGCCAAACGTAACAACTCTTACTTTTGTCGCCACTCACCCCTGCCCGCGAAGATGGATAGAAAACGACGCTCGTAACGGCGGGGCTCAACTTTATGAATATTATTTTCCAGCAGATGTCCCCGACGATAGAGGCTCGTCGACGTTGTCGTCGTCGTTGTAATTAATGACGTCTCCAGGGGGTGGGGGTGGCGGAGTGTGAGAGGAGAGTAGGTTCTCCGAAAGAGGCGAAATGCCAGAGGCGAAAGAAGAAGCGAGACGGGGGTGGAGGCTGAGAATATTTCGAAGGTGACGCGGGTGGACCGGGGTGAGCCGACGATAAGGAACCCCGTGGGGGTGGCTGAAAGGTGGGAAAACCCCGTCGTGGCTGGATGGCGAACGACAATGCGCGCGAATTATCCCGGAATGACGGGGTAGTTTTAAAGCCAGGAAGCCGACATTAGCGCATTGATACCGCGTGTTTGAGCGCGCGCGTGTTCTGGCATCGGGTGGACCATTAATATTACTTAGTTTACGGCTGGAGCCGCCGCGAGGGTGGACGGATCCGTCGCTTCGCTCGTTTCCGCGATTCGGTTCCGTTCCCCCACCACCCCTCTTCACCCACCCCCGAAGCTTCCACTTTTCGCGGCTCGAAATTCACTGTCGGGGGTGAAACAATAGCGTAGAGAAAGGGGGACGTGTACGGGGGGTTGTACTTGCCCGTAAGAACCCCCGGGAAACCCACGATCTTCCAGTTTATCCGATTTTTTTCGGTTGCCGCGAGGGTGAGTTTCTGGCTTATGAGATTTAATTGACCGAGCCTGTGGAAAGACAAACGAGCGGAATAACTTTCGCGACGGAACTCGGGTTTCGGTGTCGCTCGGGGCGCGACGGTTCCGAAGCGGATTAGCGGCAACAAATCATCGGGATTAGAACGGAAACGGGGATCGAGCCGCGGTGGAACGAAAGAAGACGGAAAGAGAGAAACACGTCGGGTACAGCCGGAGGGCGGGAAGTGTGGGGAAGTCGGGGCAACCAGGGGGAGGACGAGATTTCGAGCGGGCGTGAGCTCCGTGAGCTTGTAGAATCAAAAAGGACAAACAATTAATAACCCCGCTACCGACGATTAATCAGAATTTAACTCGCCAGTTAAATACTCGGCTTCGAGGCGGCTCCCGCGTGCCCCGCGTATCCAGCCGCCGCCCGGGTGAAAGGGGATGGCCGAGGGTTCACGGTGCACGCAGGATAAACAAAGGTTTACATCAGTGTCAGTCGCAACAAGTCCGAATTCGTCTAGGGTTCTCGGCATGAATATTCACGGTGCTCGCTCGTCCGTCCCTTCCAGCCTCGACGCTCGCGCCAATTCGCCCACCCCTAGCCCCTCACCCCTCGCTCACGTCGCTCTGTATCGGTCTGCGCGCGAGCCCGCGACCATTTGCCACCCCCTGCGATATCCATCGAACGGCTACCAGTCAAAGGCTGAAATCACAATACGCGTTTGTCCGGTTGACGAAGTCGACTCGGCCGGGAGCCGCTAAAGCAAATAGAACGGGACGAACGGAGAGGGTTGAACCGTGAGGGTGCAGCACGTGGGCGGCTAGGGAGGACGGTCTCGCGGGAGGGGAACCGAGCCAATGGTCATTGCCTTTCAATTGGAAATTACGTTCTGGCCGGTCAAGTGTCGATTTTCACCCCCCTACGTCAGCGACTCCACTCCACCCCCGAGGGGTTCGCACCTCTCGCTTCTTGTTTCTCGTGACGTTCATCAACCCCGCTCATCAGCCTAGCGAAGAAGAGTTCACTGGTCCTGAGGATAAGGGGTGTTCCAAGTTACATGGAAGTGAATAGAAACTATTTCGCGACCCCCGCGAACCTGACAGAGCCGCTTTCACGCGTAATGCTCCCTCTGGAAAAGGAGCGATCCTCTGTGACGGCGCGAGAGAAGCGCGACCGTTTCCCAGCCAGTCGAATGATTTAATCCCCGAATGATGGACGGGCACGTCGCGACGATGATCTGCGTGCCGTGAAGTGACAAGTGGTTAGGATCACGGGGAAACCTCGGTAGCGCGGATGACGGTGGTGGCTGATGGTGGGTGGCCGAAGCGATGCGCGGCGGTGGGTTCGGGGGATGGTCGGCCGTCGGTGGTCGACGTTGGTGTCTCGTATCGGTGACGGGACCCCGGCTGGATGGATTTGAGGAGGGGCGGGAAGGAGGGTGCGTGCTCGCACCGTACAAATCACGCGGGCATTACAGCGTCAGGCTGGGGACTCAACGTGTCGCGCGACCGGAAACTCGATGCCGACGGTAATACTGATTTATCGAGACCAGCACCGTGTTGCACCGTGTTGCACCGTGTTGCACCGTGACTGCGATCCGCGTTCCTCGCGATGCGAGATCTGTCGCGAGTCGTTTTCACCCCCAAACCGAATCGAGAACTCGCGTGAGACTTACTTAGGTATGTAATCATCAATCTTCCTACCTTTCGATATGTTTGACAATATCCTCGTAGGCAGCTCGGCAGTTCTCCCAAACGGTCCCGGACCTGTGGATCAGAAAACAGAAACGATACTTGAGATAGTGACGATGAAACGCAAGCAGAGTCAGTCGCGAAAGAAAAACGCGAAGGGGGACGATTCGAAGAGCAGAGGGATGATGCTGGCTCGAATGGGGGACACGGGTTGATAAGCGAATCGGTTAATTATAAGCCCTGCCACGGGATATCCTCGAGGAAAGTGGATCCGCGGGGGTTGATTAAGAGTCCTCGTTCCGGCTCCTCTTTCGTTTGTCCTTTGACTCGATCGCGTCTGTCCCGACTGGAAACGAAGACGCTTTGAAGTCGCTGATTAAAAAAGACGTCGCTGGCCCCCTGGCTCGGCTAATTTTCTCGGCGTATCGACCGTTGAACGCGCTTCCACGGTCGGACGAGGACGCGACAAACCAGAAGCAACGAGGAAAAAGAAAACGGTGTCGTTGAAGAAGCCCGATGGGAACGAATGATTGAAGGAGGGCCGAGGCGCTCTAGAAGACGACGAGCGACTGGAAAGCGGGCCGAACGGAAGGAAGTTGGGCTCGTGGCGGAGCACAGTTCGCAATAGAAGCAGCGAGGGCTCTCGGGGCTGAATTAGAGGGTGGCGATAGGGCAACGGCGGTGACGGCGGTGTGCCAGGATGGGGTTGCGTTGAATTAATCATATTCCGGTGTTTGTCGTGCCGCCCCCAGACGTAATCCGTCTTACCTCCCGATCTCTCTCGCTCCTCTGCCACGATAGATTTGCATTTTAATTAAAAGCAAAGCGCTGAAATCATAATGCGAAACGTGCGGCGCCGCCTTCCTCGCGTCGTTCTACACGTAGCCTCGGAAGGACACGGTTGGCCCGCCATCGGCCCTCGACGTTAAGAAGAATCGACGTCGCGATCCAAACACCGTCCCCTTCCATCACCCGAGTCCGTCGAACAACGCGCCCCAGCTTGCCTGGCCTCGTGTTTGGAATCTTCGAAACGCGAGGAGAAGACGAAGAAGCCGGCTGAACCGACTAATGGCGACCAGGAAGAGGCTAATCGCAGCAGCCGGATGTAATCGAAAATTAAGGCGAGTCACCGTATCCTCGAAAGCCCCACCACCGACAGCATCTATTAGAAACGCGTTAACAAATGCCGGGATTAGCCGCGTCTACTCTCTCCGGAGGAACAAGATCCTCGGGAGATGCTGTGTTCGAGGACCCCCTTGGTTTCCTTCCGTTCCTCCCCCATCGACGCCCCTCTCGCGAGCCACTCTAAACGGGGTCGCGGTAATCTACGATATACATCTCGGGTCCGCAACGACTCCAGGATTTCCAGGTCCACGGGGACGAGGATAAGTTGAATCTTCTAAGCGACGGTTGGTGGAATTCTTCAACAGAAAGTGGACTGTTGGTGACGGCGACGACGGGGTCGAGTGGCGACACGCGGAAGAAGGGTGACTCGGTTGAGGTCGCGCGTAACTCGAGCCGAGTAGACGACCTAGAAGGAACGCGGCGCACCCAAGGAAACGGACTTCGAGCAACTCTGCTACTAGGCAGAGGCGAACGGGGCATGGAAAGATCAAGCAGTGTCGAGACCCCTCGGATTTCCACGGCTTCGCCGTCTCTTCAAATCCTCTTAAAGTTGTATTCTTTTGGCCTCGCCGGCCCTTCGTTACGACCACCTCGGGACAGGACGAGCTGCTCCCGCGACCCGGGGTGCTTCAAACGGCTAAATCCAATTTCCCAATCCGAGCCTATCTTACGGACCAACTTCTTTCGAAACGTTAACACATTGACTGCCCACGAAATCTGGAGGTGCTATGTACAACTCATTGGTCAGATCGCGATTGGAGTACGCTAGTGTTGTTTGGTCGCCATACCAAACGAAATACAGGCGAATGATTGAAAGAGTGCAGCATAAATTTCTTCGGGCTGTTAGTTATCTGATAGGCAGGAGCATGTCCTTTGCTGATCACGATTATGTACCGATATTGTCGTGTTTGAATATGGACACACTGGAAGATCGCAGGACTGCTCTGGATCTTGCCTTTTTGCGTAATGTGATACACGATGAGATAAATTGTCCGGAATTAGTGTGTTTGGTTGGCCTCAATGCTCAAGCCAGATCACTCCACCACAGGGAGCTTTTTCAATCGCGTTACTTTAGGACGAATCTGGCCGAGATAGATCCGTTAAACAGAGTCTGTAATACAGCAAACCGTCTAGCTCTAAATGTGGATATTTTCTCCAACTCTTTCGGTACATTTATGTCGAAAATTAAATTGGCGCTGAGAGGAGCAGCATATTAGCGTTATAAAATTGTTAATTTGACAGGTACCCGCGATGTCTTTGATGTAGGCTTAAGGGCTTTAATGCCGTCTCTTATGTATAAGTGGAATTTAATTCCGTTAATAAACAATTATTATTATTATTATTATTATTATTATGATCGACGCCGAAAATGTTTTGTTCATGAGTCTGTACACGCTCCGATCGCTCCGATCGGTGTAGTCGGCGTCGGTCACAGAACAAAAAACACGCTGATCGGTGTAGTAGGCAGTCAACGTGTTAACGCCGAGCACCGGGTCTCTCTTATCTTTCAAAGACTTCTGTTATTTACGAGTGACGATCAAAGATCCCGAATCGATGAGCAACAATGTAGGTCAGTGAAACGCTTACCTCGCGAGAGCCTCGATGTTGGACATGTTCGGGTTGACTTTCAACCCTTGTTCGACGCGCGCCTGAGCCTGGGCCTGCAGGTGGTGCGGCAGACTCGCCGGGGACAGGATGGCGGTGTGTCCCGCGCCTGGGTGTCCACCCAGTTGCATGAACTGCATGTGACTCAGGTGTGTGGGCGGGTGGTTGTAGCCGTTCGCCAGCAACGGCGACTTCTCCATCCTCGGCACGTCTGAAAGCAGAAACGAACGATGATAGCCACGGTTGAAACTGTAGGAGAGACCAAGTTGATACAGAGGCAGGTTGATGCAGACAAATTATCTAGACACTGTATATATGTAACTACTTGTGTGCGAGATATGTGAAGCTTCTTGATTAATTCTTTACTAGCGTACGTCTGTGTACCTTGACCTTAGCAATCCATTTTTAACTGTTTTCGTTTCTATAGAGAAATAGTAAATAGTTTTGTTCACTTTTTAATTCGTCTTGAGACGGGATAGAGAATATTATCATTGAAATTAATTTGGCGTCACGTTGAGTCCTTTGAAGCTAAGGTAATTAGGTTTTGTTATTTTGTTTATATGCTCCACATTTTTTTAGGGAGATGTTTGTATATAATGACTTCCTGTGGGGTAAGTTGATACGTTTTCTCTGGAGCATGTTGATACTCGTGGGGAATGTATCAATTTTTCCTTTAATTTCTAGGAAAATGGTACGAAATTATGTCAGAAAAACGAATCGCGGAAAAATACCACAAAATATTTTTCAAAAAGCGTGTGTTGGTGTAAAAAAGGAGTCAATGTCGTTACGTCAAAGCGCGAGAATATACGTTATAAATAAAATAGCTTTATTAAGATACATTAATAAAAAAAAGCAAGCACCTCATGTTAAAGTGGGATATTCCAGACATCCATCTTTTACTCCTTAAACGGATATTTTACAGATGTATCCACATGCCCCAGAGCACTATCAACTTGCCCCGCAGTGGGGTACATTTTACCCTCATCCAAATAACATTTTCCCATTCATTTTGTACGTATTTTCTCAAAATTTCATTTAAAATATATTAAAGAGGAAGTACCAAAGTATATTTTAGCATATTCATTATTAAGTAATTAATTCAAACAAAAATGAAAAAAAATTGAAAATTGTAAAACGTATCAACTTGCCCCGGTCTCCCATACCACTAGCCTGTATCCATCCAGGCAACCGCGTAGTCCACCGGCATCCCCGCCGCAAATACCATAGGCATATTTGCTCGGGGATTCGACGGACATCCCGGTGGATTTTCGGTGTTTCGAGGTTTCCGAGCGAGCGATATATCTTCGTCAACGATCGCGACTGTTGAAGGGGATGATCGCGAACGTACGCCTATTCCCTAGGAAACGTGAGACCCCCGCGTGCAGGAGACAGAGAATGTTGACGAGGAACAACTTTGTACGAGCGTCCGAGACGGCCACGGCTCAGCGATTATCAAGAGTATCCCTCGTACCATTTCGGGATTCGAGTCGTGCAAAGATGACGTCGAAGATGATGCTATTGCGAGAGCAGGATTGGGGGGATAGGCCGAGAGGGGGAGCCCGCGGAAAGGGGGGCCGTGCACCGGGACGCAAGGGAGTGCGGGGGCCCAGTGGTAGGGGGTAGAAAATGAGCGGTGCCTATTCATTACAAATTATCTAAATGGCAGTGATTTCGGCGGACCGGCTGGCCGTTTGACGAGTAAGTGGCGGGTTTGCCGTGGCAGTGACTGTCGATCCTGAAGGCGGTCGAGCGTTCGCCAACTGGCGGCCCTTAGCTACACGGGGCCGTTTGACAACCACTGTGGGACCCGGCCCATGACCGGCCCTAAAATTGGACTTATTACAACTTATAGAGCGCGATTTGAACGCTCCGCTCAATAACATACATTATCCCCAATCCATATGATTTAATGAAATCCCTCTAAACTCTCCACTTAGCCTCAGTACCTTCTCGCGCTGTACCCTGCCCTCCCTTCTTTTTCGTGTACGCGCTCTCTCGCGCAGCAGATTGCTACGTGTGTACCAAGAGCACAAGAGAACGAGCCACGGAGGATGGGGAGGAAAGGAAGAGTGAAGAGGGGGAGACGAAAAAAGGATTGCGAACGAAGAGGAGAGAGAAAGAGTCAGCGTGGCACGTTCCGATCAGCGAGGATACTTAAAACGCGCGTTCCCCAGATTTTTATAACCTCGACAATAGGCTATTTGCCTGGTCGCGATACGCTTGGGCGCCGTAACGCGACGCCCGATGAAGACGTTTCGAGGCACTCGAGGCCGAAAGCGAGGATTGACCGCGAGTCAAGTTTTGCATTGACGAGTTGCGAGTCGCGAGCGATCACGATGGGAAGCGAAGGAATTTTTAGAAGAAGAGGACTGTGGACCGAATGTGGACAGCCGCGAGGAGGCCCGAGCGAAACGCGAGGGACGATAAAACACAATTTGAGCTAAAGACCGCGCTCCTATAACTTCCCACCCTTGGGCCCGCGCGCGGACGGGCACCGCCACCGCCACCTCTTTGCCCCTCTCGTAGCTGATGAGGTGACAACCCATAATTATACAGACCGCTTTCTGTCTGGCCTGACTGCAGTGGCATGCAGAGAGGAGAGGCCTCCATCATCCTCCACCCCGTCGTCCTTCTCCCTCTCCCATCATCTTCCCTTCTCCTTGCTCGTCGATCCACCCGAGCCCTTCTGACCGCGCGCATTCTCTCCCTTCGTGTCCCTCTTCCACTCCACCTTTCTCTCTTTCCTCTCTTCATCCTATCTGCGGATCTGGCTTTTTCTCTCGTTACCCATCGCCCTCCCAACCTCCCCTTCTGCCCTCTATCCAAGCCTCCTCTCCTCTCTCATCCACGAGTCGATCCAACGGGTCCCGTGTACTCCGACTTAATAACGATACGCGTGTTTCCTTCGCGTCGGTCGAGGCGAGGTGCAGAGGAAGAAGAAGCGAAATCGAACGAGCAGCGAGAGGGCCACGGGCAGAGAAAGGAGCGAGGGGGCGGATGGGGAGGGCCAGCGACCCGGAGCAGTCACCTCCACCCTCGTGCCGGGCGTCTCGTGCCCGTAGGAGAGAAGGACGACCGCGCTACTTCTTTTCTGGTGTTAATTACAAAACGCGAGAATAAATTGCCGAGCTAAATGAGTGGCCCGCTGTCTCTCTCTCTCTCTCTCTTTCCCGTTCTCCCTGTCCCACGCGTTGTTCCCTCCGCGCGGCGCGTCTGGCCTCGTCATGTCTGCTCGTTCCTCGACGCTCTTCCCAACGCCCGCGACGGACAGATGAATGGAAGGCGAGCCGTCCGCGCAGGTGGAATTTGTTATGCGTCGCGAACACGGGCCAGAGTTTCCTCGTCGCGAAAAGATAACGCCGCCAAGCATCGCACCGCACCCGGAATATTCACTTCGATCCCTCTGCTTCGAGGATGAACGGTAGGTATCCACTAAGTAGTGATGCCGATTCATCCCCACATGTATGGATGTTTCGTATGAATACGTATTGACAGTCCAGGTATCGATACAATTGATATATCGGAGACGAAGTATCGATATTACCGGTATCGATACGTACGTACCGGACTATGTATTTCTGCCCCCTTTCATGACCTTTTTTTACACACCATGAGCAATATTAATTAATATAATTCAACCTCTAGGGTACTCATGAAATTAATACGAATAGTAATTTTAATCGATGCAACTGACATATCATTGGTATCGATACTTAAATTAGAAATGGAATCCAAAAATGAAAATATTATTATACAAAAAAATCATTTATATAGTTTACACATACGACGCTATGAAACAAAATGGTGCCGAATGCCGATCGCGTCGGTGGCACCCAGATAGCACAAAGACGTCTTAAAGACGTCTATTTTCACAAATCAAGTCGACAGGCGTTCGAACCTAAAATGGATGTAAAATGAATGTCTTTAATTGTAAGACGTCCTGTGTTATCTGGGCATAGACCATGCTATGGTGCGGCTGTATCGATATCGACATTCATGGGTTAAGTATCGCTACAGCAATATATCGTTACATTAACCCCTAACTGGTATCCTGGGATCAGTCATGACCCCAAGCACATAAGGTTCGCTGCAAAATTTTTGGTTGTCTACTGGTTTGTAAACTGAATTTGTAATTAATTTTATAATAATGGTTTAAGTTCCTACGTTTCTATTATTTCATACATTACCTAAGAACAAAATATTCACAGAGGTTGATCTAATATCAACTTCACAAATTTCCGTGTCCTTTTTTATTTGGGGTCTGCCACGACCCCAAAATACCAGTTAAGTTTGAAAAAAACAATATACCAGTTAAGGGTTAAGTATCGATACAATGTACCAATGTATTGGTTGGTAAGTATCAATATTCCGATATATCAATACTGTATCAACATCACTACTTAGTATCCACCTCCTCCCCCTTCTCCCTTTGTCGCTCTTTTCGCTAGGTCTCAGTGTCCCGCAAAGACGGAGAAACGGCCCCTGCCTCCCTTGCTCGAGTGACCACCGAGAACGGGGCAACGTGAAATTATTTGGAAAATTTGCCCTTTGTCCGCGGCTGCTCCCCGAGGACCGCGATCCCGGCATTGTTCTTACCAAACGACGAAGAAATCGACCTACCCGCGTCTCTCGATACTCCACCACCGCGTTATTTGCGCTTAGGTATGTATATGTTTACCCTCGACACCGACTCCCTCAAAACCCTTGGATTTAACCCTCGAACACCGACCCTCCGGCTACGGCCGATGACATCGCGGCCCTTTAAGTACCTTCCTCGCCACCCCACGCCACTTCTAGCTTCTTCTTTTCTCCTCAGCCCGTTCTTGCGGGACACGAACCGTCCTGTGGCGTCTCACCCCCGGGCATCCCCGCCGATTCGATCCCGATCGGCTGCTCGCAATTGCGTACGCGCGCAGAAACGCGCCGTTAGCCAGCACCGTGCACGTGCATCCCATCCAACATTGTCCCGCGACGTGTATTGGTACATAAACACGAGACGGGAAACACAGTTTCGCGCAGGAGGAATCCGGTTTTTCAAGTAATCGAGAGACTCGGAGCCGGGCTAGCAGGCAAACGGGCAAGCAGCCAGGCAAGCAAGGCAAGGCAGGCAAGCCAGGCAAAGGCAGGCAAGCGGGCAGACAGGCAGGCGGGCAGCCATCGAGGTAGCTCCCTGCGTCCAGTCTGCAAAGAACCGAGGAGAGAGTGGATGCCATGGCTATGTACACCTCCTCCTCGCTCCTCCTTCGTTCGCTCTTCTTCTTTCCTCGCTTTCCTCTTTTACCACACCCATTCTTCTTAATCGCCCAGCCAGCTAGTATCGCCCCGCGGTATTGAGACGTACGTTCCCTGTCTAGCGCTCGTCCACCGATACGGTTGCCTCTTTATCGACCCCCTCGGTCGAGCTTTCCTTGGTACCTCTCCACCGGTCCACGATAAACCAATGAATTCTCGATGCTGATGTTTTTCAGCACTGTTTGGCGACGAGATTAGAGACCCACTCCAACAATGTTTCAGGAGAGAGACCCAGAAAAGGGTACGTCAGTGATGCAGGAGTATTGAGACGTAACCAGCTCCTCGCGGTAAATAGAAAGAGGGTGGAGATGAATAAGATACGAGCGATCCTTCTCGCGGGGAACGAAACGTCTAGGCTCCTCGTTGGTGCCTTTGCTTTCAAACGCGCCCGTCCCAGGTCGTCCCTTCGCGAGTTCTCGCCCGTTCGTCTCGGCCCTTCGGCTGCCTACCTACCACGCGTCTCCTCGCGAACGAGCAGTCCAGTATTTGTTCTTCCAGGGTCTCCGCTCGGCCACGAGCATCATCCGAGGGCAGTAAACCTTTTGATATATAGTCGAAGGTTTTTAGAGTTCTGTCAGCCACGCCCACAATCAGCCTTAGTATTATTTACACTCCTGGTGGTTTGTAGTCGCTTGTCTCGCTCCGTCCAGGCCGCTTCCTCCGGCCCGCACTTTTTACTCGTTTCGCGCGCTCTTCTTGCCCCGTGTTCCGAGCGCGCCTCTTCGGCAACGTCATCGTCATCGCCGTCGATTCACCTGGTTTTTCCACCGAGCCACACGCTCGCCCGCTCCCCGTTTTTCTCCCGTCGCTCGCTCCTCTTTGATATATTCCACGTTGCAAGGCAACTCCTTCCTCGGCACCGTCAGATCGATTCCCCATCTGTTTTTCCGCCGTTCGATTCGACCTCTCTTCCGGATGGTCGCGCCTCGCCGGCCAAGGTACCGCGAATTTATAAAATTAGATACGATCTCTGCATCCCCGCGCAAATTATCTATTCGAAGCTGGCCCGGGCGTATAACGCGATCGAAACGCCGCGGGGCCAGATTTCGAATTTCGCCGCGCGTCCACGGCTTCGACACGCAAGCGGGACGAAAGAGGGATCGTGCTCCAGAGAGGAGAGAAAAGGAGACGCATATTTTATTTCGGCAATGATGATGATACGCACGAAACCTTCCCCCGCCCCGGCGAACCTTCGGTTTTATCGCGGCGATTCGCCTTCGGTGAACTCTTTTCCTGTGTTAAATCTCTTTTTTTTCCAGAGGAGGCGAGGGGGAGAATCCCTTTTTCGATCGAGTCACGAACGAGTGGCGCCGATCGTTCGTCTCTCGCCTCTGCTCCCCGAATTCCGAATTGGGTCCCTTTGAAAGCGAGCAGAGCGACGATGACAGGATTTGACGCGATCCTTGGTCGAGAGGCTGCGTTCCTTTCGAAACTTTTGCACGCTTCCCCCCTAACCCCGTTGAAATTATCCTCTTTTTGACTCTTTTCGCGATCGTATCCAACGATCGTTGTGCTTCAGCCCCGTCGGGTGCTTTCGGTGAACAAAAGTCGCTCTTTCTGTGATCCACGCGATATCCTCTGGTTCCACGTTCCTTTACTGTGCTCCCTTTTGTCTTGACGCGTCGACCTCCACTCTTTCAAGTTCTCTGCAGTCCACTTCCTTGCCCCCCAGTGTATACTTTCAAAAGTACCTACCGGAACAAGCCACCTTTTCTGTCGACGGACAACATTGATGCTAGCCCCGGCCACGGACGAATTCCACATCAACGGCGATTAACTTTTCAAAAGCCTTTGTCGCCCACGGTCATTAATGAATCGGCGAACACCGCGGTATCGGCATAAATTTATCATTCTCCCGCTTTATTCCTGTCCGCGGCCGATAAACGGGGTACCCCTGTCGGTATTATTATTGCCGAAGGAGAGGAAGACCCGCGTTAATCGGCGAGGTACACGCAGAAAATGAAACGTTTACGTTGGCCGATCGTTGGCCCGGTCGAAAAATCGATGTCGGGGCTAATCTCGAAGGTAAATCTTTCCCGCGGGCTAATCAAAACCGAGGATCGAGGCCTGGGGCCCGTATTTCGGAGCCATCTGCCCGTCGGCCTGGCCGGGGCCGAGCGGAGAGAGAAACCTATCCTTGCGCTGCGGCGTTGCAATAGTCCGCTCGGACCGTCGGCACCGTCGGCCCCCGTCAGCGATCCTTTCGCTCGGCTGGGGTCGATACTTTTTCACGTGCCAGCAACACATCGCTAAATCCTCTGCATAAACATTGTATTGTATTTCGCCGGGGATGCTCCCATTATATCATATTTTGTTATTAATATCTTCCGACTGGCTGGGCCCAGAAGCTGGGACGGGGCACTTTTGTGCATTGCCGAAGGTAAGCCTGCCGGTTACCTCTCGCCGCGTGGAGAGAGACAGACCGGTGGAGAAACCGTAGGAGAGACGAGGAGAGCCGTGGATCCAGCGGGAGAGGGTGGAGAAAGGTTTTTAAAAAAGAAACAGAGGGTGAAGGAGCAGGGAAAGAGAAAGAGGGAGAGGGAGAGAGAAGAAGCGCTCGATACCGGTTTCCTTTATCGTACAATGCCCACCGGGATTTTTTATTATCCACTAGCAGAGAGGATCCTCCCTAGGAGGGAGGGGTAGTAGCATCGAATTCGCGGGACCCTACGTATGTTGCAACTGAAATGAAGAATTCAGGAGTTGCTCTATTCTCAATTCTTCTGGAGAATCGAGGATGAAGGTAAATAGAAAAAGGCACACGATTGGCTACTCTAGAGCGTGGTTACATGGGGGAACAACTGCGCGAAACAAGCTACATGCAATTAAACGTTTCGCAGAGTTTCGCACCGGAGCCGCGCGTTTCAACGCCAATCAGGTCGCCCTCGTCGAGGTTGTTCGAGTGTCGAGCGGTTTAGAGGCGGTCCCCTGGCAATGCTAGCGGCGGGCTCGCTCGCGACGGGCGCGCTTTCAGCCCGAACGGGATCGGAAATGAAAAGAAAATAAATAGCGCGGCAAAAAACCGCGGCGGCTCGTTTGCGTGGGTACACGCGTAACCAGGACCTTTGCATGCGCCCGTGTAAACGAGCAACGCGCCCTCCAAATGTAGACATTTACCCCCTTGTCGAGGGGGAGTGTTTCACCGGCAGAAAACAAGCCACGATCCGTGGTGTCGGTTTTCATTTCCCTCGCGCCTTTTTTTTCCACGCTCTGCTTCTCCCTCTCGCTCTGCCGCCGGCTGGCGCGAAAGCGGCCGATCGCGTCGGTGTGGTTTTTTTCTCTCTCTCTCCCTCTCTCTCTCTCCATTATTCCCAAGCACTTCCGAGCGTTTGTTGGTCACGAGGGCCGGAGAGAGCCCGTGCAAATTATAAAAATACTCGCGAGCGGACGGTCGGACCCGCGCGCGTTCGCGGACAAAGCGGCCCGCGCTCGTTGATTCGCGAGTTAATTGAGCGGCGCGGCACTCGCCGGCCGCTAACGAGTAAATTGTTGACTACCACCAGCCAACGTGCCTCTCTCTCTTCCTCCGCCTCCCTTCCATCGCTCGTCGGAATAGCCGGGAAATTAGTACAGATTTTTGAAGCAATTAGCCTCGGTTTTCACCGCAGGAAATTGCCGTCACTCGCTTAAAAAGCCCGCTGCGCTAGGCACCGTACCGCGGGGACGGCCACTTCGACCCGCGAATCCATCCGACTCGAGCGCGTCCTTCGCGACTCCGTCCAGCCCGGAACGCAGAGTTGTCGAAAATTGAGAAAATCTGGCCGAAACTCTAATTTTTAAAGTCACCAGTTGTGATTTCAGACCCCATCACCGTTTTCATCACTTATCGGGCTAGTAATTATTACTAACAGTTAGAGGAAACTACTTAAATTTGTCATTTTCCGCTACAGCTCATTCCAAAATTGAGTATTGCCGGAGTGTTACTCTCTCAGTGAAAATGCTGGAGTTCTTTGTGACTCTTAAAACTGTAATTAAAACTGGTAGAATAACCATAGACTCAGTTGGTAGTGATAAGTACAGCTGTAGGTATAGTATATTTTGGTAGGTACAAATTTGAAGCATGTAGCAATGAAGGGATAAAATTTCAATTAAAAAATTGCACCCCGTGTCACGACCACTGGTGAAATTATATTTAGTTGGAGATAAAGTTTACTTTCGAGGTCTTCCGAGCAAAATTTCTTCTTCTGTATACTACTTAAGGTATACTAAGGTTTACGAGATCGCTGATTACGAATGTTAAGACAAAATTGCAAAAGACGAAGGACGAAGTTCATATATTTGTGTTTCTATGTAGGTACCCCGTTCCTCTTGAGTAATAACCTCAGATGTTTCTTGTATGAATTGTAATCTAATTGGACGGCAAGGTTTTGCCACGCAATATTTTTTTTCTGAATCAGGCTCACCACATATCAATTGAAGTGGCACGAAAGATCTAAGTAAGATACTGTAGTCTGAGTCTCCGTCATGTTGAAACTATTTTAACATTAAAATACCGTAAAATGGGTGAACATTGGCAGGTTTTTGAAACATTTTGTTATATAATGTAAAAATTAACATGTTTACATTTGATTTAAGTATCTTATCATAACATTGCATCTTTTGTGATTGTACTACAAGTGTCAAAATGCACAAAATTTGTGTCCTTTCCTTCTTTAATAAATGTTAAAAGCGTTACTGTACCGGGGTAACATTAGCACATCATGTAGATAGCATTAACGGGATAAGTTTTATTAATCTGAGGTGAGTAAACTTAAATTTCTATATTTTATTTTATTTTTTGCATCTTAACTAAAATCAACTCGTAACATTGCCACATCATATAAATAGCATTAACAGGTTAAGTTTTACTAATCTGACGTAAAACAACGTAATTTCGGCGTATGCCAATGTTACCCTATGCTGCCAATGTTCCCCCATTTTACGGTAGATTTTTTTTGGAAGATTACAAATATTTTTTGCAACTTTGACCCCAGATTCGCAATCAGCGACCTCGGAAACCTTAATACACCTACTCATTTTTGTACAAATCAAAGGTCACCTTCATGTTTTAGCCAGGTTTTCTCGATTTTCAACCACTGTGCGCTGGTAGCCCCGGCGAAATAAAAACGGCCGATGAAACACCGTCGAGCGGACGGGACGCAATTAAGTCGCGTTAAAACAGAGCCGCGACGTCCCGCGAGTTTTATGGCGCCGCTCGGCTCGCGTAGCCGCGCGGCGCGTAGCAAGCACTCCAGCTTGCTCGCGGGGACCGTGTGTGCGAATGCACGCGCCCGTCCGAAGCGATTTTATGCCCCGACAGCCACAGAGAATGCAAGTTTGTCCGCGAAACGCGTTCCCCTGTCGTCCAGCGGCATAACGACCGATCTACGCTCGCTATTTCGCGACACTTCGCGCCGTCCGCCTCGACTTGTACTGGCGAACAGCCCGGGGGCCGTTGAACCGATCTCGGTGTGAGTCCGTCTCAAACTCCCCGCGGGGAGGACGAGCCTACTTTTTCTCCCGTGTCGCGACTTAATGTCTTCATTTGGCCCGGGCATGCGAGTGCCTCGTTGCCGAGCAAAAACCGGCGAAACGCGAAAATTCCGAAGTCAGCTGATTTACGGCTACCCGCCACGCAGAACGGTGTTGCAACGGCGAACGGGTTTAATTCACCGGCGTTTTGTTACTTTTTCGGACACCATTTACCACTCCTGCTCTTTTTCAACCGACTTCAATAAAAAAGTTGAAAAAAAATTAAAACCGACTTTAAAAGTAGGAATAAAAATGCGCAAAAAATTAATTTTGTTCCTTATTTAATCTAGGACTCTCAATTTTTTTAAGTCGACCCGAGATTTAGTGAGCTTCAGAGTTGTAGATTAAATAAGGGAACAAAATATTTTCTACTTTTTAGTGCAATTTTATTTTCTTGAAGTCGATTTTAATTTTGTTATTCATTTCGTTCTGAATCATCTCCATGCATTTTACAGTTATGCATACTATGTATGAAGAATCTGTTTAGTATCTCGGTTATTCATGGAAAAACCGTCCATTTTGACCGGTCAGTTAACGAGATGTACCCTAAACTCGCGCTCAACCAGAGAATGGGGTGCATCTGTAAGCGGTGTAAAACGCGAAGGCAGGATCGATGGATCCGAGTGTTATTGCGTCTCCCCCTGCGTGTCTCGCTGTAACGTGGACCACGTAATAATCTGGGGCGACGTTATTATCGCTTTAATCGCGAGGATTATTTCACTTTCGCGTCAAATCTGCCGGTACGCTCGGTTTTGGCTTCGGTTTCGCGTCCCTCGCTCGCCAACCCGCGTAATTTCTGACCGCAGGGTGAAAATTCCACGTAAGCCAGTGGCGCTCGTCCCTCGTCCACCAGATTCCTCTACAATACCCTACATCCTCTTCCCACAAACCCCAGCTCGCTAAGAACCTCTGCGGGTCATCTGCTTTTCCGCTGGAGGCTCATCCCTTACCGCGATTCGTTAATTACTTCGCGCGGATATCCGATCCTGGTCCGCGTTTCCACCGCAGATTCGTGGCTTCTCCCTCACAGTTATTCCTTCCACCTTGAATTCACCGCGCGGACAAACTCGCCCGTGGCACCGACGAGAGCGTGAAAACTGTCGGGACGAGGGTGGTAGTGGCCTTTGGAACGGTCGATCGCGCGATGTCGAGGCGACGTCGGCCCCCTATTAACCGGGTTTTATTGGTACGCGAGCCAGCCGCGTTTGGCTGACCTACGACCGGCAACAGTTAATCAATGCTTTTATGAGCATTCGCTCACAGCGTCGTTGCAGCCGCTGAACCACCCCCGCCAACCCACCCTTCCCCTGTGCACCGATTCGCCGACCACCACGCGTCAGCTCGCGGTTCATCGCTGTCCCAGCTCGCAGCACCGAGAGATAGAGTGCTCGCCTGTCGACGGACAGGACGCAAGCTCCACTTGAAATCCGGGGAAGACCGCGATAGAAAACTCGCGTGATACGTACGTGCGTACACCTGGCCCGTGTCCATCGGGGCAAACGCGGATGCTTGGATAATTTACTTAGTTTGCGCATTAATGTACGATTCTCTATGCATTAGGTCATATAGTATAAATTGCGGCCGGCCAATTTGATTAATGCTATTTCGGTAATCGATGCATTAAATAATTACCGCGGCAGGGGGGGGCGAGCAGGGGGTTGGGGAAGGGAACACGGACGTAACGCGGTGCACATGAGGCGGGCCGACGTTAGCCGATAGTCATTAGTTTATTAGCGTAGACCGAGGCTATAGTTGGAGTCCGGGAATAGTTTCATCGGAAAACGATCGAGGAAAAAGGCGCGAGGAACGCGGCTTCCCATCGGGAGATCGGTGCACGCGGCTTGCACACGCCGCTAAGCCGAGCAACCCCCTGTCGCTCGCCCTCGCCCCCGACCAACCCCTCTAGCCCATCACACCCTTCCCCCTCTGAGGCTGTTTATTTTTCTCATCGGTTTTAATTTCGTAGAGACAACATAGATGCGTATCGGGGAGGCTAGCTGCGCGCACGTACACACACACGCGCGCGCACGGCCATTGTGCACCCGCTACGTCCCGAATGGATGTTACGCCGCCGCTATCGGGATCGGATCTCGCTCGTTGAGTTTATTAATTGCGTTATGGCGAGTGCCGCTCGCCTACCGGTCCAAATTGAAAAAAATCCCGCGTACGCACTGGCCCCCCTTCTCTCCCCTGGCCCGGCTTTCTCGCTCCCTTTCACGTATCACGCTCTCCTTTCTCCTTCTTTTCAACCGCGCTCGCGAGGACGTTTCCCGGGGCACAGATTAACGGACGAGATACCGCTGAATGCCCTTACTCGCTCCTCTTGCGGTAAATTGATATAGGAAAGGCTTGTCGTCGTCGTTTAAGCCGCGGAGTTACCGAACCAGTGTACCTCGTGTACTAAGAACTTGCGTTTTCATCGAAACACGCGTGTGTCTAGCTTCTGAAGATCGTCCGGAGAATAAAAAGAGAATAAAGTATCCGCGGGAAATATTCGGCGAGCTACTGCGGTCAATCGTCATCGCCGGGAAGGGGATCGAGTCGTAAAACAATTATAGGTACAATTACCGCCGGCTCGTAATTAATTGCTCGCCGTTTCAACGTTTACTCTGACTGCACTCGCGGTTCCGAAACTACGAGCGGCCGCGCCACCCCGCGCTCGTCCGCGCGGCATTAATTCATTAACGTTGCACCGTCAAACGTATTTGCCCGTAAAATTGAACGGCCGGCGTGTTCGCGATTATTTGCTTAACCAATTTCCCGAACTAGCGATCGCGGGCGCGGTTGCGCGGTGATTTTCCGAATTTCTCTCTGTCGAACGTCTCTTGATGAGAGAAAGGGTTAGAATCAGGCAAACGGTCTTGGAGTACGATAGTTTGAACGTCTCGAGGATTTAGAGAGTCGAAGGGGAAGGGTTGAAAAGGGGCAAGCTACATCGGTGGAGAGTTATTCTGGGTATCGGGAGCCGCTCCACCACAAGCCGCAACACGACGGTGCAGTTGCAGTTAATTTGCTCACTCCAAGTGTGTTTGATTCCCCTAATTAATTGATCGGTGGGGTCACCGTGGACCGGCCAGCATACGGATGGCAGTAATCAAGTGCGTGCCCCTGGTACCGGGGCTGCGGGAATGCACTTTGCGGGCGAGCGGTCTGCTCGTCGTCTGTGGGCGTCTTTCATAGTGGAAACTCTCTAGCGCGTCCCCCTTTCTCGAGTGCCACGGAAACTATAGCCTCTGCAGTTGTAAAAGGGAAATGGAGACTCACCCAAGTGCCCGTTCTCATAGTAGTCCCCGTTGTCCATTCTGTGCTTCTTGAGCGAGTGCTGAGGGTGGTGGCCAGTCGCCGCGGCCAGGTGGGTGGCTGCGAGGCTCAGCCCGACGGAGGCCCTCTTCGGTGGTCTTCCTGGCCTGGAGCTGTACAGTGGTAGAGAGTTACTGTGGTTAGAGACACCTGTCATCGAGGTAACGTCTTACCCCGATCTGCGTGCTTACGACGCGCGTTGTAAGTGCTTTGCTTGCGTCACGGAAAAAGACACCCCCTGTGGTGTTTTAAATCAATAATTCGCTATTCAAATCATTTTTAAATCAATAATTCGCTATTCCAACAATCAAGCGTCTTTTTCCGCGACCTGGTTGCATCGACGACCGTTCGGCGTTCCAAGCACCGATCATTTGAGACCTGGAATAGACTGATCTCGGTGGATGAAGAGAAACGCTCGATAGCTGAAGCCTATCATCCACGAGCGATTGATCGATCTATCCGTCGAGTCGCGTGCGTTTCGAGAACTGGTTGGAGAAAGGCAAGCGTGATCGCGGCGTCGCCAGCGAAAGTGCCACGAGTTATACGAGATACCAGCTAATACGTGGTGACGGTGCCGCGATAAACCTAATAGAGGGGAAGATAAAGGTGCGCGTGGGACGGCGAAACGGGCCAAATAGGCTGCATTTGCATAAGTTATCGGCCACGTGAGAGCTTTATCGTACGTGGATCCCGAACTGCGTCGAATCTCACGATCGCCAACGATACCGAGCTTCTTCTGGGAGGTGAGTCGACCAAGGTCGACGGAACACTGAGCCGCGATACTGGAGGAACGACCCCGAGGGGGTGGCGTGCAGCCCCGGAGCGGTTTGTCGCGAGCCCGTGAGAGAGCGGCGGAGGATCTCGCGCGAAGTGATGCTGCGGCTGGCAGGAACGCTCATTTTTCATGGCTAGCAGGCGCCGGAGTGGCGCTTATGGCGAGCAACGGACACACGCCGCGCGCCATGTGTACTTACATACGCGTGATTCAAGCTTTTGCTCTGAGGAAACGCTTGGAACTCGTTGTTCCCGTCGCAGGATCCTCTCCTTCGCTCCCGATATAGCGCCTCCAGTGCGGCTCAAGTCGCTCTTAAATCTCTTTATCGAGATCCTCTAATAAAAATTCCCACCATAGTCAAACTAAGTATGAAATTAGTCTATGTGTCTAATATCAAACGATCAAACAGAGTGAGACTAGGGATGACAAGGGTGGTGAGCTCTCTAGAAATTTATACCCAAGCTGCAGGAGGTTGAGCATCTCTGGCCGGTAAGCGAGCAATCTCATAGTAGTCAGGACAGATTTGTAAATCTAATTTTTCATCCCGTCTTTCTGCCTGCCCTCTCGCTTTGCCTGCTCGTTGCCCAGAGTCTTCCTCATCCTCCGTTTAACTCCACGTTCTCTCCACCCTACCCCTCCCTCTCCCTTGGTCCAGGGTGCTCTCTCTCTCCTCTCTTGATCCGCGCTTCTCCCGATCCCTCGTGCTCCGTTTCTCTGGCGCCCTCCCACTCCCCACGAGTTCTCTCGGTTCCTCGTTCCTCGCGGCCCGTTCCCGTCCCTCTTTTCCTCCGCCTTCTCTCACGCACGAGATCTCCAGACGATTCTCAGACGGCCGGTTTATACGGCGTTGATCTCTTAAACCGCTTAGCTTCGGGTTACACCGAAAACAAGAACGCACTCTCGAACGCTTAGGCCCGCATAATACGCACTTGTTTGCGTACGAGTCTACCGGTGAAAAATAAGAGAAGCCTCGACACGCGGGGACGGCTCGACAACCGGCGGCCTCTTTTAATCTAGCCGAGTCGGATAAGCGCGGATCTGACGAGGCGATGAATCAAGGAAATCGCGAGGGTTATCGAAAGACTATTCCCCGTGGCGAAATCGCGTGGAAATCGTGGTGGACGAAGCAGTCTCTCGCTCGACCGTTAGCTAAGAGATCGTGAAATCGACAATCATCGAGCTCGCTGCTACCAGACTTCGCGTTGACTCGGCACAATTAATTTCCCCCGATCGGAGACAGGATACCTGGACGCATTGATTACGGCGCCGACTTTTTCCAAAGCAGAAAGGAATCTAGATACGTATCGGCAGCGAATCGCGCGCGTACGCTGACTAGCAGAAAGAAAGGAAACTCCTGAGAGGCGCGTAATCGTGGTCGGTGATTGCGTTCGGCTCGAGCGGCTCGCTCGAATTCGCGCTGAGTTTCAATCGAATGCGAAATACGCGCGATAGAGCAGTAGAGTGGAACACGGCCCGCCGTCGAATTATCTCTTAGCCTGCCGTAAAAGAATTCTATTACGTTTCACTGGCGACTGCGCCGAGTTAACTCTGTGATTTATCTGCCGCGCGCAATTGACTCCCCAGCGGTTTCTACTCGTTTCGAAGCGATACTGCGCAACTATCCTCGTGTTCCCAAAACTCGCATACCTCTGCTAAGTCTCCAAGTCTTTCACCTACAAAAGATAATGTACTATAGACTTCGATAAGGTAAATGTCCCAATACCTGGACATTTAAGGTACGGTGGACACACGTTTGACAATTTTTCAGTCATGCAAATCGATTTATTTAAAAACTATTTTGCAATTATATGGGGCATCGTGTGTACTATATCATTAAAAAAACAACATATTGTAGGATTGAATAATTTTGTAAAATATTAAAAATTCGTAGTCCTTACAATGGCCCAATACCTGGACAGCTTAACTAGTATGTCCCGGTGTCCCGATTTTACTGTCCCATTACCTGGACACATGATTTTGGATGTTTCCTAGGGAAATTAAATAAAAAAAAACAACACAATAGTTTTTTCTTTTAGCATATTTCTCCTGTATAAGAAATTTATTCAAATCAGTAAATAAAGTTAAGTAAAAAGAATCTATTAGTGAATGACTAATTTTAAGGTTATGTGTATTCGCGTGTTACACACGAATTTTACACATGAATGAAATATTATCATTAAAGCAAGATACAAAGAATACAAAGTGTTTGCAGGGTGCAAATTATTTTTATGGTGTTAAATAATTATTTTATTATTGTGTCAACAATAACATGTACTTATTTCACAGTTAGTACACGTGGTCAGGTTTGGGGACGTTCTGGGATTTCACTGTACCAGAAGATAGACACGCGAATAAAAAACTAATGCGAACTTTAAGTTTAATTTTCCAATCAAAAAATAATACTACCAGGTACCATTTTTCTAAAACTGTATTAGTTGTACCAATATACTAAACATTATTAATAATATTCGTTTAAGAAAATATAGAGACTGTTTACCAAATCAGACAAGAGCAATATTAAAATGGTGTAAACTGGAGAGTTCAAGAAAATTTACTTTTATTACGATTGTTACAAGTTTACTAAGAAAAATATGTATATGAATATATTTTATTAAATATTTGAGTAATTGAATAAAATAATTCTTTTATGGATAAAGCAAATATTAAACGTAATAATCAGCATTATTTGCACTAGTGTCCAGGTATTGGGATGTGTCCAGGTATTGGGACATTTACCTTAGCGTAGGGGGAGCCGCGTCCGCTGTGCTCTGAACCGCGAAAGGTTAAGTTATCAACGCTATCATTGCTCGTTACGAAGATCGGTGTTCGTTATCTTCAAACATCTACGAATTCCACTCGGCATCGATCGAATCGGCCGGATAACCGGCACACGATCTAGATCGATCGATTAGATATCCCTCGTGAGTCTCGCGCTTGCGCTCGAGTATCGCGTGTGGGATTCGCGATGATCGCGCCAGGTGCTGCGCTTCGATCCGATCATTCCCCGCCTTAATGATCGCTGCAACCAGCGACCGTTGGACGAACGAAACGGGAACGCGTACGTGGTTTCGGGGCGCCAAAAAGGAGCTACGAGATGGGAAAGGGAGAAGGCACAGAGGCACCGTGGAAGAATTGCAACCTATTCTTAGGCGATCGGCCGTTTAAGCCACTTGGTCCTTTCGATCGCTGCGTAGCGGCTTTCGGGTTCTCGCCGATCCTCCTCGTCCAGTCGGCAAAAAAGTTACGAGCCAGCTCGACGATAAACGCACGTTTAGTGTCGTTCATTAGGAACTTACCCATCTGTCCAGTGGATCGATCTTTGGAAAGGGGAGCTGGATTCATGCGCTCTGGAATCTTCAATGATTTCCAGAGAGGATTTCGTCGTTTCGGTGGAAAAGGCGAAAGATTTCGCGCTCTGCCGAGGAGAGTGGGCGAGTGATCATAAATTGTCAATTTCGAAGTCAATTTGCCCGGGCTTAGCAATCGGCTGCCGGTTAATTTCAAGGTGAATTGTGTCCAATATGGGTATATTATTAATGGCCCGACGAGGGATAGGGTGCACTTCCAGCGGAGGGTTGCAACCCTGTTTTCGCGCACTGGCCAAATCTATCGCTCGGGGCTGCCGCCGATACGATACGCTCGCTCTCTCTCGTATTCGGCATTCCGGATTAAATGCTCTCTGATGTTGTTGCAGCAGTTGTCGCCTGTCCACGTCCCTCCACGCGATCTAATTGTAAGCCTCCAACGCGACTGTAGATCGGTATGGTGTTCCTTGACTCGCCTCCAACTTCCTCTACCAGCGACTTTTCCATTTCCGGATTTTCCTAAGCCCCCAGTTATCGCGAAGCCACCGTGTGCCGTGGAATTCTTGGGCCAGGTCGCTTCACGATCTCAGCGCTCGCCTCGACAAAGGAGCCACTGTTGCGCGTTAAACAACGCGCTATCATTGAATTACGACGCTCGAGCGTTATCGCATCCTGCTACCGTTCTCCGCTCTTCAAACACTCTCCCGAAAACGCGGGAACCACCGTTCGCCAGAAGAATTCACTGAGTGGATACGCGGATTCAGCTGGTGGATAGTTCGATCCGGGAACGATTCTTTGTTTAAAGAAAATAAATAATTGTAGGTGAAATAGACCTAAGCCGTGTGCCTTGCCTAGAGTCAGGCTTCTTGGAACGAAACAGAGATACCGACGCGATAAGCAAAGTCTAGTATCAAAGCCACTTGTGTACTTTGAATTTCCTTTTGAACGCCGCTGTAGCCCTGGCTTTCTGATTACTCACTCCCGCGGACCTACAGCGAAGTGGCAAGAACACGAATGTAAACGAAGTTGATCCTATCGATGCTCTCACCCCTTTGCAAACTAAGTGATTCTGTACTCCTGCACCGTGCAGAAATCATGACTCGTAAGAACAGTGTTCCGGCCACATGCAGATAATGCTAGTTGTCAGAAAACGGTTAACATACCGAATCAAGGTACCAATGAAAATCCATTTGCTACCTGTTACGCTTCGCTCTTCTTAATCCTCTAGGTACGGGGATGTTTTAAACTTGATGTAGAATTTTTCTGATCGTTAAAATGATCTATTTTATACTTTGGATTTGGAAGCTACTCGGTTGGAATGCTGAGATTGCTGAGAATATGAAAATCCTTGAAGCAGATACCACCGTCTACTTTTGAAACATGATCTATAAAGACTCACAAGAGCATTGTTCTTATCTACGTCCCGACATCTTGTTGCTGTAGTAACGATAAATAACATAAACACTAATAAAAAATATGTAATTATATTTAAAGAAATAGGAATGACATATAACTACTTAACAATTTTCATAAATATTTACTCCTAAGTCCCGATGGGACAAACGCGTCCCAAAACATTAACCCGAAAGCCCCTATATATAACGTAAATAGAGTGCAGTGCCCATACAGTATTTTGTCAATTAGGACTCACTTTTACTATGTATCTGCTTATTTTACTATAAAAAGTTCTTTTACTTACTTTAATTTATAAAAATAATCGACAAATTGCAACAGGCAGAGATCACGATCAATAGCTTCGACTAGATTCACTTGTTTATAACAATAAAAAGTTTAATTTCGGGTTCTAATCGTACAAACAGTTTCTTCCCTGCCTACTAAAAGTCATTATACCTATCAAATCTCGATCTTATTGATAGAATGTAAATAAAAATGTATTAGTCAGACTGGGACTCTGCAGTCCCACTAGTCCCTACACTCTACAGGGTTAACTACGTGACATGATCGGAAAAGCAGCGGGATTTTTGCAGCGTTCTGCGAACCGTCGGTGGCTGGGCATTTCATCTCGATTTCAGCTCGTGTCTGAATTTTATACCGCCGAGGCTCGCGTCCGTCCGTCGAAATGATACAGATTTCCTCCCCCTCCTGGACACGAGTCCACTTGTAACGCGTTACACCCATCGGCAATTAAAAAAACTATAAACCGCTTAACGCGACGCGGCTCGCCGCGGACGTAAAGTCGTAA
This sequence comes from Andrena chrysosceles, assembly GCA_963855975.1. NCBI lineage: Eukaryota > Metazoa > Arthropoda > Insecta > Hymenoptera > Andrenidae > Andrena > Andrena chrysosceles. The sequence goes on from OY979768.1 coordinate 6,838,730, forward strand.
AACGATATAGGCACACGCATGCATACGTATAACAAATAATACGAGCGTCCGTGGCTGGTCTTCTAATTGTCAGTTTCGCCTCTACGTCTTTCCCCGGGTTTTCTGGCCCATCTCCCACCCCGTAATCGTCCCGTCACCCTTCCCCCACCTCCAGTCCATCTCTTCCAACGACTCTGCCCCTCCGACCCCGCCGCACCCGAGCCCCACACCACGGAGATCTTTTTTCGAAAAGTTGCGAGCGTCGACGGTAGGCTACCCTACCGTAAAGCGTCGTCGCGCGCAATTCCCGTCATAACAACGACTTCAATTTTCGTCAAAAGTCTTTCGACGTTATCGTCGTCGCCGCCACTTCCCTTCCGCCCCTATTTTTTTTCGTCCCCTCCGCCGAGAGAACGGACCTTTCGATTTCTCGCTTTATAAACTCGATTGCCGGGCTGAAATCCAAGACCGACGAGCGGCATTTTCCAAATTATAAATTTTTACGAGGGCTCGCGCGCCACGTCGGCCTCTCGCGTCCTTTCTATCTTTCTCCCCGTTATTATTTCCTTTTCACCCCCGCAACGCCATTTCTCCCTACCCCCGTGGATCGCGGCAATCCCGTCAGTCAGATTGGATTTGTCCGATTTCGCGCCCGGAGTGGAAGAGAACGTGCGAGGGTCTGGATGCGTACCACCGACCCCTCGCTCCTCACTTCCTCTCCTCTAGCAAACACCCCCGATATTATTCCTTTTCACGCTCGTTCCCGTTCCTCCGCCGAGAAACAAAGAATCCGACGGTGTGCCGCTCCCTTTCCCTCTCGCGATGAACGATGGATGGGAAAGCATGACAGGATTGGACGAGCCGAGTAACTTCGCGTGGACTGGCGTAATAAGAACATCGAAACTGCGGAGGATTTCGTGGACTCGGCACTAGCAGCGAGCTCTGCGAATTTCGCGCAGCACTATCGAGTGCAGAAGAAAGAGAAGACACAGAGAAAGAGACAGAGAAATCGGAGGGGATAAAAGAAGAAGAGAGAAAGCGGTCCCCTCTAGCGCGATGCGCCAACCATCCAGAGAGAGCATTTTCTAATAACCACGATGTAAAGTTGGGGTGCGTTACACAAAAGAAATCTTTCTGTTCCAAGGCCAATGGGAGGGTAGGGTCGAGACTTATCTTAGTAATATTGGATTAAAACTTATGCTTCTCTCGGTCGCAATACGTTATTTTTATTGCTCGCGGCTTTGCATAATATTCGTGTTGGAGGGAGGGGGCGGGTTTCTCCCCGTCTCCGTTCCTCCTTCCGGTTTCCCCGAGCCCTCCCCATCCGAGGCAACCTCCCAAGCTAATTTTAATTTCGATGCCACGCCGCGTTGGGGAGCATTACGATTTCACCGGCGCCTCACTTATTTATGTTTCGAGGCCGCTTATTAGCCTGCTCCTTATTCGTCTCGGGGAAAATCCCGCTTGCCCCGCGATGAAATTGCGGAAACGACCGCGACACCTGACTCCCCGTTAACGAATGCTCGCTGCGCGAACGTGTAGCTCGTAGTTCGAGGCCTCTTCGCTACGCTCGCGAGGGCTAATCGTGCTGGTCGATCGGAGAGCGAACGAGCGGACGAAGACGAAGAGAGGCTGCCCGCGCAGATGCGCGATTAATCCGACCACGGAGCGTGTAAGCGCGCGAGGCAGATGTCTCGGGGCATGGACGCCGACGGGGCAATATTTTTCCCGAGGCTGTTCGCGCCTGGCTCGTGCGCCAGTTTCAATTTCGCCGAGCCCTCGTAAAGGGCAACGAGGCGACTTTATCATCGGGGGCGAGAGTTCTCCTATGTTTCTCCACACGCGAGCCATCTTCTCGCTCACCGTGGGCCGAGCGAGGAAAAGGATTTCCCGCGAGTCCCTACTTCGTTCGCGGCGCAAACGCGCGACTTTCAGACCAGCCCGCGGCAACGATCCACTCCACGGCGACATTCCTTCACGCGCGCGATACGTACTCGGCGTAATACCCGATAATACCTGTATTTGCGCGCGGAGGAGCGCGCTCCTCGTGCGTTACGGCCGCGTAATCCCGGCAATCTCGAGGACGTGGCCCAGTCTTCGGAACGAGTAATCCTGCCAATTTGGACCGCGGATTATCCGAGGAGGAGGGAGAACGCTCGACACGCTCGATTGCTAAACTTTCATTCCAGAAATGTGCTCGCGAGTCAAAGTGCCGAATCGACTCCGCTGGATTCGCGGCGCGAAGGGTTGGGTGAGGGGTGAGTTGTCGCGTTCGAATAAAATATATCAACTCGTAAAGCGTGGGCGATGGTGGTCAGTTGGTTCTTTCTTTCTCTGGTGAAGCAACAGCGAGAGCAGTGTCTCTCATTTCAATATTTCTACGATAAATCCGCGCCCCGGCCCTTTTACGACTTACGACGAGATAAATAATAAAGCCGCCCCGCGCGGCGTATCGCGCGTCGTTTCTTTTACTTGGCTGGCCATGGGTCCTGACGGCCTAGTCGGGCTTTTACGAGCGCGTTTCAGCTACACGCGTCCGTGCCGAGTCCCACCGATCGAAATAATAAGCGGGACGACCTGATGGCGAGGGTATCCGTGGCATGCATAAACTCACGCCGACTTACGACCTGAGAAGGCTTCCCGAGTCTTGTCAGAAGCGGCCCGAGAACCGTCCGTCCTCTCGCGATCGCGCACCTTCGTGTTCCCTCTCTTATTGAGTCGTTAAAAGGAGGAATTCACCGCGATCTCCGATCCCGTGCGATCCTCCCTCGCGAGAACAAGAGCCGGCCGCACAGTGGTCGAAAGGCGAGAAGAGCTGGTTCGGGACATGAAGCCAAAGCATGAAGCTCACTTTTGATTTCTATAAAAATGTGTGTACTAACGTTTTCGAGGTCGCTGATTATAAATGTTAAGTTCATATTGCAATCAATATTTATAATCTTCCCCAAAAAAATACTATTTTAATGTTAACGTAACGCTTTTCAACATGACGGAGACTCAGACTCTACTTAGTACCCTACTTAGTTACATACTTCGTGTCATTTCAATTGATATTTGGTGAGCCTAATTCATAAGAAAAAATTATTGTGTGGCAAAATCCACGACTTAGCATAACCTCGCTTTTGCCGTCCAATTAGATTGCAGTTGGCACTATAAATATCTAAGGTTATTACTCAAGAGAAACTGTACATAGAAACACAAATGTATGAACTTCGTTCTTAATCTTTTTTTTAAATTTTGACTTAACATTTGTAATCAGCGACCTCGAAAACTCCAGGATACCAAGTTTAGACCAAACTCCAGGATACCAAGTTTAGACCAAATCTAATGTGTCTCTGGCATATTGGGTCCGCCAAATTATATTTTGCAATTATTGTGACCACAGATTTCTAATCAGCGACTTCAAAAACCTTAGTATACTCATTTTTATACAAATTAAAGGTTATGTGCATCTTTTGACCACGTTTTGGGGATTTGGGACCCGTGCATCGTACAACATAAAATAGATTTTCTTAAAACGGGTAAAAAATCACAATAGCTAAAGCGTTGCTCTTAATGACAGAAGAATAAACGTTGCTCGGAAGAGCCCGGAAGTAAACTTTATCTCTAGCTAAATACAATTTCACTATTTAGTGACAAAGGTTGCAATTATTTAATTGAAATTTCATCCCCTCATGTCTCAAATCTGTACCAAAATATACTATAGGTACCGATGATTATTCTATCAATTTCAAGTACTCTTTTAAGAGTCACAAAGAGCTCCATCAATTTCACTGAGAGAATAACACTCCGACAATACTCAACTTTGGAACGAGCCGCAATGAATAATGACAAACTAAGTTTCCTCTAACTGCTGGTAATTAGTAGCCAAATAGGCGATAAAAACGGTGATGGGAGTCTGAAACCGTAACTTTAGAAATTAGGGTTTTGGCCCAAGTTTTCCCTATTTTCGACCACTGTGCCTCGCAACAAAGCTTCCCAAATCTTCCTACCTACAAATTATAATATCTACGAGCCTACATTCGAACTTGAAAACACTCGTCCCACGACAATACCTACATCTGGCACAATATCATCTGCCTCTAAGTACAAGCACTACGCCACTCGAGTTTGATTGATAAGGATAAGAACAGTGAACGCGCGGCAACCCAATAATAAGGTAATTAAGCGAAGGGCCGTAAGTCAAGCGGGGCGCGACGCCGTCGAGCCGCGGGAAGAATAATTAGGGAATTATTTTGTTTCCAAGAGGATCTCGAGGGCCCATCGAGCGGCGAGAGGGTCTTGGACGGCGACAGCCCCCGCCTCGCCGCGCCCAGCCAGCTAAATTATAATTAAATATCAAACGTTTGCAATTACCGGGTTGCACCTGCCGCGCGTTTCCGCCTGGACGCCATGCTGCTGGCAGACCGACGAATTTCGCGACGGTGCAAACCGGTTGAAGTGGGCTGCTCCAAGTCCCAGCGAGCACGCGGATTACACACCGCGGTATGTCCCTCTACACTATCTCTATTTAGGCTTCCATCCAACACAGACCCTCTGTCTTATTCCCAGAGCCTTTGATTTCGTACCTAATCGCTATTGCAGGGGTATTCTCCATCCCCGCAGGAGCGTGTGCGTGCGGCCTCGGGGACGCTATCGAAGGAGCCGCAGAACGCGGACAGCGCGTGGACGTTGTTGGTTTGCGGTTGACCCGTGCCATGCCGCGCTCCGATACCTCTGCGGTCGCGGCCAAGCCGACACACCCGCGCTACCACACTACCGATCACAAAGTCGAAGCGATCTCTAAGAATTCCATCGCTTTCTTCAACCACCCCATCGCGGGGTGAGAGAAGAGAAGACCTCGCAACACAGCCAGTTATCGCGTTGAGTCTATCGGAGGGTTGACGCGTCGACAGCCAAGATCGAGCGTGAATGAGTGGTGGCCGAGGAGCAGAGGTCCGTCAGGTATGAACGCGAAGGCGTTCGATCGATGAAACAGTCCGTCGCGACGCTCGCGAGTCTCGTTCGCGGTTGATCGCGCGAGAACCACCGCCGTGTTCGAAGCAGGCCAAGCGGAAGAGAGGATCGTTCGGAGCGCGATCGCACGGAGGATTTTCGCGCCCTCCCGAGGCACGCGATCGAGCAGGATTAGCCGAGCGCTTCGTCATCCTTCGAGACGAGTCGTCGACTCGATTAGCGGCCGAGTCGAGGAAAGGGTCGCTTCTTCTTTTTCCTACCGGTGAGTAGGTAGAGAGGGAGTTAGGTCTGGATTTCGTCGCGCCACTTTCCCCGGCCTCACCCTTCGTCCTCCCCCGTCATCATCGGCTTCACTCTGTCCCACGCTCACTGCTGATCGCCAAACGATTCTTCCACCGTCCGACTAGTCCGCAGGCTTTATCCCGCGCTCCCATCGAAACGCGCGTGTATCGCGAACAAGGCATACGCCGGTCCCGATGGGGTTAACCGGTAACGCAGTTATTGCAGCCATCGATATCGCGTTTCAAGTTCGGGCTCATCCCTCGTATTATTCCGAGTTCCGAAAGTGATCGTCGGTACAGAAACGGAGCGAGCCGGGGGTTGGCGAGGGATGAGTCTGTTGAGCAAGGGGGTTGATGGTAGGGGGGAGAGAGAGAGGCTCGCTTTATCTTAATGCCAAAATCAAATCGGCTCTTGCATGGAATTAGAGATGGCATTACGAGCTATCAGCGCATATGCACCCTGCGTCGGTGCAACCCCAGCTCGTGCTGTTCCACGAAACTACGCCACCGTGGCACAATGCCCGGCCGAAGGGCGAGAACAATGCACGTCGGGGGTAACACGAGAACCACGCGTACACACAGCGATATATTGCCACCCTCTTTCCTGCCAAGAGTCTCGTGGAATGCGTCGATGGACGATGGGCGCGGATCGATCCTCGCTTTCTCCCGATATTTCCAAAGTCTTGTCTGACAGAACTGCACGTCTGGCGCTCCGTGAAAACGCTTCCCGTGTCTCGAGAATTAACCTTTCGCATGGCGAATTAATTTCATCGTGTCTGCACTGTACAGTGAAAAAACTAGCATTTACATATTCATACGAGACATTATTACTTGTCTCTGACCAGATATATTACTCGCACGACTATCACAGGGATAATTACCGCTCTGCTTTAAACTAAAGTCGACAGAAATTTTTGAACGAAGCGAGTCGAGTTAGAGCTTTCTGAAACGGGAAGCTGTCCTCGACATTTTTTCCTTTTGCAAACGACTGCCGTATCTCGTAAAACCTGTAGTCAGTCATTAAGTGCCTCATCTGCACTAGGCCTTAGCATGTAAGTGTGGACGGATCTGGTGACCGAGAATTATAAGAAATTTCCGCTCCCATAGGCAGCGTTCGAAGGAGAGACACAGATACCGACTCTACGGTGAATCAATCAATCTAGATCGGTTGTAGTAAACGAAAGAACGAGCATGGGCAAGCAGTTATCGTTCAGCCAGCCATCGGCAAACACCTTTTATTGCGAGGGGCATCTGTGATCTGTTTGCCCAATCTGAGAAGCATAGCTTCAGCTAGGGAGAACCAAGCTATTAACACTTGCTCGACACGAGATCAGAAAAAAGACCGACCTTGTCGATTCATCCAGAAATTGATAGCCCTTAAAGACTTGCTTCGTGAATGACTAAAGAAACGCTTGGAAAGCGGGAATTCGAATTGCTGAAAAGACTGTACTGCCCGGGGAAATCCTCTCGCGAGGACCTCGACGAGGCCTTCCCCGTCGCCCTCTGGCACTCGGTCCGTTCCCTCTGTCTGACTCTCCACTCTCTCTCTCTCTCCCTCTCTCTGACCGTATATTTTTTACCCCCGTCTCGGTGCTCGCTTCCTTATAAACTAATTTCGTGCCGGGCGCCTCCCTGCTGTCGGCGCGGAACGCCGCTCAGCGTCGAACAATTGAATTCTCTCTTTCCATTTACCTATCCGTTTGTATCAACATTTACATTTATATTTGAATAATGGGGAAAATAAAGAGGCCCGGCGTCGTCGTTTTCGCGTCCGACGATTCCGGGGCTGCTCGCTATTACATTTTTAAGCGTTCGTTTTCGAGGCCCGCGGCGGAGTCGCGTATCCAACCCCCGCACAAGCGGACCAGGGGTGGAAAGCTCGGACGGGGTCGAGCGGAGAGAAGAGGATAGAAGAGGAGATCGAGTCTGCTACAATACTCCTCGCGACACTCGGGGAATTCCGTGCGTCACGTTCGGCGCCGAACAACGCCTCGTATTAACATTTAGATAAAGCTTATGTTAATATTATTTCCTCGCCGCCTCCTCGGGGTATCGGTCGATCCCACCACCGCCTCTCAGCGCGATCTTTTCCCCTTTCTTTCTACCTTTACACGTAGCAACAACTATCTCGTCGCGAGTGAGCTTCAGCTCCGGGGCCGTTTTCTCCAGGAGGTGTCTCGAGCGGGCGATTCTGCTTAACGACTTTGTCGCGCGAACCTGCACGGCAGAATCTCGTCTCGCGAGGGTAGAAGTTCTCGAAGATACCCGCCTTTTCACCAGTGGCGATCGAACCGCCGCGAAATTATCCCGGGCACGAGGAAGCGGAAGGGAAGTCGAAGCTGTCGCGGAGACGAACGTCCGCGAGGGTGCTGACCCAGCCTGTCCTCGGCCCTTTATGGCCGAGACGTGTCACTGGCCCTCGCGGAGGCATTACGCGGCCAACGTTAACCGATGATTTAGCGACGTGTGCAAACGCGCGAATCCCACCGTCCCAGCGCCGTTGCCCCGAGACCGCGACATTAACGCGCTTAAACGCGGACGTTACGCTGGAAAATTGACAAGCGGGGTTAAACGTCCACGGCGACCGGCCCATTCGTCTCTTTCGGATTGCACCCAGCGGACGGAGGATGGAAGACGCTTAACCCTCTGACGGAGGATGGTTCGAGTGATCGCGTGGAAGTCGTGGGTCAGGTTTTGTCGGAATCAGCGTTCGTTTTCTTAGAGCTGTGGAGAAGTGATTTCTCGATCTCTCAAGCTTTCCCCTTAAACTTCTATTTTAATTCATTACGTTACAATTTCTAGTTGGGGAAGATACATTGTTTGTAAATTTTGTACAAATTAAATTCTACTTTAATTTATTTCGTTAAAATTTCTTGATGGAGGAGCTAAATTTTTTGTAAATTTTGTTGAAGTTGAATACTATTTTTATTCATTTCCTTAAAATCTTTTAGTTGGGGAAGATAAATTTTTCGTAAATTTTGTAGAAATTAAATTCTACTTTAATTCATTCCGTTAAAATTTCCAGATGGAGCAGCTTTTTTCGTAAATTTAGTTGGAATTGATTTTTATTTTAATTCAATGTGTTAAAATTTCTTGATGGAGAAGCTAAATTTTTTGTAAATTTTGTTAAAGTTGAATACTATTTTCAGTCATTTCCTTAAAATTTCTAGTTGGAGAAGCTAAATTTTTCGAAACTTTTGTTGAAATTAACTTCGATTTTAATTGTTTACGTTATAATTTCTAATTAGAGGTGTATTATCGCTTTCAGCTCCGCCGAGTGACGGCTGAAAAGCTCAATTTCTCGAGAATTTAAAAAAGAAACAAGTATCGCACATTCCTAGTTTTCTTCAACCGCCTATTTACACTATAAAAAAGAAATTGTAAATAAAGCTATCCATTTATAATCATAAAAGGTGACAGAATAAAGCTACAAACGTGCAAACTGATACGTGCAATACTTATTTCCTTTTAAATTCCGGAGAAATTACTTAAGTTTCTTTCAGCCGTCACACCATGAAGACCCTTTACCCTCCGCCCATCCACAGGTTACTTGCCTCTGAAAGGTCCTCCTCTAAGGAACCGACTCGCGTGTGTTTCAATGTCTAACAAGTTCGAATGGGCGCACGTCTAGCAAGCACTGTAATTAAAATGAACAGCAGTGTACCTGACGTTCATTTCCCCGCACCTATCGATACTTCTACGCGTATATAAATGCCTGTTGGAAGAACTCCTCGGTGCTCCATCGAATTGATTACCAGCAGAACGAGTTGCTCCCTCCCCGTGTCCGCACGGACAGCAATATTTGCCGCGTGGGAGATCGATACCTATTACGCAACGATTTCGAGACTGCTTCGGACAAATTTATTACGAGAAACAGAAGGGGGGGTCCTAGCTGTATCCTCCGGGGAACAGCGCGTCCATCGATCCACGAGCGCCAAGCTAATCGAGAGAACGTCGCCCTCGCGTCTATATATCCCGTCGATTTTTCCTCGAGAAGCGAGGCCAGTACCCGAGGCTTCTATTTCGTCTGTATCGCGGCGGAACGTAAGCAGGGAGGAAACGGAAGAAGCCGCGGAGGCAAGGAACGCACTAGATACATAGCTACGAACATGGCCCACGAGGAGGTAGGGTCGCGCTTTACGATGTAGCATATTTCTGGTAGCGTTCTGTTGTCGGGGCCACCCACCGCGATCAGAGCAGTCAAAATAGCAGCCGAAATCATAACGGGCGATTGTCCGTGCCCCGGGTCGAGTTATGAAGCAGTAAACTCGGCCCTCCCGTCTCTGTTTCGCGCGATCATCCGCTCCGCTTCTGTCCCTGCTGCCGCGTCCACGATTCTCCCGTTTGTCCCGGTCCGTTCCCTTATACGAGAGCGATCCGGGGACCTGTTCCCGTCTTATGGAATAATTTAGATGATTGGACGCCGGGAGACAGGCTGTCCTCCGTGCGACACACACTACACGCGCGTTCCCCTTCCACTTCTTTACCGTCGTGTCTCGTCGCCTTTGCTCGCTGCCTCTACAAACTCGGAGAACAGCGCCTCTCTCTTTCTCGCGCTACGAAACGCGCTCGACCGACGGGAACTCGGCGACCGTGCATAAGAAACATCGCTTACCAGGGACTCGCGTGACTGACAAACGTTCGCCCGCGAACCGTGCCTCCGTGTTCTCGAAACGTCGCCCTCGAATCGATGCAGGACCGAATCCAATCCGATACATACCTAAAACAGAAAAGGGACACGATGTTAGCTGGGCTCCAACGGGTAGAGAGATTCGAGAACTACGCTTCGACTGTCTCGAAGAGCGTTATCGTCGTCGCCAGTGTTACGGGCCTGACTCGCCGAGGAAATAAGAGAAGGCATCGTCGCCGGTGTGCAAAGCGAGCACCACGCGCGGCGTAGGATACGTCGAAACAAAAGGAACAATGGAACCGGGGAAGAAGAAAGGGCGTTGATTTGTGGAACAGGTTCTTCTAATTCCAACTCTTCTACGCTTCTCGGCGCTGGCCGAGAGACGATGGTAGCGTGGTTGGATCGATAAATCAGGATAGCATTAGGCGCCACTTCGTATTGGATCCGCGATCTCTTTCTCGCCACCGCCACCTCCGTCGCCGCGTCCCGAATGATCGTGTACACACGCGGCGGGCATGTGTGCGTGCTGCGAGTCTCGGGGATTTATACGGGCAATATCGAGTCGGGATTAGCACGATCGGACGGACTCGAGTCATGCTCTTGGTCGATACCACGTGGCTATTAGTGTCAAAATAAAAATGTGGCCGCAATATATGGCGAGAACCGTAAGCCCTCTCTTATTGCCACGGCTGCGATGATAGAGAGACTTTGGCCGAGTATATCGTGCCCTTGCGCTCTGAGCGCGCACACAGCCGTCGGAGAGGGAAGGTAAGCTGGTGGAAAAGGGCAGAGGAGGAAAGAGATCTGTACGTAGGTGCCGGATCGCAGGCGCTCCTTTGCCTTTCTGTCGGACGTTTTTCCCCGAAAAACGCTCCCAACGAACCGCCCTCGAGGGCCGTTTTTACAGTGCGCGCCGCGCGACCGCCCGATGATCAGCATAAATCTCGACGCCTTTTATGGGGCCGGGTAATCAGAATTTTTCGCGATTCCGCTCGGTCGCGAGAGCCGGGGGGCCATTAACGAACGCGAGAGACGTGGGACGAGGAGGAATTTCTCGCGGCTTGGCGAGAAACAGCGTGCACGCGTAGAGCGGAGGTTAGGGAGGGAAAGGAAAAATCCAGAGGCCTGTGTCGTCGAGCCACCCCATCGTTTTCCTCCTAAATAAAGTGACCATGGATCAGGGGTGGCTGGTGGCGGGGTGGGGAGACCCAGTGCGGCAATAAAACGCCCTACGTGTGTCTCGTCGAGCTTGTCGGACAGGCGGCCGCGAGAGCCGGGGCCATAAAACTTAGAAACAATTGTCTTTTATCGTTTTGTTGTTATTTAATTTTCTCCCGGATTGGGCAGCGAGGGCCAATCGAGGCGACGAGGCCCGACACCTTGGCCCCAGCTACTAAATAATTTACGAGCCTGCCCCGCGATCTCTTTTCCTCCGAACTGAACCCTCGTCGTCCGTGCGGCGTGATCTTTCACGCTCGCTGGAGCCGAGGAAAACCTCGTGGATCAGCGTAGCTCTCCTGCGAGAGGAATCGGGAGACGTATATTGTTCTCCCAGGCGCAAATAGGAGGAAGGAAGACTGTGTATCTGGCGGTGGATAGGTTCTGGAAGGCAGTCGATCCGTGTCGGGAGCAAAACAAATCGTTTGAAGCGTCTGCCCGGTTAGAATGTCCGAGCGGTACCGGCTCTATTTTTATATCCGTTCGTGCAGGAAGTTGGCCCCGTAGGCTGGGGGCCCCCAGCCCCGTGTACACGAGGCCCCCAATGAAAATAATTATTAGCGTTAAGTGGACGTCGTTAACCGAGAGTAGACGGTTAGCCGTCGGTGACAGACGACGCTGGTGCGGTTAGGTCGAATCACGCGCCCAACCGATGCGTGAATCTGCTGCTCCGGCAGAGGATGCGGATCCATTGGCTGGACAACTAGATTTCATTGCGTAATGCTATCTACGAACCCTGGTCGTCCTCGTTCGCGTTGCTCGTCCCGAGGACAATGCTTGGACCGTCCGTCGCTGTTTCTCTTCCGTCCGCGGGGAACTTCGCGTTCCTCGAACGCGGATAGCGTATGGTAGCTTTGCGAGAGGAAGAGAGAAGGGGGGAGAAAGAGAAAGGAAAGCGGAGGCATCGAGGAAAGTTGAAACCAGCCGCGACCTGGTTGATCGAGCTCGACGTCGCTCTAACCCATCACCACCGCGCAGCCGTAATAAATAAATTCCGTGGGGTGGCGAGCGAGCGGGCGAACATTATGTAGAACATATAAATAAACGGTTTATGTCCGGGGTCTGGACGGTCCCTTCTCTCCCCGATTCTCTCTACCTTCGCCTAGCTATATTTGAGTTATGAATCGTAAAAGCTAGATCGCCAATCGAGCTGGACTCTCTTCGGAGGGAAGGTTAAAAGCCACCGTGTTAACTCGCTCTCCGGAGGATACTATTGACACTGTGCTTCGGTAGACTCGTGGGGATGATCCCACTCGAGCGAGGAAGAGAGTCCGTGACTTCTCGGGACTCGGGATCGACTGAGAAATCTTCGCGCGCGACTCCTCTAGGGTTGCCACCTTTTTTCAGAAGAAAAACGTACATTTGCTTTCGTGGGGTACTTATACAAAAAAGTACGCTCAAGAAATTAAAAGTACATTTTAATCTTATTGTTATTTTTTCCAAACATATTTTCTATCGTTTTTAGCATTAATACAGAGTAAATTTGTATTATTTTGAAATATCTCAATGTCATCATTGCACTCAATATTCATATCGAAATATATAAATAATTCGTTTTTTATTAGATTGAGAGAGGCCTTGTTTCTTTCACCCCGTCATTCACATTCATGACAGAGAAAACTCTCTCAGTAAATGCTGAAGTGGCGGGAACAGATAGAAGATAATAATATTGCATTACGTTTCACGTAATATCATCAATTATGAAATAAGGTATTTTCGCGAACTTTATTGTTATTCAAAAGTATAGAGTACATTTACCTATAATAAGGTAAGATACTATATTTTAAAGTACGGATGGCAACCCTAGACTCCCCAGTATCGTTCTAGGATAGATGCACCATTTGTGGCCACTTTAAGATATTGTACCAGTTTTGGCCATTTCTTAAAAAATACAATATTTTTCCTTGTAAGCAATAAATGTAACCTTATATTTCGGGCGGTATACTAAACAAAATATTTATAATGTGAAATTCTCCACAGAACAATGATCTGCAAGCAATTTAAATAGGATAATTATGCACATGGCCAAAAACAGTGCAATGGCCACAAATGGTACATCTACCCTACCGAATTATCTATAATACTTTGTACCTTATCGAGGTGCTTTTAATTCTACCTACTCGCGCTAAAGATTCCGCCTAATTAATCGACGGCGATCCTGCGCAGGGCAAAGAGATCTGACGATCGTCCCCGAGGACGCAACGATTCCCTTATCGCCAGAGCGCTCGCTAGAGAACCGGGCCTTTATCTGTCCGCGCAAAGAAGCGCCTCGAAGGAAAGCGGTGCACCTGTCCCACCTACCTGGGGCCCAGGTCGTTCGTTCTCGAACGCGATGGCAGAAATCTCGCCCGGAAGCGCTCTCGGCGGAGTTGACACCTGCGCCTTGAGAACGAGCCCGGCTCGTGGAGACTTCGCGGAGCGACGGCGACGCGGAGAGGTCTATTTGAACGGAAACAGAGCCGGGATATCGCGCCGCTGCTCTCCCACCATTGTGAGATGGCTTTGTAGTCTGGCGCACAGACGCACACATCGATGACACCCTCTCTCTATTTCTCTCATTCTTTTTAACACGCTCGCGCTCTCTGCCCCGCTCGGCTCGTTATTTATTATTCGCGGCGATGGCTATGCAAACGAGCGGTGGAAGACTCGCGCACAGGGCCCCCGTTGCTCCGTCTACCGGAAAAGCCACCGTTGTGCCGTTTTAAAAATCGAGTATCGCTCGCCTTCCCACGAGCTCGCGCTTCGAAATCGCATTTCTGGTCGACGGTTTCCACGATCCGGCAGCGTTTTCTTTAAATAAAATTCGAAACACGTCGAGTAGCCTCGAGCTTTCCCCGGCGTCTGTTTTTCGTCCTCCTCGATGCCATGCGTCCCGAAAAGAGGCCCGGCGCCACTCGAGCCTCGAGGCAGCACGCCGGCGGTGGCCTGTCACTCGCTGGAAAAAGACGCAGCAGGCCCTTCGCGATAGCGGTGTCCTTTGGCAGAAGGGCTGTGTTTCGGGGCCAGGGACGTATCGCGTCTCGTCCCTGACTCGTCTAGCTTCTCGAGCCTTCCGCACTCGAGTGGCGGAGAGCTCGAGGAGGAGCTCGAGTATGAGAACGATTTCGCGGCGATATACGCGCTGACTCTTTGTACGAAAAAAAAAGGAAAGAAGAGGAACGAGAACAGGGGGAAGGATGCAGCGTGGAGAGCGTGGCGCTGTTTTTCCACGGCAACAAATTCATCGCGCCGGTTATCTCCCCGGTGGCATCGGGCTGCGCGCAATTCCGTATCATTCTTTCGACCGATGTAATTATCCCTGACACGCGGTACCGTACGGTTGCATTCGTTATGCGCGTGCACATCGCTCGTATACGCCGCGTCGTTGCGCTCGGCCGATGCGTGTACCTAGGCCTCCTCGAGCTCCTTTCCTAGTGCGCATACACACGCACGCAGGCCGGTTGGAGGAGCTGCCCGTGTCGCAAATATTTCCAAGTTTGTCCACCGACCCTATCGTTCTCTGTCCTGCGTCCCATCTCGTCACGGTCGGCGAGGCTCGGCATCAGCGACATGAGAACCGAATACGGAAAAGCCGACGAGAGGACTCTCCGGCGGCGTGTCGTTGTAATGTACCGCTCGCTACGCGACAATGTACGCCGTTGTTTCCGCGTTGTACACCCGCCCGGGCCTGAGAGTCGCCCTCTTGACAGAAGCTCGAGTGTTTCTGGCGTGCACGCCGACTACGGGGCCTCTGAGCTCCTCTTGCTGGTCCTTTGCTCGCTAGGGGTGTTCGATTCTGATTCGATTCTTTAGAGGATTCTTTGATGTAGGGGAGAGTGGGGTAAAACGGAACATCAATGTTTCGCTTAGATAAGAGCTGTGAATGAGTTGGTATCGCGTGACATGGGACCAAGGGGTCGTTACAGCATTTCGTGACAGACCATAGACCTGTGCACACGTTACTTTACTGTTAAGAGAGTTGGACAAATTTCCGGTATCGAAGTTGCAATATTGTGTTGTAATTTCGACCTCTTTTCGGAACTTGGATTTAGAAAATTAATAATGGTAAGCACATCGTTGGATTCTATAGTCCTTACGTTATATTGTGATGTATTAAAAAGTTTTTTATCTCACGCTGAAGTGTAAATATTGAATGTTTACTAAATGACTGCATGTGGGGAAAAACGGATCACTTTTCGTGGGGTAAAACGGAACACTTGTTTAACCCAATTCTACCAGTCCAATTGTCTTGAAACTTTGCATACAAAATTATGAAAAAACGGGAGGGGTGGAAAAATTACCCAGGAATCAATAAATATAACCCATAACCATAAATCCAAACGACTCGAAATCAGCCTATAACTACAAATCAAATCAATTCAATCAATATGCAATCAGCGTATAACCGCAAATCAAAACTTATTGTTAGACACTAAAAAGTAAATAATAAAAAATATGCAAAAATTTTTTTTAAATTAAACATTTTTATTTAAAATGCAGTAAAAACTGAAAAATTCCCCACGCACGTGTTGATATTCATTATTCATGTTAAAAACCATGTGTATTTGGTTATTTTCAGTCATTTTTATGTTATCTGGTAACATATTTTTTCTCATGTGTATAATATATATTTTTGTTATATTTTATTTGTAATAATTATACCTAAAACATATAGGTATTTATAGTTTTTGACATAAATGAATACATTTTAAATCATAAAAATAAAGATTTTGTACGTTTACAAGGTCTTCAAGTGTGTCTTTTTCTTCTTCCCATTTTATGTTATCACCCTCCAAAATTAAGCGTTCCGTTTTACCCCACCCTCCCCTAAGAATCGAAAATCGATTTCTTGCCCTCTGGGAGAATTAATTACTTAATTAATTACTAATACGAAGGCATTCTGATATCGAACAAAGAATGACATCCAAGACGGACCGTGGGCCATTCTTCCAAGATAATCCGATTCCGAATCAAACAACCCTATTGCTCGCGCGCGAAGATCTCCAACGCTCCTAAACGCGTGGCCCACCGCCGATCGATAGGCCGCCGACGACCCACCGCAGCTCGTCCTTCTGCTGGCAGAAGAGAGATACGAGAGATAAGAGTGTCTTCGGTGTATTAACGTGATCGAGCTCGTAACGCCGGAATTACAGACGGCAATCGAAGCGACGTAAACCCGCGATGGACGCTTACTCCGATATGAAGAAGGCGCGAGCGTGGACGCGCGCGATCCCATATACCCGTACACCCATACCCCCAGTCCCGAGAGTATTACGCGAAATGAAGCCGAGGAGATGGCCCGCCGCGTAGCCTCGCTACGATACGATCCTCATCTCGACGGGGGAACAGCCTGCAAGATCCTCGCGAGAGGACTTAATCAACGGTCCGAGTGTTTATGATTTTTGTTATTGGTGTCGTATCTCGGGGGTAGCTTTCCCGGATTTCGCGCCACCCTCGACCTCCACCCCTCGCCGTAGTATCTTTTCTCCCACTATCCCTGATCCTCCCTCGCTATCATGCACCCAACTACGCTTCCGTCGAATCACCGACCGCTTCGCGTAACTGCCGACACGGCTAAAGCCTGAAATTTAAGGGCGAGATCGGAATTTACCCGACGCGAGGAACTTATCTTGCCACCGGTGCTGCGAGCATAGAAAGAAGACGCTCGAGGAGCAACGAAATCGTTTCTCCGAGCGTCGATCACGATACGTCTCGACCGCAAAACCACCACCGCTTCCCCGAACCACCGCGATCCGAAGAAATTCCATCGGCGAGCGTTTCCTCGAAGCGTACAGCTGGATGACACGCGACGAGGACAGGAAATCGAGAGGAAAGAACGGAACGAATCGGCGCAGGGGAGGAGGGAAAGGGAGCGAAAGAGGCGATCGAAGCTCGTCGAGCGTGCAATCACGCGGATGGCTCGGCAAACATCTCTGCCCGACCGCTTCCCTCCTCCTCCGCCACCATCTCTCCTCTCCAACCTCGCTTTATTTTCTCTCAACGGAGTCCCCGTGGCGATCATCGGTCAGCCGAGCGCACCGGCTGTTACATATGTTGTCCATTTCGCGTTCAAACAGTGCGGAAACCGGCGGGAACGAGGAAACGTTTACGACAGAAATACATACCCTAGCTCCTCGAGGAACATTGCCACGGGAACACCGTACACTCTCGTCCTCGACCCGCTTGCTAATCGGCGCGATCGGTAAACTTCTCAAGCTCGCTATCCAACTGCAGCTAGCCGATATCCACATCGCCGTGCTGGCTCGTGGCGATCCCCGAAATAGACGGTTAAGAAGAATTACACTGGCAGCGTCACGCCATCAACCTCCGTTACCCACCGCTACTTCGACGGAACAGAGAGTTAGTTCCTCAGCTCGTGGACCTTGAACGGGAACCTTCGGCTCGGGGTAGGTGAGACCCCGGTTGAACGTTGCCGAGAAGGCGAGAAGGAAAAAGAGAACGAAGAAGCGGATCGCCGCGAGGCAGGAACGAGCGAGCAAGAGAGGCAGTAGAAAGCAAAGGCTCAGGTGCGTGCATGCGTGCGTGCTTGGCCGCCGTCAGCGCGGCCTCTTGAACTCGTGTCAAGCCACTCCAATCGGAGAATATCGTAATCTCCGGGACTGTACACGCTGACGTACCCTTACGTAATTCACGTGTCTGGCGAGAGCGTGCTCGCGTGTACGCTCGAGTACGAGAGCTACACAGGGGCAAATCGAGTATCACCCGGCTAGGGGTAGAGAGGGAAGCAAGGAGGACTGCCCTTCGACCTCGCCAACGCGGTCCTATATACCAGGGTAATTCCTACGAAAGTATGATTAATCGACCGTGCTCGGCTCTCGTTTTCGCCCCCTGTTTCCTCGCCGCGGATGCAACGAATATATCCCCCGCTTCCGTGTATGCACGCAGTCCATCGACACCGTCGCTCCTCTCCCAGGACCGAATATCTACATACTCTTTTAACGGCACGTTCCCTTGGATATATCCCAAGGGAGTCGCTCGAGTCCGCAGAGATTTCGATTAACCGAGGAGGCAAGCGGAACGTGAATTTCGTGGAATCGGTTTGGAGGCGAGCCGTACGGAATGGTCGGTGCGTTTCCTGGCGGCGGGGAGGCACGGGGTTGTTTCCGGGGCGAGAGAGGGCAAAGAGGGTCGTGCAGTTGCCACGCAGTCTGACTGACAAGCTGACTTATGCAAATACAGCCTCGCTTCGCCCGGTAATCTGATCGTACGTGCATACGTACCTACGTACGCGGCGAGCCTTTATTTCTCGATGGGATTTAAATTACCTGTAAGCCGAGCCGTTTTACGCTAATAATAATATAACACCGACGACTTTATTGCCAAGAGTGTCGGGACTGTGTACTCCGCGATACAGAAGACCGTCCTCGCGATGCAAATTTCCATGGAAACGGTGAAACACGCGCGAGTTAACAGAGTTCCTTTACGTTACACCCTGTAGAGTAGCGCCGAATGGAAACGGTGACAATGACAGCTCGTCGTAGGCTGTGCGCCGTGGCTGCAATTAGTTCCATAAACTGCAACGAGTCGGCGATAAACTCGAAGGGTGAGCGGAGTTTTTCCAGCGTGAACGTGGGGGGAGCTCGAGGCCGGGATCGGGAGCAGCGTTTACGACGAGCGATACACCCCTTGGAATTGCGGGCTACGAATACATCCCGGCTACTTGGTAATAAAAGCGAAAGTGTGCGCGAGAGAGGGAAGAGCGCGAACCTCTGCGCGTCCACCGGGGAAAAAAAGACGTAAAGGTGAGGAGCGAAAAAGAGAGATAAAGAGGGTTGGGGGTGGGCAAGAGGCGAGGTAACGCTCTATCTGCCCGATCTGCGGTCGTGTTCGCGCTCGTGCCGAACCCCGCGCCATTCCGCTCTTCCACGATAATAATTACGCTCGGCCGGCTACTCGAGGGCGGGGGGTAAGGGAACGCGCGTCGGCGCGACGAGGAAAGCCGCAACAAAAACCTGGCGCATCCATTAGTTTCATGTTTTACGATTACGGCTTTTGGACAGCCCGAGGAGAACGCCGAGGAAACGGTAATTGCGGAAAATTCGCGGCCGGGGCAATGAATTCGGGTGTAATTAAAGCGGCTGACGAAGCTTGCGCGGCGTAGACAGCTACGTCTAGATCTCCTCTGTGGCCGGTGCTCTCCGGGATTAGTGGTAATGACAGTGGTCGGGATAAATGAGTAAATAAGGCGAGAGGATGATTGCGGCTCGAGTGAATCGCGGCGCAAGGGCGAGCAGCGCCACGCAATGTTGCGGGCGAGAAAGTTGAGCGCGATGGACGTTGATAAAGAGAGGACGATGGGGTAAGCAACGAGGTATGAAGCTCAGCAATGATTGAGAAGCGATAGAGTAATGAGCGAAGATACTGCATTGTTTGCACACGTGTCAACAAGTGGTGGACGAGTAGATTTATTCCCCCCCGAGGAGAATCGCTGACGCGAACTCCGTGGCCATTTAAAAAGATTATGACGCGCGACGAGGGCCGTAGTAGGAGACTTGAGAATCACGTATCGATCTGCTATCGTTACCATTGCCGGTTGTCCCCGTGAGACCCGTAACTAGGTACGCTCACGGTGGGTAACGCTGTAATCGTGTCCCTTCTTCGAATTCCGCTTAACTATCGGGTGCTCTTCGCGAGCGGTGCCACTCGATGAATCTCGAGTTAACTAACGCGACGGCAGGTAATTAATCGAAAGAGCCCCTCGTCGCCTGGGCGCTGTCCATCCGCGCGATCGTAGAACAGAGGACGTTGGTCACCTCCGTCTAATCATAGACCACGAACGGCCGCGCTCCCTTGGCACTCGACTCCTCTTTCCTCTGGCGTGCGAGCGGGGCGTAGCGCGCGAGCCACCCGCACAAGGGTGTCTGATTGTAATTACTTTACTCAAGTGCGGTAATTAAACTTCTCCGGTGGCTCGTGTGTCCGACGATAGCCCAACCCTCGTCTCCCGCGATAATCCTAGGCTCGGTTACGTTTCTTTTTTCCAACGACTAATTCGACGGTTAGACGACCATCACTGAAGATGAAGAAGAAGAAGAGTGACACAGGCTTGAAAGAAAAATTCGATCGATGAAAAATTGCCTTTCACCCCGGATTCGCGCTTATTATTCCCTCTGCCGTCGACGCGTCGCCCAATAAAGGTGCGTCGAAACGAATCCAGATGAGAGCAAAACGGGGGAAAAAATCGCAAACGAGCGACGGAGGGAGACAGAGGAGCTAGTCGAGGAAACAGTGACAGGGGTGAAAGAGAGAGAGAGTGAGGGAATCAACGTTTCCTCCCTAGCAGAGAGTTTTCATCGGCCGTGCAACACTCTCTGACAGCTTATTCCACCAGTCTGCCCACCTCCCGAACTGCCAACTGCCAAATGCCACTGCGCATTGAATCCGAACAATCAGCGTGTCGGGATTGGAAAAGGCCTTCGCGTACGCGTACGCGCGAGCCCTGTCAGAACGCCGGATTAACGCGTCCCTCGTAATTCTCTCGCGCCGCGACACGAAAATAGACCGATCCAATGGATTCCCCGCGGTTGTTAAGTGTCGAAAACGTCCGATATTGCGGTCAGGGAAATTAATGGCTCCTCCGCAATCATCGACTTCTCGTCCTAGGAATCGTCATCCCTTCTAGTCGCTCTGAGCGACTCGTACGCTGCCGTACGAGCGAGGAGGAAGAAAAGCGGGGCGGGCAGGTGCGATTACGCGAAAACGTGCGCATGCAACGCGGCGAAATGTCACTCCCTGCGTGGCGCGGTGCGAACGGAGCAGCGGGAGTCAACCAGCCTTAACGGCTGGACACGCACGCACGCACCCGCGTGCATGGACAAACGAGCGCGTGTACGCCGAGTGTCGAGTGGAGTAAATGAAATTCTCAATGTTTTACTTTATAAGTTGATAAGAACAAGGGAGAGCCGAGCTGTCTTGGTAAACACTGAAATGTTCCGAGTTCCACTGTCTTACAAACAGATAGGATCTAGAATATTTTAGAATCTAGAGTATTTCTACTCAGCTAATTGCAAGATCTCGGGAGCAGTTATCAAGACTCAATCGGATCTAGTTATCGATCGCCCATTATGAAGCACAATTGCGCACGCGGAGTCACGCGACTCGCAGAAAGAAACGACGGACGGAGAAATCGCGCGACATACATTATAGGGTTTATAGTATCTGGCTCACGGGTTGCACCTGCTACGCGCAATTGCATCTTGCTTTTTAACGAATCGATTCTCCGGAATTAGCCTGTGCTCGTTTCAGCGGAGTTAATAACGGCGACAGATACAGGCGGCAAACATAATATACCAGGCGACAACGGGAATATTGTTTCGACCAATCGGCGAAAGAAAGCAATGCGAACGTACCAGGTGCGAGCAAACGGGCTGGCTACGCGGCGAACGGGGGGACCCTTATCGTCCGTTATTATTCGACTGGAATCAATCGACCCGCTGGTCGGGACGCGGGCAAACACTCGGAAGTGAGCTTTATCGGCCACTAATCGGCCGGTTTAAAACCGCGCGAGGGCTCGCCCGGATATCTGGATCGCTGGGAATATAACGAAAGGATAGAGAGAAGAGCGGTCGGAGGGCTGCTTTCGCTCCCGGTTGCAACGGGAGACGCCTCTATCACCTGTTGGCGATCTCCCGCGACACCTGTAACCGGCGACAACTTTGTACGCCGGTATCGTGTTAACAGATCCGCGGATAAGCGGAATTATCGCCGATGTAATGTAGGAAAGTGACGCAACAACTTGCTTGACGTCGAGGGGTCCGGTTTCCTGTGAAAATCTTGCTGCTTAGGGTAAATCCGGAAGACGCGGAGAGTTGGTCGAGTCGATATATTTTAGTACGTAAAAATGCGTTAAAGTGCAAATGTGTTGAATGAATAGCGTCGTTTCGCTCCCTTCTGTGTTTTTTTAGATTTATCGGCTATAAAATGTAAATTGAGGTTACATTTAAACACTTTTGTCAAACAACGGTGTACAGAATCGTATTTAAAATTCACTTCTAAGTTTATTTTCGTTTAATGTTTGGGATAATAAGATAGTAGAGATATTGAGGGACAATGCAGCTAAAGTATTTGGCCATGTTAACTCTTCCTCTCAAAGCTAACGAGAAGACCATCTCTTGTTACAGAAAGGAGAGATGGTCGAGTTATAATTTTTGTTTATTTTTTAGTTGTTATTATTATTTTATTATTATTTTTGTTTTCACTTTTGTATTCATTTGCCTTGCTAATTGCCAGTAGGTAGTTCATTTTTTCTTTGATGTCTTCCTTCCTTATTTAGCGTAAACAAATTAAATATCAATGAATCTCTAGCTGTATTCACTCATAAATAATTTGGCTTTATCCTTTGTTAATTTTCCATGAATAATTATGTGAGTGGTCTTTGCCAACGACGAAAACCATTTCTCCCGCACCTCGGAAGAAGTGGTCGGATGTCATGACTTCAGTTTTCAACCCGATTTACAGTAAATATTAGACCAGTTTTTTTGAATCAGCATAAAATTCTGAACATATAGGTTTGTTCTGATAAAATAAGTAATTTCTATATTAAATAGTTTTAATAGCCATTTTATATTAGATCGACCGCGTCTCCCCGATTTACCCTATTTCGATTTCTTCCCTATTCGCGACATCCTACGATCGCTACTGGTAAATACAGCGGTACTTGATGAATAAATTCCCGGTTCGACGAAATCGCAGCGCCAGTCGAAGGTCGCGAGTCCAACGAAGCCGTGAATCCCAAAAGGGCCGGTGGAAATTGATTGCGAACGCGATACCGGTTCGATAGCTCCCGAAGGCTATCGGTCCGCTCCTCTCCGACGCCTGCGGCGCGACGTTTATTGTTTTAAGCGGGAAGCACCGTGTCGAACGGCCACGTCGGCGCGGCTAGGCGTTGAATTAATACCGAGGCGTTAAACGCGTCGTGTGAATCGGTCAGGTGCACGGAAACCGTGTCGTCCCGCGTATTACGAGCCGCCAGTCGCCTTTCCAAACCGTTCCCGATCGCCTCCCTCGAGCGCTTAATGAATTTCGTGATTAGGCGGTTTCATTGGGAACCAAGCGACGCCGCGCCGACGGAACCCCTTGAACGGGGACCGTTTCCAAAGTCGCTAACCCGTCGCCCTCGCGCTCCCTTTTCCTGTTATGCGAGCGGTTGGTTTGGGAAATTAGAAATGCTGAGGAAAGAGGCCAACAGTGACGATGGTTTCGGGGACGATAGAGTCGCGAGTCGCTGGCCCATGCGAGAGCGGGCCACGCGGCGATGTACATTATTAATCGCTGTTACGAAGCTGTTCGGCGCATCGAGCACCGTTGATTAATCGGCGGCACGCTCGAGATTTTAATTAATCCCCGAGGGAGAGAGAGAGAGGTGAGGGGTGCGGGCACGACGCAGCAATCCAGACTCTCTTCTCGTCCAAGAAATTACTTTGCCCTCGATACAGCGCCGCGGAACGCCCAAGCAATCGGCAAACGAATCGGGAGAACCCCCCTCGATTCCCGAAGGAACTCCAGATATCCTGGCTGCTAACTCACGCTTCACCGACTACCCGGCATTCCTTCAACTTCCTTGTGGATCTCTCGTGCCGGGCCAAGGGTTGCTGCAGTGATTAAGTTCCACCGCGGGACCGCGATCGGGTGGCTGGTCCCGTGAACCTGTCGCGATTTTGAGATCTAGGTAGGGGTGAGTTGCTAATATCGTACTGGTCACTTAAATCGTACCTCATCAATTTCTCAGTAATTAATGAATGTAAACGACATCTGATGATAAAAATATCAAGTAGATGCGAAATGAGAAATA
This sequence comes from Andrena chrysosceles, assembly GCA_963855975.1. Lineage (NCBI taxonomy): Eukaryota > Metazoa > Arthropoda > Insecta > Hymenoptera > Andrenidae > Andrena > Andrena chrysosceles. Next base: position 6,862,584 of record OY979768.1, read on the forward strand.
GAAACAAAACCTTTTGAGCTTACACCCTATTTTGTGTGTGCTATAAACATTTAAAAAAATTAGGTACGATTGATATAACTTTTTACCAGTTTATTTTAGCTGATAATAATCAAACAATGCAATTTTGTCCTGTATTTTTGTATTTTTCTAAAACCGGGTTTAATGTAGAATATTCTACATTCATTTTAAGTACATATTACATTCATTATAAAGTTTAAATTGATATTTATAAATAAATCGATCATGTTTCCTAAATCGTACCACTACAACCGTACGAGTAGGATTTGATAACTCGTATGTTGTATAGATTATGTACGTATATTATATTCATAGGTTATTGCAGCTTGTGTGTGATCCATATACATATGTATATGTAACTATATAATAATCATTACTTTATGTTGAATATTTTCTTCTCTATTTGTTATTGATACTATTGTTTACTTCCGCGAAGAGGTTTCTGTTACATAAACCAACTACGAGATAATTCGTAACATGTTTTTAAAAAAAAAACATTTTTTAAGCTTTTTGATTATTATTATGTACTATTATTAAAGTTTTTAATAATATAACATGATTATATCAAATTGGCTCTTTAGACTGGAATTGTGAAAAATTCCGTGGCAGTCAACGTGTTAATAACAAATTAATTTGTTCAAAACAAAAGATAAAGCATATAATAGTAGGTGCTTAAAAGATCAAGCTACAATATCCAATAGTCATTTGCGTTCAAATTAGGACCAAATATGAAATACAACGTAAAATGTCTTAAGTGGTACAATATAGGCAATCCTCCCCTACTTCGAATGTCTATTATGATGCAACAACTGCACTGATCCAAGGAAATGTCGACAAAGCTGACAGAAAGAATCAGAGTGAACGTGATACTTACAGAAGTAGAATCACAAAGGGGCCAAGATTGCTGGCAACAATTATCGATTTCCAAAGTAATTCCTCGGGAGCGTCGCGGCTCGAGGCCCCCGAGGGCTCGGAGCAAGTGGCAGGAGTCGGTGGACGGAGAAGTATTCCCGGCAAATATTTCCGTTTTTTCGCTGGTAACGTTGGTGGCTGCCAACGAGAGGGGCCAGAATGGACCGTGCGATGGGGTGGGAGTTCTGATTTCATTAGGCCCGGTGTTATGCGATTAATTAAGTCGCGAGCTCCGGGAAAAATACGAGTAAAAGCGGATCGATCTATCTCTGTTGCTCTCATACCCTCTCTCCCTCGTTCGCCCCCGACACCCTCCGCCCGCTGCAAGGTGGATATAAACGAAAAAAGAAAGGAAGCCGTATTCCAGCGAGCCGAGGAAAAATTACCTCGAGACGTATCCGCTCGAGGGATCTCCTGCCGGGTTGAAGGAAAGTAAACGATTTCCTCGCGGAACGCCGAGGTTCAGCGACCGTTCCGGTTCCTCCTGAAACTTCCCAGCGAGTGGGTTTCTCTCGATGACTTTTGCCCTCCTCGCCCACCTATCCCGTCGATGACGGAAATTCCGTCGTAACGATATCACACTGGGTTCGGAACGGCGCGCGATATTAACGACGCGACCGTGTTCGCTTTGTGAAGCGAACTATAACTGAATTTGGCCCCGTCATTTTATGCATCAGACTCGCCATGCCGGTATAACTGAATTCGATGGGTAACGCAATTACGCATCTTTGCCCGCGCGCAGATATACGTCGCGCGTTCTCCCTTCCTCTCCCACTCCCCCTCTCTCTCTCTCATTCTCTTCTCTCTACCACCTCTCTCTGAATGCCAGCACACGCGGTTCCCACACCTACGCGAGAGCACCATTAATTATTATATACGCGGGCGTACCGTGTGTCAACGATACCCTCTCTTTGCCCTTCTCCCGCGCCCCCGCACCGGTCCCCGCACCCCACAACCATCATCCCTGTCCCTCGCATAGCCGCCAGGATTCCTACGAGCCGAAAATACATCGAGGATCGTCGATTTCGAGCGGCCGGAAAACTTGGACTTTCCCGCGAGAGCAAAGCGGTTTCCCTTTCGCTGGAACACCGCCTTTCGACCTCTCTACGCTTCCGCTTTACTCGACCACTGCGATCGATGCGAAAAGCCAGCGCGGCGTTCGCGTGGCCGCGCGAAAGGGAGAACCCACCGGGACATTAGCGCGGAGAGAGCAGCGGCGTTCCGCACGCGAAATGGAATCGTGGCTGGCGCGTAACGCCGCGCAGCCACTCAATCAGAAGTCATAATACATTTACCGCGGGCCTAATGAAGACTCGATGAAAGGCTACCGCGCTGGGACCCGCTTCAGTGCCTCTCAACCGCCAATAACACAACGCCTGCCAGCGTTTCATTACGGTCTCGCGTGTACCAACTACGACCATCCCCTTGCGCGGGGAGAAAGAAATTTAGCAGACAGAGAGCATAGGGTGGAGAGACGTGCAAGTCGAGTGAGCTCGGAAGAAAGGGCGAGAGGCGAGTGGACGCTGCTTCTCCTCGGTAATCCTCGGAAATTAAAAATGCCCGCGTTTCTGAAAGGCGCCCGTGCGTTTGAAAGCGAGGGTAGCACACCCCGATCTAGCTAGCTCCCATTTACAGAAACTCCGCCAAAGGGACTTCCACGGTGAAGCGTTGCGCTCTTCAAAGTTCAGGAAAGCTGCGAGAGTGGTCAGGCGCCACGCGAGTCTGTCGCGACTAAGGGTGAAGTGGCGACGAAAGCTAATGACGGGGGTGGACGGGCCGTCGAGGGTGTTTCCCGCGGTGGTATCTCTTTCCCAGTCGCGCGCAGTTGGAAAAAGGGAACCTTGCACGGCTACGGTAAATGAGTATTTGCCTTTGTGAATAAATAAAATGCATTACAAAGTTGCCGTGCCTCGGAGACAGACACGGAGAAAGGAGGATCCAGACCGCACGCTGTGAAACGATGGTCCAGAGCGAGCCTCGAGTGCTCTCCAAGCTCGGGAGAAAAAGAACCGGAAAGGGCAGAGCTCCGAGCCTTTCGCAGGGGTGGAATTCTATTCCAACCGGGGGAAGGGAGTAACACAGCTCCCACGGATGCACTCTTGGTAATCGAGTTGGTCGCTAACTGTTGCAAAGTGTCTGACGAGGGTACCTCGCGATATCCTCCGACATCTAGAAGAATGCAAAACTTCCACCGCGAGAACAGCCAATCGTGTATTCCTAATGGGTGTCTGCCAGCGGCGGGAATCGCAACCTTGAACGTCCATAATCTCTCGCCCCCGCCACAATCTCGCTGACGCGCCAGCGCCGCCAACCCCCGCACCCCCTGCTCCCCAAGCGAACTCGTCCAACTATGACGATGGTCGAGGAAACGCGGCGGTGGGAGGAGATGAGAAGCTGGGGTGGCGGAGATAGAAGCGAAGGTTAGAGGGCAGGGAGCAACATCTAAGACAATGAGATACGGGCCTTTGGAGTAATCCTCCGGCCTTCCTTGGCGTATCGACATTAATTCCCTTGCCCCCAGCTTTTAACCGGAACAGACGCACCCTATAATAGGCAAGTTGGAATCCAATCTGCAAGTTTGCAAATTCGATTCGGCCGTCTTGCGAGAAGAGCGTCGAACGAGCCGAGTTGCGCCGCGCGAGTCTTCTCTACTCCTCTAGCTCCTTTCACAATACGAACCTACGCTTCACCTTAAAAAAACTGTCACCTCTCCAAAGCATTCCCTAACAAACTTCTTCCCAACAAACAAGCAGACACAGACGCTTCGTACCTACATCCATAGCTTCTAACTATTTACACGCGCTCTATTCCTCCCGATTCGCCCGAGGCCATGCGCCAGGCAGAACTTCACGAGCGCAGCACTTTGAAAAACAAATAAGTCTGTCTCTCGCGACGAGCGCTTTTCACCAGCCCGTCCGACGAGCTGATTGAACGTGCCTGAAGAAGAGGCGGCGCGTATCAAGACCGTGTTTCGAGAAGCAAGCGCGAGGGCTTCGAAGGGCGAAAGCGAGGAGGACGAGGGGTGGGAAGGGGAGGTGGTAAGGTGCGTCGGGCTTGTATCGCGCGCGGGTATAGTCGTACATCGCTCAAATTAGATTCCTTAGCTCGAGGGACGTCGTAAGGCTTGACGTAAAGCCCGAATAATTCTCGACGAAAGGATGGTATGCGGTGGATACGAGCGCGGAGCGTAGACGCAGTCGAGGGCGGGCTGATTCCACGGCCGTGGAACGTTCTTACTCCGAGGCGATACAGGGGGTTGTACGTAGGCGCGTGTATATCAACCGTGAGCCACAGTTTGTCAAGTGGAAAGTTTATTCGGGCAAATATACGTGACGCGGTGGAGGTAGACGTTGTTTAATGTTCACCTTCCCCGCGGGATGATTTGCACACGCGCCTGGGAGTTCTCTTTGCGAAATCGAGGACCGCTGACCGTAAACGGAGCCTGGATATTCAATATCTAAGGTAGCCGGAATCTATGGTAAATGAAATCGAAGGGCAGAGGAGCATAGGACGCGGAAGTTGGTCGGAATTATTCTCTCTCGGGCTTCTTCGACGAGGTTCTTCGAGGGGCGAGTTGGGAAACGAGGGCGTCCCTCGCCCCCCGCCTCATTCCGCTGGCATAAACGCAATAATTCGCTCCAAGGGGTTGCGCGAGCGTGGCATGCGCGTAAATGTAGTTATAAATAAATCTAGGAGCTCTTAATGCTTGCCGGTGGCTCGCGGAAGCTGAGCTGAACGAACAGCGAGATGCTGCAGTGGGAGAGGGAGAGAGACAACGGCGGGGTGAGAGGAGGGAGAAGAAGGCCGCGCAAGGGTGGACGAGGAAACGAGAAGGGTAAGCGAAGGGAGGCTGGGGCAAAGTGCTCGTGTGGCGGGCTCTGCTTCTTGGCTCGCCTTGTAATTCGGGCCAGTTTCGCGAATATGTTCCCACGAGGCTGGGAAAACGCTGGCTCTCCTCGAAAGCAACGCCCGAAACTTTTCTGCGAATGCAACAGGCGCTGGTTAACACGCTCTCTGGCACGGTGGGAAATCAGATTTTTGGGAGGGAAGAGTGACGAGAAGACAGCAATATTAAATTGTAAAAGGAAATAGGGTAAAGCAACCAGTGAATGATCGAATTGTTGAATGAGAAGCCCAGTAAATGAACGCATACTTTTATTAAGAATCGTACTTATTAATGTTTGTTTAATACGCATAACTAAAAATATGGGATATTAAACGTGCAGCTACACTCCATTTATAAACATATAGTAATTTTTAAATTTATAATTGACATTTCTTTGCCTAATGGTCATTCACTGGTATGCTGTCAATTACTGGTTAGTTTACCCTAGTAGTTTTGTGATTTTGATTTCGACACTGAATTAGGAAATTCCTTTTTCCTTTCATTAAAAGGTTGATTTCCAATAAATATCGTGGGCCATAGGCGGCCCACGTGGAACGAAACACGTTAACGAGGTCTTCGAAGCCACCGTTCCGCGAGAAAAGCCACACGAATGCGTGCACTCGCAACTCAGGACGACTGTCGGATGTTTCTTTTAATTCCGTTTCTGCCCCTCTGCCCCTCTCTAGCGGGGCCGACGATCTCGTTTGGATAAGAGTCTGTGCCGCGTTACGGCGCATTCGCACGGTAGGCAAAGAACTCTCTGCTTCGCACGCTCTCGGAAACGGTATTACAATTAATCGCTGAGGATCCCGTGGGTGCGAACCGGCGAGCATCTCCGCGATTCGAGCGCGTTCTCTCGTGGCCGACAACAGCGCCGATTTTCGCGCTGCTCCCATCGATTATCGAGAAACCCCGCGAATCTGCTCCGAAACGCGGCCGAGATACGCATCGCGAATCGCGATAAAGAAACTTTCACGCTTCGGCTAGGAACAAAGACCTTTGTTCCTCTTCGTTTCAAATACAATCGCGCGTGATTACACGACTCCGCCATTCAGGGGAACGCGTGGCTCTGAGTTCGAGAAATGGACAAAAGTGTCCTACCTTGAATACGTTTGTGGATCTTGTGCACCGAGTCCATTTGATTCTCGAACACCAGCCAGGTTTGCACTGTGAGACTTCATGTTGGAAGACGAGGGCGTCGATGGACCGCAGGAGGCAGTGTTACCAACTCTATGGATTTTTCCATAGATCTACGGATTTTTTACTTTTTCTACAGATCTACGGATTGTAAACTGAAATCTACGGATTTTTTACTGTTTAATTTGACTCATTGATTTTACGATCCAAACCGCCGATTTATTGTGGAACGTCAAATTTCACTTCACTAAAAGAGCTTTTCATCACACTTAGTCGTTGGAATTGAAGCTTTTATTTTCTAGTTTTACTATCCTGCATTTTGGACGAGTACAATAGGAATTAGCAAAGTTGCTTTCAGAATGTTTGCATGTGAACTTTTTTAATTCTTTTTCGTGAATTTACGTCGGATGAAAGTCTTTGGTGAAAACGACTTTCGGGGAACATTATTTTTGGGAAAAGCTCTTGTACTGAAGTGGAATTAGTAAAAACCGATTTCACAACTTTTGCACGTGAACTTTTTTCGTAATTTGTGAATTTTTGTTGTGACAATAATGTTTTTGAGGATGTTAGGGGAGAGTCGAAATATAAGGTTTCTAGAAAGTATTTGGGAAAAAACGGTTTCCATGAACAAGGGAATTAGCTTCTTTCATACATGTAATAATTAATACTTAGGTATGAAGAAAATCCGTAAATCAACGGATTTTTCAAAGAGGCTCTACGGAATTCTACGGAATGTTAAACTTTTCTCTACGGATTGTCAAAAATCTGAGTTGGCAACACTGACAAGAGGAAACACGGTGTCACTCGCGAAGAAAATCGTGGCACCGACCCGTCGCGTACATACCACCAAGTACGAAACACTACTGACCTTAGCGAGCCCGAAGGAAATTCCATCAGTCCCCCCACCGAACAGTTGCCAGGACGGTCATAAACAAAATTCACGGTCATAGGGTCCCTTATCACGTAGCCTGAGAACGGGGCACCTCGAGCGAGTGACTGGTTCCGAGTACGATTGTAAACAAAACAGTTGAACCGTCGCTGGCACAGACGATTTCCAAGAATTTTTCCACCCGAATAAACCCGAGGATAGGAAAAATATCGGGGGAACGGCGTAGGTTACAGCGAGTGAAATGAGTCGCGAAATTGTTCCGAAGGAATTTATCAATTTTCTTTGAGGGACCTCTAATTGTACTAATTTGTCGAGAGCTGCCGATCTCGCGGACAGCGACGCCGAGGGGTAGGGCACGGAATTCTATCGTTTAATCTCCGACGTGGCTCTCTTCCTTCCGTGGAGAGGGATTCGTTCGATCGCGAAGTCGCAGCACGAGAGAGCGGGCAGCCGCGATAGCGGGAGCAGCCTACCGTGAGAAACGAGCCTCCCCCGACTCCTTTGATCTCTCCCCTAATTTTCTTACAAAATTCGCCCCCCTCGATCGATCCTCCCTTTCGAAAGTGAAAAATCGGCGAGGATCGGTCTTGATCGAGTTCGACAAACTCTCATATATCGAGTGTCCTGCCAAGAGCGACCTTGATCGACTCGCTCGAGAAAAACGAAAGTGCGCGTATCGAAGGCTAAACGCGACACGGAGACTATTTATAATAGGCAAGCTTTTTAGCGAGGAACGCTCCTCGCGAGGCCGGCCCGCCCACGTAGCTGCAGATACTTATGCGGTTGCGTTGCGAATTTATCGCGACTTGTTATCTAGACAAACTTGTCGGAGCACTCGCGTTAACCGTGTGCTCGATGTGCTTCTTAACGTCTTGCTGCTCCTCCACCGTGACAGATCTCTGTTCACTGCCACGTTCCACCATCGTCTGGCTCCCCGATTTTTGGTGCAGCACTGGAAATGCGCGAAATCGAAAGGGCGCTCCAACTAGATGTTGGAGGAGTAGACTCGGATGGAAGCGGTAGCGATTCGATGAGAAATAAAAGCGGATAGAGCGAGGGAGATGGAAGTCTCTAGCTGTCGGGTATCGGCTGTCGGCTGTCGACGATCGGAAAGAGGAAGAGCGCGGGGGTTGCAGAGAGGCGTTCGAGGAAGAAGGAGAGCCGGGGAAAAGAATCGAGAGGTCCGGGGCTGATATCAAAGCAAGGCAAACAATACGGCGAGATGCTGATGCGATTGTATTATGGCTAGTGGACCGGTGATCCATTGTCTCGTCACGTTCTACCCACTCGGTTCTTTTATCTCGATCCCCGTAATACTCGTATCTCGTCGTATCGAGTGAGCATCCATCGAAAGTAGCACGCTCGCGAGCCGAGGGGTTCGTCGCCGGCCCTAGCACGCGGAATCTACCGAATCTACGAAATCCACGGTACGGGTTGCCACGCAAAGCAGAGTCGACAAGTTTCGGAGCTCGGAGGGGTGGGTTGATACGTGCAACCTCGTTTTCAAGATCGCCCGTGCATTAGCACTTCTGCATAACCAGCATCTTTGTAAATACAGCGGGAGAGAGACCTTCGCGTAGGTATTTCGTTTCAACGACCAGTATCGATCGACCGCCGTGTGCGACAGTAAATTCTAAATTATAACAAGACAAACAGGGCAGATCGGTTGGATACGAGTAGACACCGCCTCCCCTTTCGTCTTTACATCTTCCTCTTCTTCTTCTTTTTCTCTTCCGTGTACACAGACACGCTCACGCCTCGCACAGAGGAAGAAAGGAATCGCGTGAACGATCTCGGGCGAGTCCGTAGCGTCGCTCCGTTTCCGCTCGCGAATCGAAGTCGCGCGCTCGAGGGGCCGCGGAGATATGGTGCGGCGCGCTTGTACGCGGCAATTAAGACGGAGGAAATCTCGGGGAAAAGAGTGTGGACGCGTGACGGGGCCGGATAAAATAAATGAAACCGGCGTGAAAGCGAAATTGGATACACGAGGAGCGGACAGAGAGAGAGAGAGAGAGAGAGAGAGGAAGGGGACGAGCAGAGGAACGAACGAACGGACAGACGAACGGACGAGCGAGTCTCGCGCGGCGAAATTTATTTGGTTTTCATTCAAATCGCCTCATCTCGCATTTATGTATTCCGTGATATTGCACTTTTTTTAAACTCGCCTGCTTTCATCGTACGCCCGCTGGATATTAAGACCCCCGAGTCCCCCGTGTATTAGTCGTATAAATTTACCCCGGCAACGACGTTAGATTCGTTCGCCGCGCCACGGACACAACACGTCCCCCGAACACCCAGTCCCCTCGGTCTTCTTCTCGCGCGTTTTCTTCGGGTTGCTAGCGATTTGTATTAATTACGGCCGCCTCCGCGGTGCCCCGCGGCCTCAAATTAACGACGTCGTTGCGGCGACCGTGCTTCGTTGTACATAATATATATTTTACGAAACGTGTCCTCCGATTGTACGTATATTAATTAGCTTCCGCTATAGAGCGAGGGGTGGGAGCAGCGAGGGATTCCAAGACGGAGGGAGGAGTGTTCCCGTTTTCGAGAATCGATCCCGTGTTGTTTATAGGTACGGTGTCTGAGTGCGAGGAGGTGCGAGCGTAAAAAAAAAGCGAAGAAGGATAGGGGAGCAACTTCCCTCCTGGTTTCATCGCAGCCGTTGCTCGCGTTTTTAATCGACTCCCCGGCGTACACCCTGGAATTCCTTCGGTTAATTACTCGGATTTCCAATGCGGCCAGACCTCGTGGAATTTTTACGATTGCCTGACTGCCGTCCCGCGCCCCGCCCCGGGATTTGTACGACTGAAATATGCGAGGGATTTAATTTTATAAATGACCAACCTGTCCCTGCCACGAGCGGTCCGGCCCGCCGCACTCCATCGATCTTGCCCCTTGTACTTGGTGCTGTTCTCTCTCTCTCTCTCTCTCTCTCTCTCTCGGCACGGATTCAAATAAACACAGAGAGTCCCGTGGCGGTGGAGGGGTTAGAAGCGGAGCGTGGTGGTGGATACTGGGGTTGAGCGATCGTGGCGTGTTTCGCAGTCGCGAGGCGTTTCGCTGGAAATATCGCGGAATCACCGGGCGAATTAGCCCCCTCTGACGTGGGGAAGAGGGTGGAAGGGGTGGTAGATCGAAGTCGGGGACAGAAACGCGAGGAAAAGCGACGGAAGAATTTCGTTTCCATAAATAATTCAAGCTCCGTCCGACAGGCGAGCGCAGCGCCTTCGTACCTACCCCCTTCGGTTACTTCACGCTCTTCTTCTCCCTTCTCCACCCCCGTTCGCCACCCCCAAGGCTCGCCCCGCCGTCGAGCGGTCAAAGGGGAAGGCTAAGAACCTAATCTTTTCGCAAAAGGGTTTGCAGGAGCACCTGAGAACCCGCCGGAAAAGTCTTCGCCGACACCCCCTAAATACTTAATTCCATTTTCGCCTAATTGGACAGTTTTATTAAGGGATGCATATTTCAGATGGCGTTTTTATTATGTCTATTGGGAGCGAACCGCTCCTCCCGTCGGGGGACGGTGAACGAACGAGAACCGCGGCGAGGGATACTGTCAGGGGTTGAAGAAAAAATTAGATTTCAACCCTTCGAAAAATATTAGCACGCCTGGGAAGTAGCGGCGAGGAAGGAGAGAACGGAGAGCAGGAGCACGGATGAGATGGACCTCGGGGGTCGATGCGAGCTTGCAACCCTTTGCCGAGGGACGGAGCTTCCTTTCGCTGTTCTCCCTCGGCTATTGTCTCGAGGATTATAGGACGAACGTCTAACGTCTCCGGGACAAACCGCAGTTTTGTACTCCGCCCTTGTAATCTTTTTTCACGATGGAATCACAGTGCGTAATTGTCGGGAAAACCGCGGGGACGTTTCCAGTGTGACGTTCGTTCCATTCATTCCATCGATATCGTTGCTGGGAGACGAAGAAGCGACCTGGTGTCCCGAGAAGCCCGAGGGTGGAGAGGCAGAAAGAAGGGGGAAAGGGAGCCAGATAAGGTGGCGGAAAGAGGGGCTTGTATAAATTTTAATAAGCCTCATTCGCCGACCCTTTGAGCCCGGCGAAATGAACGAATTAAAAGTTTCGCCCGTTTTAGTGGTCTCGCGGTTGACATTTCGGCTCCGCGGCCGACGATCTCGCGGAATTACGCAACTTTCGTCGTTTCGAAAAACACAGCCCGCGCCGGAATATCCGCCGGGAGCATTATGAATTATAGACGCCCGTGTCCACCGGCCTGAGATCTGTCTTACGTCCGTCCGCAATTTCATCCCTCACCCTCGAGGGATCCCGCCTCGACGAGACTTTGTTCGTCGCTTTTATTATTAGTGAAAATAAATAGTCAGAGGCCAATACGAAGCATCGTTATAACGACGTGACAGGGTTTCCCTGTCACAATAGTTTGAATAGCTTACACTTAAAGCAGGAAGTACTAACAGAAAAAAGTCGACCTCCTTAGTCTTTTATTATTAGTGAAAATAAATTGTCAGAGACCAATACGAAGCATCGTTACAACGACATGATAGGGTTTCTCTGTCACAATAGTCTGGATAGCTTACCCTTAAACGAGGAAGTACTAACAGAAAAAAGTCGACCTACTTAGTCTACGTACGAGCTAGAACTTATAATTAAGCGATTCCTTGGGTTTAGTGACCCATAGATTGATTTGAAGTTGCGGGATACAAAAGGTGCAGAGTTCCAGTGTCGCAGAAGAATTAATTTCACTATTAATGATCTGAAATAGAAAGGACGTGTCTGTTACAATCCTCCGTGCAGTAAGAGTTGTCATATTTAAATAGTTTAATAAGTTTCGATGCAAAATCATGATCCCAGACAAACCTGTGAATACTTATGTAATTTATATTCAACAAATCTCACAGAAACCTATGCTGCACTCTTTCTAGTTGAATATTGTATTTAATGGAATTGGACGAAGATGTAACGAATGCATACTCTAAATGAGGTCAGACTAAGGATATGTACAATAACTTTATAGTATTTATATTTACAAAGTCAGCAGAAAAACGTTTTACGAACCCCAGAGTTTTGAAGGCTTTGTTAGTGATCATTGCATAGTGCTTGGAAAAATCTAACGTGAATCTATAACGAAATCTTAAGATCCAATTGTATTTGAAGATAATCAGCATGATGAGAGGTTCTTTTATAGATCTTGAAGATCATCCGCATATAAAAGAAACTTACTGTGCAAGAAGTCACCATATATATCGTTAATAAAGATATTAAAGAGAAACGGTCCAAGGTGGGACTCTTGAGACCCACTCTAACGACGCTTCGATTGAATCAGAATAGTTATCAAAGATACGAATAATTTGAAGCCTGTTCAATATATAGCTGTTAAACCAGGAGAGCAGGTTGCCCTTACACCCAATGGCCGACAATTTGGATAATAATATGGAGTGATCCACTGAATCGAAAGCTTTATTAAAATCAGTGAAGATACTATCACTGCAAGTTAGATCCCAAGTTGGTGGCAACGTAGTTACATAAGATAGCAAGATCGCTTTTAATTTGCATTGCAGGCGCGAAGGAGACGAACGTGACGAACGAGTACCTACAGTGACAGAAATAAGGGAGGCAACTTCACAATTGCAGGAACAGAGCTCTCAAGCCTCGTCGCAGGAGCCCCCGAGACACGTGTAACGTTCCCTCGTTAACCCCTTTCGCGGGTGGATACGAGTCCTCCCGTCCACCCTCTCACCCCCGAGGATGGGCGCGAGAATCGTGGAGCCGAGACGAGGCAGCGAGTAAGATTTCAATTAAAACAACCCCCCGGCAGGACGGGGGATTAGCGATACCAATCCGTTCCGTTGCGGGCGGCGAAGCCCCGGTTATGACGCGGCATAAATATCAATGTAAATTACCGCCCGCGCGCTAGACGCCTCGCACCAAAGGAGATCCCGCCAAGGCGGCCGTTCCGCTCCTTTATGAACGCAATCATCGCGCGATTCTGCATTTATGAGGTTTAAATTGCTACCACCTACCGTCTTATTGGTATCACCTCGCGTCCCAACGCGCGGGCGTTCCACCCCTCGTCTCAGCCCCGAACGGCGGGCGTTTCGCAAACTCGAAAGCTGACTAAACCCGCCGTGAGACGAAAGAAGCTCCGACGGTGGCCCCGAGATCGGTCGCCCCTGATCTCCACGGCACCGTGAAACGATAATATCGTGGAACGATAATTTCGCGGAACGAACAGCGAGACTCTCAGGAACGCGGTTTCCAGCGCCGAGGGAGAATCGTCCTACGAAATCATAATTAACGGAATTATGTCGGGAGTAACTCGATACCCATATTCGGAGTAGAGGAGAAAGGGCCTGGAGAAATGGGGAGCCCACCGACGGCGAGCTTTTCGAGGGTGCTTACGTCTAACGTAAGAACGAAGGGTTGCGAGAGAGATGTATCCCCGCGTGCACGCGTACTCTCGTTCGCCTTTAATGAACGTAATGTTACACGATATGCGCGAGCGCGCGCTGCCGCGCTATCAGAAGCCAGGATCGTTCTCGGGCGTTCCGTTAAAGTTAAACTTTCCTGCCTCCTTGTTCCTGCTAAACGCGCTCTCGTGAGAGCGACCGGGCCTCGAAGGAGAATAAAAAAAAGAGAGAAGCACTCCTTGGGCTCGAGAGTCTGGGGTTAAAACGGTCCACCACCCGCGGAAAAAGACGCTCGGCGTTGCGTGAAACGCGCGACCAAATGAGCCGAGCTCGAGAGCCTAGGAGATCGGTGAGATGATCTTTGACCGAAGCAACGGAAGCGCGAGGATAATTCACGCTTCTCTCCAGGACGGCTGACTCAGTGAAGCGTTCAGAGCGACGACGTTAAGAGGTCCCAAAAGCTCAGGGAAAATCCGAAAAGCCGAGGAGGAAAGGGGAGATCGGTGTCTGCCTAGGATTCGAACGAGTCTGGGCCAAGAGGATAGGATTCCTCACGCCGCAGCGGAAGCGGATCGGCCGAGTTGGTGCGCGAGAAAAAAAAGGAGGCAGATGAAGAGAGGCAAGAGGGCGTTAACTGAACTTTAATGGAGATCGTAGATAAATCGTTCCGACGGACGTTGAAAGAACTCTTTGACGGATTACGAGCGAAATCGTATCTATCCGCTCCTTGCGTCTCTTTAGGCGCGGCGTCTACCTGCACAGGAGTTCCAGCTACCTAGGGGACGGTGCTCTCGACGCGTTTCCAAGGATCAAATAGTGACGAAGAGGTTTCATCCGGCGCGTCGTGTCGCCGTGCCCCGCGCGAAATTGTCGACCGAGCACCGCGAACAGAACGAGGATGAAAAAAAGAGCGAGAGATGGAGAGCAGGAAGGCGCTCAACAAGTCGAATAAAAAAGCTCATAAATAAAGAGGAGGAATTCTCTCTGGCCCTGCTCTCTCGAACCACCCTTTTCGCCTCCACCCTCCGTTCCACCGTCTCTCGCACCCTCCGCGTTTCTGCGAATGTCCCCGCGGACACCTGTTGCTGCGCTGCGCCCTCCGCACCCGCGCCAAACAGAGAAACGAAAGAGGACGAACGTGCCGAGGGACGCCGGATGCCAGGAAATTGGAGGCATTCGGTCGATTGCTCTCAACGACGATTGCCGCGCCAGTCGAATTCGCCGGGCGATTTCCTCCCCCTTCGTTCAGAACTGGTGACCATTTTTCCTCCATCCCGCAGGAATCTCATGGAATCGACTAAGCGCGTCCAACTAGATCGAGCGGTAGATTCTTCGAAGACATCGTCATCCTCCTCCGTAATCTCCTCTCTCGGACCCACGAATACCAAAGCGATCCAGAGCACGAGCTACTATGCGGAGGCCGAGCCACGGGTTTTCAGAGGCAGCTGCTGATTTGTGATAAATGGAATGCCGAGAACGCGGCCGCGGAGGGGGATATTACGCTGCGGGGCTACCCGCTAATTACAGGGTGGCCTCGAATAAATTACAACCCGACGAAAACGCCAGCTCGTCGGTGTAACGTCGCATTATAACCCGGCGACGTCCTTGTCGCTGTCCAAGGATCGCTCGTGGCAGGGCGATAAAAAAAGTGTCGAAGCGTTTCGTTTCCGGGGCGTTGATCGTGATCGTAGTAACTCCATCGATCTGCAGATCGAGGGCAACGTCGAAATCGCGAGATCGCTCAGCTGGATCGGGGGTTACGTAACGCGGAAGAAATCGTCGAGTCGGAAACGAAACGAGCGTCGTTCCACGGCGCTTAACTCGCTTAAATTCCATCTCTTTAAGCGAGCCGAGTGTTTCTCGAGAGTCGGCATAATGAGAACGCGATAGAGAGCGGGGAACTCCTGTTCTCCCCGCCTCCTCAGTCCCAGGAAACGGATATCGTTTCTCGTCGTCGCCCGTCGAGGCCTCCCAGGCTCGATTACAACTTTTTATTGCATTTCCATTTCGTTTCCCGACGCGAACAAAGAAAAATGGTCGGCTGGCTGGCTCCGGGGGGAGGGCAGTCTCGCGAAAAAACTCGAGCACCTCGAGCGAAATTGCGAGATTATTCGAGAGGCTTCCAGCAGCCGGAGGGGGGCTAACATTAGATGGAAAGGCGAGGCAGGGATGAAGGGAGACCGGTATCGTTTTCGCGACGAGGTCACGGGAAAAGCAGGGAAACAAGGGGGCAAAGAGAGCGGCTCTTTTAGTCGCGCGCGAACGTGTCTGAAATAATTCGGGGATGCGTAAAATCCCGGCCTGCTCTATTCGCCGCGGTAATCGGGGCGTGAGCGATTTCGCAAAGGGCGAAAGAACAGAGGAGGGCGAGGTGGGGTGATGAGCTCCCGGCGCAGGACATTTAGGGGGCATTTGTCCGTTTATGGCTGTTGCCACTGTGCGGCGGTGAGCGTTTGTTGCGAGACGAAAGTGTCTACCGCCCGTCGCGATCGACGGGGGCGAGAAATTGGGCCGCCATCCAGGGGAGGTGGGGCAGGGACGGCACCCGCGGCGCGATTGTGCGACGCGATCTTTCAGGTACGGCCGAGCGTGTCGCGGTGGAAAAAACTCTTGCGCCCCTGGGGACGGGGCAGCGAACAAATATCGGATTAGAGAGGGCCAGAGTGCGCGGCGAGAGGGTGTCCGCCCGGAAAGATGGTGGAAAATTGGCGGGCAGAGGTGGAGGGACGCCAAGAGACCGGCGGAAGACACCGAGGGAAAAGAGGAGAGGACGCGACGCTCATGCATAATGTATCCGAAGAACGCGGTGTATCGGTGACACGCGGTTCCGGGCCCCTCTCCGCGTACGTGCACGGTGACAAACAGGTTTCCAGCATGCAATTCGTCACGCACGAGTCCCCGCGCGAGCGAGTGGCTTCAGCCGTCGCGGGCCCCTTGCGGAAAATCCTCGGTCGAGCCAACGCGGACGGCAGGGCGGCGTAATCGCTAATTACCGGCTAACGATTATCTCGCGGGGGGAAAAACACGCGGAACGAATTGTAGCTGCACGGAGGCGCTAGGGAAACGGAGAAGTAACAGGATCGCCGCGGCAGGCTCGATATCGAGAGCACGCCATGCGTAACGGTCCCTCCAACGCTCTTCCGCTGTGAGATCTTGCCGCTCGGCTATTGTTTAATTTGCTTGCTCGTTCCTCTTTTGTCCCGCGATTGTTCCAGCTTGTTCTTTTAGCGGAGCTATTGAGCGAGCTGAGGCGAACGACGCGGCAGTTGTTTCTTATCGATTCTTCTGTTGATGAATGTACTATATGCAATAATAAAAGTTATTTATAAATTTCGATCGTACTAATTAATATCTGTGATTTCGGCGCATTGATTCGGTCAGTTTAAAACAATAAAAACAAGCTATTTTGCAATAATAATTATATAATCTTCCGACGTTTCGATCTTGGTTTAGATCATCTTCAGGAAAGTTCGAAGACCGACGAAACTTAGAATTTACCGGTTCTTAAGGAATTCCAACATTCTCCCCGATTCGTTGCAGCTACTTAACCAAATTAAACTTCAACTACAGACTCCAAAACGCTTATTGTCCCAGAAACTTATCCCCGTTCGCGCAACATCTCGTTTCTGATTTTTCTGCGCCGACGTATTCACGTGCAGCGCGCATTAGCGAGAAATATTAACAAGGGGGGAAAGAATGGGCGCTGTAAGGCGCTCGTCGAGCCCATTTGGGTGATGGAACTGAAGCGAGAGAGCGGGCTTGAACGCGTAACCGCGTGTATACGCGTTAACGTATTCGCGGCTCGCGCGTTCCCGTATATTAATGAGCGCACGAGCGCACGAGACAAGGCGAAGCGAGACGCGCTACTACGTTCCCCTTTAGCGGAGGAAGCTAATTAAGAACACCGCCGAGATTTCTCTGTCCGACCTTCCTGCCAGCGGCGCGCGATTTTTCTCGTCCGGTTTCGTCCCGAGTCGCACGACCCTCCAACACCTTCAACCGTCACCGTTTTCCAATCCTAAACAGGGTTGCCACCTTATCACCATAGAAATCCCGGAGTGCCACACATTCCAACCCGGAGATTCCAATATAAACCCGGAGATGGAAAAAGCAAAAAAAGTTTTGTTCTCGAATATCCGGAAAACAGATGTGCGATTATTTTAAGCTCAAACAATTCAGAATTTATAAGTATCTGTTTTTTTAATTAATATCTATTATTGTATATAAAATTGATACCATTGTATAATACCACATTTTCTTATTATCTCATTTTTTTCTGCAACCCGGAGATTTCTTCAGTAAAACCGGAGCCCGGAGTCTCCGGGCCAAAACCGGAGAGGTGGCAACCCTGATCCTAAACCGTGGAGCAGCGTAACCGGTCGCTTTGGTAACCACCATATTTAATCGCCCAAGGAAAACAACCAGTGTTTCTATTTCTTTCCCGACAGCTATCGAGCTCTCTGTTGATCGCAACAGAGTTATATTCAATGCAACAGTCCTCGGTGATCTTGAAGAGCAGAATCGCCCCGCGGCTACATTTCCACCGTCCAGCAACTAGTGTCGATTCCGATAACCTCTGATTACGGTGGTGTAGGCTGGAATCGTAGAATCACGGTGAGATAAAGCCATGGCTTGGCGTCAAGGAGGAAGCCGGAGAGCGAAAAAGAGGAATAGATGTTAGATAGATCCGCGGCGCGGGTCGACGCGCAGCCAACAACCCGAGGAATCGCGGAGTCGCTGGTGTTCCTGCCGCGGCTACTGTTCTTCTCCTACCGCTGACGGTTAGTATCATTAAAGCGTAATCACTGCCGTTCGCTAACCCCGGCGATGCTAATTTCCTCGTTAATTAATGCCGAGTCTCATTGTGCTCGGCTAGGCCTGCAGAAAAGCGATTTACTCGCGAACGCGTTGGACGAGCCAAACCGCTGCAACGCGATTCGATCCTAGCTTGAACGTCTGGCTTCCTGTTTCCCTGGTCGCGAGAGGAACCATCCTTCGGCGAGTTCGAGTAATCGAAGGTGGGATTGTTGGGGCGAGAAGAAAGGCAGCCGCGATTAGCAGAGGAATCATCTGGAGAGAAGAGCTTCTCTCTCTCTCTCTCGTTGAATCGGTCGCGACGGTAATTGCGACGCGTTACAATAATCGAACGCATTGTCCGCGAGGAGAAAAGGGGCCGATGTGTTTCTCCTCGACCGGTCGTTCGATCCTTGGACCGTTCGAGTGCCCTCGAAGCTGCTCGAGATGAGGGCTGCGAGCCTCGGACGCGCTCGATCCTCCTGTCCGAGCCGAGATACGCTTCATTATCAAGCGTTAAACGGCCGTCTCTCTCCGAACCGACAATACACTCCCATCCCCTCGATCCCAAGCATCAACTGAAATTAAGTTTTGTTCCCGCTACGACGACAATGAGGAGCGCTCTCTGTCGCGTCGTCTCCTTCAAGGAAAAAGCTCGCACGCTACTGTGTTCTTCTCTCTTTACCCTGTTCGTAAACGGCAGAAGAGGCATTCCCTTTTCATCCGCCGAAGCAGATGTTGAAGATCGAGGAGAAACAAAAGGAGGTCCAGTAGCACGCGACACCGTCCGGTGGAAACGGAGGCCAACGGGTGGAAAGAGAAACGGTGAGCGGCGCTCGGTGAATTGCACGGGATCGATTCTAGGAAGGCTGAGATCCGGCCGTGATCGGGGACCCTTCGATCGAGGATGTCGATCAGCTGGCCCCGCCTTTTGTATACTCCGCTGACGGTGCAACTTCGACCCCAGCCACGGCTAGTTTTTTAGCGAATTTAATATTTATACCGAATGACTGATGACCGTAATAGAGAAACGGGGTTGCATTGTTCGAGAACGCCCGTGTCATTGATCGATACGACGCAAGTTTCCCGTGGCATCCAGTGGGAAAGCTCTGCCCGCGCGCCAACCGATCGTATGGCTCGTACGGTGTCGTTAA
Source organism: Andrena chrysosceles (assembly GCA_963855975.1). Taxonomy (NCBI): domain Eukaryota; kingdom Metazoa; phylum Arthropoda; class Insecta; order Hymenoptera; family Andrenidae; genus Andrena; species Andrena chrysosceles. The sequence continues at coordinate 6,881,755 of OY979768.1, forward strand.
ATATCGACCGATTACCTTTTCTCCTCCCTCTTCCCTCGTTCTTCTGCTGGATTATTCGATCGCTCGGATTGCGAGTTAGCTTTTTTTTCAACGGAAATGATACGAGCTACCTGCGGCCGATTTTCTTTCCTCAATCGCGCCCCGCTGTTCCAATGTTTCAACGAGTCGTTTACCAGTCCCGCGTGAAATCTCGTTCGTTCCATCCGGCGGTGTTGAGTGGTTCCGACGGCTTCGAACGAATGGAGAAAGGAAACGATTCCCATGCCGAAGAGGAACCGAACGCGCTCGGGCCCAGGGTTGCAGGGGAATCATTAACGAATCATTATCGTGGCCTGTCCGAGGCCTAGGCCCCGGTGAAACAAAACCATTAATGATTTCTATTTGTATTCGTTTGTTGGTTCGTTTAGCGAGTAGACGGGGCCCCCATAGCCAAGTCCCCAGTGAGTTATGTGAGAAGTTGGCTTATTTTCGTTAAGCCGAACTCCCGCGGCGCGAACAAATCGTCCCGCGCTGCCGCTTCGAGAAGACCCGAGCTTTGTTTCTTCTTCCCGTTCCCTTCGCTTCCCGATTCCACTCTCCGCCGCATTGTTTTCAACCGCTCGCTGCAAACCGCCGGCGTTTTTCCGTTTCGATTCCCTCGCATCCCGAAACGATTCGACAGGCAGCAGAGAAACAAAGCTACGACCAGTGGGCCGTTACGACCGCCGATCACGATCATCGAAGCAACGTAAAGAGATACTCCAAGGATCGCCCGAAGTCTATCCCCGAGATCCTCCGTCCAGCTGAGCGCGAAGGATCCTCTAATTCCTCTTCAAGCGCCAAAGAAACGGGAAATGAGAAACGAAACCTCGGCAAATCGACCGCCAAGAGGAGTAAATAAGAGGAAATCATGTGGAAGCCGTTTTACCGGTGAGCACACAGAAAACTGAATACTCGTAAGCAGCTAATATATTTCGTTTGCCAACGTTGTCTGAAAAAACAGACGGAGGCCCCGCAGCCGCCAGTGCCCCGTCAAACTGGCCCCCTTCTCCTCGTCAGTCCACTGCCTATTCTTCGCTCATTTCCTCTCGAACGTGCGAGGGCTTGCTCCGTCTCGACGACGAGCGGAACGAACCGCGTCTCCGCGGCGTTATTTATCGGCGAGGCTGGATAAGCCTGAGCCAATATCGTTAGCGGCGCCGAGGATGTTGGTGCACGAGGGCATTCTCCGCGGCGAAAGTCTGGCCGCGATTACGAGATATCGGGGGGCCCCGGCGGTCCACGACGCTTCATCTGTCAAAACACGCCGCCTTGGGATTTCAAAGACGAGAGAGGCTGGAGAACGCTCGGTAGGTACGCGACGGCCGTGGACCACGCGACCCACGGTTCCGCGGGCCCAATTTAAACGAGATCGAGGATAGAAGCGGGCGATCCGTTGATTTCCGAGCGAGTCACGGGAGCAGAAGGTATGCACGGCCGAGCGGAACGCGCGAGCAGAGTTTCTATACCTGAATATACCCTCGAAGGCACTGACAGAAAGCGTTCCGCCCACAAAAGTAATCTCGACCCCGCTTTCTCGACCGAGAGAGCAAGCAAGGGAGAGAGGGAAGGAGAGCGCCACACCTGATTCATCAGCGTGGAATAAATCGAAAGACGGGCCAAAAACAAAACGAGCCACCGCAGCGCACTTCGTTCTCCTCTTCTTCTTCTTTCTCTCTCGCAACCCCCTCTTGCTTCGCGATTCGAGTTGGTCTTCTTTCCCCGTCCGCATCATCGGTCGTTCCGTCTCTTTCGTCGCCCTCGCGGTAATCCCGCCGCACGATGCCCCCCGATGCATCCTGGGACCCTTTTCTCCGTGTCCGATTCCTCCTCGGTAGAAAACGAGCCGCAGCGTGTAGGTGTACGCGAGCATCTCCCTCTCGGGCTCCTCCTTTTCCTTTCTCCCTCGTCTTCCTTGTCTCTCTTGGTATCCCTTGTCTCCCGTTCCGCGCTCTGGCCAACCACTCGGCCAGGTACGCCCCGGCCCTTCGTATATAAATTACATTTTTAATTTCCCGCCAAGACAAATGATTTAATTTATTCTATCAATTATCGGCGAGGAGCGAATAGACGCGCGACGGGGATGGGGCAGCACTTGTTTGCTTTCCATTTCGATTCGTCGATGTGTCTGATCACCCTCCCCCCGCATCGTTTCTTACCCTTCATCACGATGCGCGAGTTTCATCCCCGATTCCCTCCCGATGACTCGTCGAACCGTGCTAATTGAGAGACAACCGGCGACTCGGTGTCTCGAGGGCCGAAGTTGAGGGCTGAGACAAGGTGGACGAGAGGATTTCAACCCCGTCGCGAGTACTGGGCCGAGGAAACGTATGTATTGCGAAATACCGGACAAAGGGGAAAGAAGGCGACGGGACATATGTTTCTGCGAGCAGACAGTGCCGAGACTCCTCACGAAACCGGTTCGACGTGCGTCCGGACCGGGCTAGGTCAGTTATTCAAAAACTGAAATATCGCCTCATTAACGGCAGCTCGTTTGCGAACTCTCTCAAGAGGCATAAACGCGCGGCTGTTCGAAACGTTGCGACCAACGAACCTGAAAGTCTCGCTGGCAAAGAGCGACGCATGGATTCGACTATACTGCATTCCATATTAGAGCATACCGACGCCCCTACCGATTTGCGACCGATCTGCGCAGCTCCCACTACTACCCACAGTTTGAACCGCATGCGATTGGTCGTGGTAATTTGCAAGAAATAACGCGGGACCTGGCCATTGTCAACGTAAACAGTGCACGAAAAGTTAACAGAGAGAGTAGAGGGCAGAAAAACATAGGCGGTTAAGTGAGGAATCGAGCGTAGCAACGCCTCTTGAGGGTCGTGCTTGTGCGAAATCGGTATGCTCTATTGTGGAATGCAGTATAGTCGATTCCACGGGCTTCTTCGCGAGGCTGCTCCCGGTTGAGGAATCGACTCGTCGTCGTTGTGATTCGCGAATAAAGCCAAGGACGAGGGCAGGGAAAGAACTCGAAGGCTACTTTGTCTCGCGCGAGCGTCGAAGGTTTCGCCGGGGGCTCGGCGTGAGTGGTATGGAATTTTCAGGAATTGGCGTGGAAAAGAGAAGGCTCGCCGCAACCCACCCCGTGGCTAAGCCTTTGCTGTCCACCGTTGCGATGTTCACGGTGTGGAAACGGAGTTGCGGCACTTTGCTCGCCCGCTAGCTCGCTCTCTCGAGTCGGGGATATTTCACGGCAATTTAACACGCGAGCGTTCGTCTCGCGCGCGACTTACGTCACGGGTTATCCCGAGGAGATTTGGCCAGGTCGTCCCGCGGCTAGAGTTCGTGTCGGGCAACGCGGCTGGTTCCGCGCCAATTAATCATCGCCCAGCGCAGTTAAGGGGCCAATTAACCGGCGGTTTTGCAAGTCTGATTGTCCCTACGTGCGATCAGCGGCGCGGTGTAACGCGCCCAGGCCCCCTTGGCCCGCTCTCCGCTTTATCTATCGCGACTCCGCTCGAATTAAAATGTACTTTATGGCTCGCGTCGACCGATAACGATCGCCGTAGAACCCGCCTCTCTCGCCCTGCTGTCCTCGCCGCCCGAGCGACGATATTCCTTGCGTATGGAATGCTCTTCATCCATAATGCAAGGCTGTGGTACCAAGACTACTTGGATCACGGCGATGGGATTTAAACTGGGGATGCTTAACGGTGCACAGTGAGCCAAACGGTCGCCTTAGCTGGATGAATGTCATTTTGGCGACCGTCATAAAATGTTTTCGTTTTTATTTCAAATTGTTAGAAAAGGTTTGGAGCGACCGAAAGTGCATCAATAAATTCATTTAGTAACGCTTAATGGGTATGGTCTACGAACTTAATGGGTATGGTGTACGAACTAGCCTCGAACACAGCACCATGATCAGAATTGTATTTCATAGACGGTTGTTAGGATTTTTCTATGTATATTCTATCTCAGATACTGTTCCGTAAGGTATGTATTTTCAGATGTGATAAGCAAATATTTCGTTATTTTATTGAAAATACTTTTTTTAATACCGGAAACAAACAGAAGAAATGTGGGAATCATGGCAAAGGATTTCAACTTTATCTAGACCTACAAAATCGTGTTCACGAGTGTCCGTTTTCTTCCTTATATCATTGTATTTTGTGATTCATCGCCTACAAGTCCTGATTAATTTTTTTTGCTGATAGGCGCCGATTTGGAAGATCGCTTTTTATGAAGCGCAGGCGTACTTTCCCGTGCATGGGTTGAACGTTCAAAAACCTCGGAATGGTCTCTGATGGAGCTAAATGGTTCAAATTAGCTCTTTTGTGTATTCTATAATCATAGATATGGTTTCCCATGATTTCAGAAAAGTTATTACTTATTTTTCTTTGGTTTAGAACTCAGAAGCACTATATTACCTATCACACGTATTGTATTCTTTACGTCTAGCGTCTCTTATAATTGTGTGTTAATTCGAAGGATAGATCATTATTGCCTATGTGCAATAATTCGGAATTTCCATACATCGTAATAAGATACTAAAGGCCTTGGGACGGATTAACTCAGGTAAAGTATTTGTACGAAGCCTACCTTATAACCAGGTATCCCTAAGGTTCCCGAAGCTATATTTCGATGTACCGGAAATTTTTATATATCCCTACATAACACACTTCAGAACAAAATATCCGACTAAAAAGAAGAATCCCACATCTGTAATTCAACATATTCTAAAAGACCTTCCGCAAGAATGCAGTAGTTCGTCAACAGAAGATGAATTGTGTGACAGTTCTCACAGTGAATAAGTCATTTTATTAATGGTGAACACTTTACAATTTTACTTTTTTAATAAATTATTACCTATGTGTAAGTTTATATTTCCCGTGCGAATTCTTATTTTACTCTTTTACTTTAATCATTCAAATATAATTTATATTAAAAAAAAGGCAAATTTTTAGAAAAAAAATCAATTATTATTAATATTTCATACAAATTTAACTATACCAGCAGATAGACATAAAATCCTTCATTTCGAATTTTGTCCAGCTAGGTCGGCCGTTTGGCCCACTGCGCGGTTGTTGCAACGAGAAGCAACGGTGGCGGATTGCTGCGAACTCGACGTAAACGGGCCGATTAAAAGTTCCTAGGCGAGAGAATTCTCCGCAGTCCCATTGCTCGGCCACTTCGACCAGACAGAAGAAATGTTGACGCCAATACGAAACGCGTCGCGCGTCGCTGCGAACCGAGTCTAGATGTATCAACGTCGACGGTTAATAACACCTCGCGGCACAGCTCTCCTTTGCAGGCCCACGACCGTAACGGCGACTGTGAGCGCCGCCGGGTAATTCGGTACAATGATATAATTACGCATCGCCGGCAATTATCTCAATTGCTCGTATCGCGATACGAGACGCGTCAGGCGCCGTGTTACGCGCAAGAACTCGAAACACCGCTGGCGGTGGTTTCCCAGCGACGATCCGTGTGGCTCACCGTCGCCGGTGATCGTCTTTTAACGTGGATCGAGGTGTGCGCGCGAGCAGACGCGACGAAAGATCGATAGGCCCTCGAGAGCCTGAGTTGATTCGCGCGTGGAAAAAGCGACCGAGCGGGTAGAATCAGGCCCGAAGAAGCCAGAAAGAGAATAGAAGATTGGAGGTGGGAGGTAAAAGGTGGCGGAGGAGAAGAAGAAGAAGCGGAACAAGAAGCGGAGGCGTGCGTGCAACACGCGAGCTGACCGCACGCGTGTAAAGATGGCTCCTATCCGACTGCTTCGACTACGACTCCTCTTCCACTTGCCCTCGTACTTCCACGCGGATTCAGAAAACGAGGCTACCCTTTCGAACCTGTACGTACGTACGTATGTATGTCGGGGAGGGCCATCACCGGCCGTCCATGTACTGGGGAGATCGACTCGACGTCAGGGTACAAGGCGAATCGTTGCCCGCGATAGTCCGTGAGAGGGCCTAGCGTTGATTGACGCGCGACGTTACGCCAAACTCGACGGCACGCGAGCCGAGCAAACCGCCTGGCCTACCGATTGGTAGCGATTTCGCCTCGGTAACTGGCAAACAATCCCTGCTACGGCCACGTAGACCATACAGCTATACCGGAGGCCGAAGGGGAACGCTCTGCACACGGAGCCACGATCCTTGGCATTCGCCATTCGAACTCCACTCCAATCGCCAATCCCACCGCCAACGTACGCGAGACCGTGCCGATTATTACAGTCCTTCCACTATCCAAGCCTGCTACCAGATTACTAGATTACAGTCGTCCGCGGAAACCTCACCGTCTCGAGCGTTCCTCCGAATGAGTAGCTTCGAGTCAGACCGCCCTTTCCCTCTTTCCCTATCGCCGTGCGCTATGGAAATTTCAATTCCCCATCGACGATCTCTCCATCCTTCAACAAGGTATCGTTTGCCGATACGACGCCTCCTGTCTCACGGAGATCCTGTTCTAAAGGGGAGTGATTAGAGGAGGCTCACCGTGAACCGTGCCCGCGACACTTTTTCCCCAAGTCCACGTGCACGTAGCTTCTTCACGGTCAAAGGTATGAGTGAGAGCGTTCTAACAGTGGCTTAAAATACCAGCTCCGTCTACTAGGGAGGTCTCGTGCGTCGTTTAATTACCGTGTGTAACGAGTTCGAGTGGCTGCCGTGCGCACGAAACCCCTCCTCGAGAAAGGGGTGCGATATGCTCGCTGACGTCGTCCACGAATCACTCGAAATTACCGTGTACCGTCCCAACGACTCATACCCCACACCCATTCCCCAGCCTTCCTCCTGCTGTCTAAGCCTGCAAACAGCCACCCCTCGCCCCGCCCCGCGTTTCCTCAGGGGTAGGCGCGTTTCAATCCGCCGGATAGCCGCGGCGATTGTGAAACCGAGGGGTGTGCACCGGGAGGGATGCACCTAGGCCGACATTTCTTTCGCAAGCTTCGACTATGATTAACCAGTGCGAACGCTCTAAGAATCTAAGGGTGGGCAAAGTATGGAGGAGCGTAGAGGCGGTTGTCTTTTGGGAAAGGGTCGATTAGAGGGGTGGATTTGGCTGTTGCGACGAGGGCGTAGGGGCGAAAGAACAAGACACCCAGGGGTCTCCCTACAGTCAGCTGTTTTAATGTGGGTCACCAGCTCCTGCGAAACGATCGATTTCCGCCTAGAGCTGCGAAATCCGCGATTCCAGGATACCGAGGAGTCACGATCAAGCTGCAACGTCCCCGGGCCAGCTGGTGTACAGACGAGCGTCCGTTTCTTCCGTTATCGGGGCTCTCCGAAAGATCCCTTCGCCGATCGATCACCCGAGAGCTCGTCCACTTTTCGTCGAGCCGTTCGATACGATCTACGCGATAACATCGGGAGACGCTGAAAGCGGCCGGCGATCGCGCGCCAAATATTTCCATCCCGCTCCGGCTATGATTTATGCCGGCGCGAACAATGCCGAAAAATAACGGGTCGCGTCAAACAGATGGGCGGCGTCGATGTCGCGAACAGATCTCGCATAGTGTTCCTAAATAGTACGCGAGCCCCTTCGCTACCGTTCGATAAAGGGTTGCCCGGCGAACGACAGTGGGGTCGATACCTCGCGCTCTTCTGCGGAAAGTGTCACAGAGCGAGTCTTCGAAGGGGAGAACGGAATGGAGTCACGAGCGCTGCCTCTTGGAAGCGAAATTCTGCAGACTCTAGGGTGACCTGTCCAGTGAATGAACGCTTAAGCTGCATGTCTCTCAAAATTAGTTCAAAAATCATTATTTAATCCTCTGAATGTTATTGCTGTAAGCGAGCTGTTTTATTAATAAAGTCAGGCATTCCGGAACACAATTCTAGCAATGTTTGATAGTTATAACTTTCATTAAAAGTCTGGCAGAAGATTAAATAAAAAATTGGTCAATGACTAGTGAGTGAACATAAATTTCTAATGAATGAACAAGGTTACCCCAGTGAATGAACGGGATAATAACAGTGGTTAGGTTTCCAATGTATTTAGACGATATTTTGTATAAATAATTTTGCATTCTCCAATTGCAATAATATTATTGATTTTATACTTTACTAGTCTTATAAGATCATAATCATGCAGAGCTGAAATTAATTTTCTGGCGTGGGTTAAGAGAAAACCTGTCACGAGAAAAAAAGACAGGTTAAGTTGTTCATTCATTGGTAAAGTAAGAAATGTCCGCGTTTGCCAGTGAATGAACGGTCGTGAAGACAACTGTTGAATAAACGGAATTAATGCCGTATCGGATATAATTAAACGGAAAATAACGCTTTTGCGACATATCTGTAGGTCTCCAGTCTAAATTTCAGTGTCACTTTCAACGTGAAGTGAGTGCCACAGGTGTTAATTTTTCGTATTATATGAGCAACGTTCACTCACTGGGGGGTGTTCACTCACTAGACAGGTCACCCTAGGACTGCCCGAAAGGATCTCGCGCAGTGATTCTTCTGGACTGCGAGGGAAACTTTCCTAAGCTGGTAACCTGCGCGATGCTCATGCACGCCGGAGGAAATGCATATTTATGCGGTAGGCGTAACTCGCCTAGTTCTGGAAACACCAAGTCCGAAGCAGCTCGCTGGCTCGATAAAAAGTCGGGGCTATAACCGAAGTGGTTCCCAACGCTACACGATCTGGTTAAAGAGTTATCGCGTACGGGCCTCGAAGGGAACAACTTAATTCCAAAAAGGAGGAGGGTGCCGTTTCATGGCGCCGTAATCTCGCCACTTTGAATTTTAAATAGAAACATGCGAGATGCTATATTCTTTACAGCGCTAATTTCTAGCGGCCTCTCCGATGGACGAGCGATTATAATCGTAATTCACACGATGTCTGGAATAGGTTGGAAGTTAAAGTGGCGTCGGGACTGGTCTAATGTTTATATCAATATTAAACTGTCCGAATGATCATAAAACTGAATCACCGTAATGCCCCGCGAGTCTACGATCTAATAGAGCCGATAAATGGAAATATCGTCGATAGTCAATGGGACGATCGTCGGAGGAAGACAAGGAGTCACGGAACGGGAGCCTGGCGCCGCCGTTACGATACAATGCCGACCCAGGGATGACTTGCATCGGGCTGCACGAAGAGGAATCGGCGATCCTAGCCACGGGCGCTTTCGTTCGACTTCCTTCTTGCTTTTCCACTCCCCTCCAGCCCGCCCCTGCCGACTATCTCTCATGAATTCTCATCGTTCACGAGCAGCGATCTCATCAACTACCGCGTTTATTATTAGATACCGCGGGGGCAACGCTGCCACGGCGACTCGGGCTTTCCCGGGCAGCATGGAAATCGGATACTTTCCCTCGTCCTTGGTCTTACAGGGGAGAATTAAGTAATTCCTGAAAGCGTCTGCGGATGAAGAGAAAGAGAGAGAGAGAGAGGTGCCTCGGAGTACGGTTAAGAGGAGGTGGTCCTCGAGTGAAGGGAAAGTTCTCGAAGGAGTCTGTGAGAAAGACACAGCGCGGCGAGGGGTGGAAAAATGAAGGAAGAGGCAGAAGGTTCGGTTAATCCTTGTTGTTTGTCTTTACGTTAATTATCTAGAATTAAGAACGCCGGTTGTCGCTGGCGCGCTGGGTCGCCGGGATTACTGGCTCGATTATTACTTGTTGCGGATTATTAATTACCGAGAATTACTGGCGGAGCGCTGGGGCCGGTCGAGGGGCGGCAAGAACGCTGGGAAGAAAGCGAGCATCGGATTAGTGGCGGTGGTCTCGCATCGATTCCTCCGTGGACGAGGTGTCTCGCGAAGGGAACGAGAGACTCGAAGAGAAAGAAATTTGAATCCCAACGTAGCAAAGGCAGACGAAACACTGTGTCTAGAACACGGGAGAGAGGAACGCAAGAGCAAAGCGCCCCATCGAAATACACGCGTATCCGTGTCAAAAGCAGCCCCCGGCAATAATAGAAGCCCTTAAAAACGCAAAGCCGACTAGCGGGCCGGTGGAGCTTGAAGCGCGTGGGTTATGAAACCGACAAAAAGAAAGGGGAGAAAAAGAGGAGAAAAAGGAGAGGAGAAGAAACGGAGCGGCCAGGGCAGCTGCCGTATCCGATACAATCGGCGAGTGGATACGTTTTCTACGGAAGATAAATGGAAGCACGGAGGCTCGATCGTCGCGGGGGCTACGGGAACTTTGTACCCGGGCAACGGAATATAATTGCTCGCTGGGAAAACGCGATTTCATGAACGATCGCTCCTCCTTCTCTACCTCCACGACCCACTCCTCTTGTTGCCGGTTTTTCATTTGGAAATCGTACCACTTTCCATACGAGGCTGGCTCGCGAGCGTATGCGCGGTTAACGCGGACGCGTACCCATTTAACCGCGCGCGGTTGTGCATAAGCGCGCACGGCAACAACCCAGAGGAGCCGAGAGGAACGAGCCAAGAAAATAAATATTAATAACGATGCCCTCCCCCTGTCCCTCTCTCTCTCCTTCCCCGGCATCTCTCGCCCGAGTTCTCCTCTCCTTCTTGCCCCGACTACAAACTAGCCGCGCTTCTCCGCTTCCTCCCGCGTCCTCCTTCCTAACCCACCCCCTGGCCTCTCCCCTCGCCGTCTCTCTCTGCCGAGTGCGCGTCTGTGCATTGTTAGGGCCATTACGGGAGCCAATTAATCTATGCACAATTTTATAATTAAACGGCTAATAGCGCATAGAATTATAGTCCAGGGCCGCGTGCACTCCCACGTATCCTGCCGCGTTCGTGGGCCTGTACGCGTACGCCGAGCGCCGCGCCGGCGCGAAAGACGTTTAACAGAGGGGGTAGCCCGTAGGAGATGGAAACGAGGAAATCTCCGTTCCTTCGGCTGGCTCGTTGGTTTCGACGCCGCGCGCGACTGTATGCGTGTACCACGGATCCTTATCGGGGGCTGCACCGCCATGGTTGCCCCGTTGTCTCTTGCCACGGTGGAAACGGACGGAACCGGGACACTCGGACGGATCTTTGGCTCGATCGCGCCCAGAGTCGGGGTAAATTGACGGGAGGATAATTGGCCGGTCTCGTTAGCGAGCGTATACGGCATCAATTAGGCGTATCCGTGGAGAGGCGAGCGAATCGGGGACGATTCTCTCGCGTGGACGCGTGGGTAGACGGGCGGAAAGCTTCGATTCTTAAATATCTCTGGGATCGGAGGAGCCGGGGGAGGATTGCCTCACCCCTCTTTGCAGAGATGGGGATAGCTGGTGGATGTACGAGGAGCGCGAGGACTCCGCGTTGCAGCGCAGCCGGCGCCGCGCTATAAACCGCAAGAAAAATCCCCCTGAATTATCGGTGCGGTTCTCGGTGCATGCTGTTGCATCGATGCCGATGCGAGCGGAGAGGAGCCGTGTAAACCGTGCTCGCAGACCAGCGTACGCGCGATCGGGGTAGAACATCGGTGTGTAGCCGTTGCCCCGGTGTTACCACCGCCGTGCATTATCAGAATGTAACGACGTCAGCGGTACACGCGACCAGCACCGGACACCGAACACACGACGACCATACCGCGGTCTCTTAATCATCCGATTTTTCCTGGCGATCCACCCTCGGCGCGCCCCGCCCCCCGCCGATAGCCCTGGCTACGCCACCCCCGCGTATCGTTTTTCCAATCGATACGAAAAGTCGAGGGAACGCTTTCACGGCTAATCCCTGCTAGTGGATCGCTGGGGAAACTTGGCAATCGATGCCCTGTCGCTGCCGCTTCTCGTCACACTTCCATTCTGGATGGGTCTATGAATATCTGGAGTTAAGTACGTCTTAGGCTTTCTTTTTCAAGAATGGGAGATCTGTGCTCAAGTCATTGGCGGAGACCGAGGAACTGTACGCAAAGACGAACCATTTTTATGCACTATTCTTTGTCACATACGAACAATGACTGTCTCATTGCGATATTAAACGTCCAATGCAATGCATTATTCATGGCGAAGTTGCAGTGTTTGGTGGGACATAGTCTACTTAGGGAGATTTATAATGGTCGACTGTCTTGCAATCAAACAATAGTTGGGTAGTTCTGTTGTTAATATTTAGATTGTGTCGGGACTATATGTGACAAGCCGAGTAAAGGTGCGAATCGGAGTTGAGATTTTGTATGAGACTTGTCACGAGACAAAGATCTTAGCAACAACTAAATGTAAATAATGGAAACAGTCGCGAGGGATGAGATTTTCGAAGATATGTCGCGAAACTTGTCTGGTGAGAGTCTAGTTTCGTGGAAAAGTTAAAATCTGTAGATTAGTGGAAACACATTGTGAAATAATTGTCTCGTTTGAGACACGATATTTATGTATCATCGTGGATTAGCATCCTTAAAGATCTTGCAGATAGAGTAAAGGTAGAGTAAAAGTTCGCAGCGGGTAAGAGTTCGCACCATGCGAATTTCATGGTTTGAGTTGTGACAGTTGCCAATGGTGATTGGCAGTCAATTGTCAATTAAGGTAGAGTCACCAGTGTCGGATTTTGTAGCTGTGGTTCGTTTTGTTATCGTACAATGCGGTAAGTACTGAATTCGTTAGTTCTGATGTAATATTCTCATCTTTAGGAATCAATATTATTCCTATCAATTGATCAGTAAATATATTAATTCATATGTCGTCTGAAAGAGCTGAAATTCTTCTATTCAAAAGTGCTAATAGAAGTTCTCAATTCTCCTCACAGATAACAGGATTGATTAAACAATGTAAAAGTAGCTGTTGGGGCGAAAGTTCGCACAATACAGTGGGGCAAGAGTTCGCATGCGATATCGGCTTCTGTTTTTTTATTAATTTTTAATCCGCAATATTTTTCCAAAATACGTTTTTTATTAACTTTTTGATTAAAAAATATGACTTAATTTTATTGTTTCATTCATTTATTTTTAGAACTTATAAGAGGACAACCGACCGAAAACCAATTAGTGAGGAGATGCTCAGATCGCTCGAGACAAACTAGAAGCAGGACTTTCATAAAGAAAAATCGCTGCAGAATTGGGAATAACCGCAACTATGTACTTATGCAGGAAAATAAAACACTTCTTTGGATATTTCTCGTTGCGTTCTTTCATCCCATAACATGCGAACTTTTGTCCCACGCATTTGACACTTTTTGGAAATATTTATCTTATACAAGTTGTGACAGGTAAATTTACATGAAGTCACTATCTTTCGAATAATAAGGGATAGTAGTTATTTCTCACAAAATGATATGACTATCAGTGTAATACCAAAGATTTTAGAGAAGTCTAAACTTTAAGTACGCACTCTTGCCCCACAATACTCTACAGCATCACTTTCGTTTTCATTTGTAATAAAGGAGGATTTCATAAGCTGGGTTTACTCCTGACGAGTGACTCTGCCGAGTGAAAATTTACTCGGTCGAGTACTACTTAGAATATATTCAGACTGAGCGAGTGCTGTGCCCAGTGGGCTTACTCAACCGATCACTCGTCAGATGTAAACTAAGCATTAATCAAAGCCTCTGAGACTTGCAATATCTACGCTAAATCACACAGAATGCAAAAGTGTTCGGAGATTATCAGAAAAGTTGTATTACGGTGCACAGATTCTCCTCGAAGTAGTATAACCTACGCATGATCCCTCCATCTCTCAAACTAGATCATATTTCTTAAAGCCACTGCGAATGCCACATAGAGGGACACGAATGATCAATTTTATCATGATTGAAGGAAAATTCCTCAAGGACTCGGAGCCGCGAGAAGAAGGGCCCGCACGAGCCGACGGCTCGGCGAGCTCTGTTCTGTGACTCCGACTCGGATTATTTGGATCCCTATCCCTACAGCTCTCTCTTTCCTCCCGTTTTCTCTTTCTCTCCCCGTCGCTCTGTTCCCGTCCCTTTTCACTCTGCTCGCGATCCCTCGACCCTCTTTCTCATTCGCCCTCTCTGTGTCGCGCTGAATCCGTTTCCGTTGTGACTGCCACTGCGCGCCGCTCGGCCGCGATACTATTGTCCACCCCTGCGAGGAATTCGAGCGCGAATCGATCCTCCCTGCGCCCTATCCTCTCGGCAAGCGGTGATTTCGGGGTCAGGTCGATTCCGCCGTAACAGGCGACGTCGGCGCGCGGAGACTAATCGCGGGGCACCCCAGCGACGCTTCGCGTCGGGAGGAACTGTAAAGCCGAGGGACAATATTTTCCCCGATAACACACCGGATCCCCTCGTTCCGTTTACCATTCCGTTTCGTCTGCCGTCTGACTCGTGGGTGGGGTAAGCTTGTACTACAGCCACTTCTCTCTGTCTCGTCGGTGGGGACGATTCATTCAGAGAAACTGCCGTGAAAGGGACACCTGTTGGCACGGAGGCCCGTTGACAATTCCAGATAGAAGGGCACGTGCCTTTGCTCCATTCTCTACCCCGTGGATGGGACGCTACGCAACCGGCGGATCAGCGAGATGGAAAAATGATCAAAGCGTAGAGACTTTCCAGGTTTCCCAGCGGTGGATCAAGCGAAGAAGAGCTCGCAGAGTTTAGATAAAATTCGTGTATAGAGATGATTGGATCAGCGAGAGGTAGCCTCGGTAGCGAGAAAACGCTGAAGAGGCTGAGGCAGGATTAAAATATTTTTTGGTCGACCGGTAGCGCGGTACGGAGCGTAGCTGGCCGAAGATAAAGTGCTGCCCAGAGGCGACACCGGGCGTTATTAATACACGCGAGGATCGTAGCTTCCGTTCGCCGGCAACGGGAGCTACGGAACGTCCAAGAACAAGTCTTATGGTGTTTCTACGTAAACCACCATGCTGATGTACACCCATGAAACCTGATCGAAAGATAGACCTAAATACAAAGAACCTCTAGATGCGAAATGGTACAAGTTTCAACGGGATCCTCAAGAAGTTGGAGCTAGCCTAAGTCTCTTAATCCAACGAAGACGACGAAACGCTCTTCTTGAGTAGAATAAGATCGACACCTACCTGGCAGTGGTGCAGTCCCTGTAGAGTATGTCGAAGTCCTTGCAGCTGAGCAGTTTGCACCGGTTGACGCCTGGCTGGATAGCCCCGAGTCCTCGGAGAATCCTGACCTGCTCGACGTTGCAAACCAACGGCACTATGTCCAGCCTCTTGAGCTTGGTGTAGACAGTGTGGAGTCCACCGACGAGGTGCTTGAGGAACAGCTCGAAGGCCTGGGGCAAGCAGAGCATAGTGTCCCCGGCGATGATGAACGCAGCGACCTTCTGGCCCCGGTAATCGACCAGCTTGCACTCGTTGGCGGTGGGATCGCTGGTGCTGATCGGTGGCGGACTGTTGTAGGACCTCGGGGGTAGAACCGCGTGATGCGCGGCCATCAGCTCGAGCGGTGAGCCATGGTGGCCGCTTAGCATACCGCCGAGTTGTCCCAGCAGTCCAAGTCCGGGCGGAGGCAAGCCGGGCATTCGGGGCACCATGCCTGGGGGTGCACCGGGTGTTCCTCCGGCGGATAAAGGCGGTGGGCTCAGAGGAAGTCCTTGGGGCGGTGAGCCCCTTGTCGGCGATCCCGGCGTGGGAACACCGCGGTGCTGTTGCTGCTGCGATTGTTGCTCACGAAGCTGGTCCCGCGGATGGGGCTGTTGGTGCGACGGCGGCGGCTGGTGCTGGGAGCCGTGAAGCTGTAGTTGACTCTGCTGAGCCGACGGGCTATGGGGATGATTTGGACTGCCTGTTATGGGGCTGGCGCGACTACTGTGGTCGGACGAGCTATCCATCGCTCCGTGGTCCATCGAGGGTCCGAAAGGCGCGCGTCTTTACGTCTGTCGATGAATATTGCGGGCGATCTGGCAGCGTTTTTAGTTGATTGTATTGGCGAAAAGACGCCGAGACGGCGGTCAGCCGTTCGGAGCGGGTGTCGATCGGTCTCGTCTCGCCTCGCCTCGCCTCGGTACTCGCGCCACGTGGACACCACGGGATACGAGGGAGTAAAGGCCGCGAGTCAACGCATGCTAGACTCGCGACGTCCCGTGTTCTCGATCGGCTGCCGGAACCAGCCGACGAGGGCGATCGTGACGATCCAGGATCGACCAGACGTAGGACTGCTTTTCCTGCAAAGCGTCACTGTCACTCGAGCAAACTGTCGCGTCTCACGAGGCACGCTGGACCATGTACGTGGCTAACAACTTCACTGTGCACAACCACTCGGACAACCCTGTCCATGACCAATTTGGCAGGCGTCACTCGGCACAAGTCCGCGGGACCCCGTGTACGTTACTCGTCGCGGATCTCAGGTTCTTCGCGTCCTCGGCTGTTCCGCGTGCTACGCTCGAGGAGCAGCCGAGCTGCCCCTCGCCTGAGGATCAGGATCAACGAACACGAGCTCTCCGCTGTGTAGCTTCTAGTAGGTCTCTCTCACTGACCGAACTGGACCGCGCGACTGGCCGAGTGGACTGGACGCGGAAGCACGACAAAGTTCGTCGTCGATCGACGTAGACACCGTCGTCGACGACCACGGCGCGCGAACGGGAGCGAAGCGTCGACGAGTGACGCGAGGCACACCGCGAACCGCGAGATACACCACGGGCCTGACGAGAGGATGCTGCCGCGGTGACAGCGAGCACGACGACGGAAACGAGCACAACGACAACGACAACGACGGCGACGACGAGGACGACGGCGAAAGCGGCTGCGGCTGCGGCGGTAACTCGCAGGGACGCGCGTCGCTCGTTCTCAAAGTGGCAAACGCTCTCTCGGTCGAGTCGGGAGTATTTCCCTACCCAGTCACAGATGTAATAAATAAAAACATCAGTGGGAGCCCGAGGAACGGGGAGGATGGGCGTTCTGTGCGCGCAACCGAGTATCCGGTTGGCGGAGCCAGCGGGGTGGCTGTTCTCCCTATTGGACGGCAAGCTCGCGCCGTCGACGCCTTTCGAACCTTCCCCCGGATGGTGGAGGGACCAGAGAACGTTCCCCACTACGAGGCAAACCTCTGCCACCGACGACGACGCCGACCGGGACGATTCCGGGGGCGACTAACACACGGAGACATCCAGACGCAGACGCGAGTCTCGACAAGACAGTACGATTCGAACCTACCGCCGATCTACGCGCTACGAGTGGGGATTTCTTCTTTTTCCTCGCGACCTCTCCCTCCGCCGCCCCCTCCTAGGCCCCTCGCCTTGCCACTCCTAAACCTAACCAACCCCTCCTCCCCTCCACTCCTATCGCCAGACTACCACCAACCTTCCTTGTCGCGTTTCGTCCCTACCCTCCTCCTTCGCGTTGTTTCTCCTTTCTTCTCTTCCCCTTTTTGCTTTCTTCCGCTCGACAACCCCTCCCCATCCCCCTACCCCGTCCACTCCCCCACCCCCAACCCCCCTTTCTTTTTCTCTTCCGTTCCCGATTCTCTCTCGTACTTGCCACCCTTCCTCGCCCCCGAGCCGACCCCCGACCCTCCCTCGCTCAATCACCCTCGCCTTCTTCGCTTTCCACTCCGTTCTCATCTGCTCGCTGTTCGCTCCTCTTCTTCTTCTTCGTCTTCTTCGCGAACTCCCGCCAGCTCTCTCGCTCCCCTCGACACGCACTCGCTCTCTCTCCCTCGGCTCATGCCAGCTCGGTCTCTCTCCTTCTCTCTCCGATTGCCTCTTCGTAACTCCCTCCCACTTCTTCCAGCAGCCTCTCCTCCCACCTTGCCTCGCCTCGCGCGCTCTCCACCAACTCCCGCGCTCTCTCGCGCGCGCGATCAGCAGCAACAGCTTCCACCACGTTCTCTCTTTCTCCGCAGCTCCCCCGCCGCTGTTCCGATCCTTTCTCTCTCCCTCTCGCCGTTTCTCCCTGTTCCTCTGTCCGTACGACGAAGAATGTCGCCGGCGTTCGAATCGATCGGTCGGTCTCCGGTGCGCGCGGGGGGCCACCCCCCCCTCGCCGTCACCCATGGCTCGTGCACCCACCTCACCCCCTACGACAAGGGGGAGGAGGAGGAGGCCAGTCCTCCCACCCCCCCTCGCGGCCAACCTTCTTCTTCGCCGTTCCCTCGGATCTCCTCTACCATATTCGCCATCAGCATTACACGAGCGCGCGCTTATTTCTTCTGTAGGTAACTCTGCTTCCTCGCGATCTCTCTCCGCTCCTCGGCCACCCTCTTTCGCCTCTGCCCACCGCCCTTCTTCTTCAGTCGCCCCTCTTCACCGCGATGCTACCGTCGTTCCTCCGCCTCTCCTACACCTCCTCCTTCTCCACCACCTCCTCCCCCCCTGCTCCTACTCCTCCCTCCCGCGATATACCATACCCGACACTCTCCGCGAGCTCTCTTCTCCTCGGTTCTGCCCCGAGTATGAGTGCTTAATATCTTTGCGCCGTACCCGAACCCGTCCGCATCTACCGACGCTTCTTACGCCCGAACTTTCCCCCGCCGCTAATTTCGCCGCTGCTCCCTCATCTCCATGCATATGCCGCAAAAACGCTTCCGTTTCCACCCTCCAGTCAACGTCCCGTCCAAGCGTCCTCAAGATCCTGCACGCCGCTGCGAAACGAGAAGATCGTCCGAGACTGTGGAGACTCGACGGTGGCCGAGAGGGAATCGCGACGGATGGCCGAACGCGCGAGTTCCGAGGGAGGGATTCCACGGAGGAGAGAAGACCCCCGGCTGTCCGATTAACTCGTCACGGCCGGCGGTTCGGAGGCTGTCGAGATAGGCGAGAAAGGAAGAGCAGAGGGAGAGAGAGAGCGAGGGGACATCGTTTGGCCTTTTTCTAGCGGTCAACCCCTGATCAGTCCTCATCGGCCCGGTGACCCAGATTCACGAGGAAAGACCCTCCGCGTTTGTTACGGCTACACGTGTACGTACGTGTGTGTAACAGGCTTCGCACACGTACTCCTCCACCGCAGCTGATCCCTTGACCTCGTGCAACCCCAAACGAAACGAGACCCCCTGGGCCTAACGTTCATTGACCACCGTCCGCTCCGGACACTAGCGGGGGCCGATCGTCTTGCTGTTCCAGTTTCCCGACAAAAGCTTCCACTTCACCCCCTCGCTCTGCCTTCGATCCACAGCATCGTTGAGAAATCCTGTGCCCTTTGCCGTTGATCCTCAGCCGCCGTAGCGTCTTCAACGTTCGCGTCCAACTCCAAACACGCGATCTGGCATTCTTGAAAGAACCAACCACTGAGGTTCGACGGTGGAGACGGTTAACTATGTCCCTAGGTTTCATCGACGATGAAGTCGTCGTTCGCGGCGACCGAACCGATCGATGCTGAGATCCACAAGTCCCCCGGTGCCGAGGAAGGTCGAGGATCTGTAGGGGACCGATGTTTGCCACGAACCAAACCACGTCCAATTAGTGGAATTAATACCGGTTGGCTTTGGGGGAGCTAATGCCTCTGTGTGCATACCTACGGGCATGCACGTCGATGACTGCACTTTCCTTCGTGCGTAATGAAGGACAATCCCGGTCGGGTCCGGCCAGCCTGATGCATTCGCTCGTCCAAGCAACCGCCTTGGCCGCCTCCTCTTGTTTTGCGGTCACGAGAAAATATCTCGAGCCCACCGAGCTTACGACTTGGACCGTGCCCCGGCTAACGGTGCCCGTGTCTTTCCACTCGCCCCGGAACAATTTCGTTCGCGGCGTTGTCGGCGTCCTGTAACGTGGTTCGCTTATTTCCACCAAGTCCGTTCTTTATCCCAACGTCGTTTTATTTCTCCAAGCTCAGGACACGCTCCGCGATTGCGGGTACCGCGGGAGACATGCGCGAGATGCGAGTACAATTCGATTCCTGATAATAACAACCATTATCCACTGGTAATTCCAGGTATTCAGACTTACTTCGCATCTGCCACCGGCGAGCAAGTGCGGCGAAAGGGTCCTAGGGTAAATCCGGGAGACGCGGTCGATCTAATATAAATTACTTATTTTATCAGAATAAAATGTTCAGAATTTTATGCTGATTCAGAAAAACTGGTCGATATTTGCTTTAAGACAATGTTTACTGTAAATCGGGGTGAAAACTGAAGTCATGAAATCTGACCACCTCTCCCGAGGTGCCGGGAGAAATGGCTTTCGTCGTTGGCAGAGACCACTCACATAATTATTCATGGAAAATTAACAAAGGATAAAGCGAAATTATTTATGAGTGAATACAACTAGAGATTCATTGATATTTAATTTGTTTACGCTAAACAAGTAAAGAAGACATCACAGAAAAAGTGAACTACCTACTGGCGATTAGCAAGGCAAATGAATATAAAAGTGAATAAATAAAATAAATAAATAATACTAATAACAAAATAATAATAAAAAATAAAAAATAAACGGAAATTATAAAAAAATCATAACTCGACCATCTCTCCTTTCTGCAGCGAGAGATGGTCTTCTCATTAGCTTTCACAGGAAGAGTTAATATGGCCCAATACTTTGGCTGTATTTTCCCTCAATGTCTCTACTATCTTATTATCCCAAACATTAAACGAAAATAAACTCAGAAGTATGTTTGACAAAAGAAGTTAAATGTAACTCCAATTTACATATTAAAGCCTATAAATCCAGAAAAACACTGAAAGAAGCGAAATGACGCTATTCATTCAACTGTTTGGCTTCTAGAGAAGTCACCGGTCTGCACTTTAACGCATTTTTACATACACAGTCTGAAATATAGCAACCCGACCAACTCTCCCGACCGCGTCTCCCGGATTTACCCTATTTATAATGAATTTCAGGAAGATCTGCGCGGCGAGTTTGATATAGGATCGACAGCAAGAGGAACAATAGCTCCCAGCTCGTCTTCCCCTTCACCCTGCAAGGGAATTACGTAAAAGTTGCCGCTCCGGCAACTTCGAACGCTTCCGAAAACTTTGCAGTCCAGCGTTGCCCATTTACCCGTGCGGTTCCTTCCTCCATCCTTGTCCACGCATCCAAGCTGTTGCACTCGCTTCCCGTGGAATTCCGTGGCGAGAGAAATCCGCCGGCCGCTCGGGGCATAGATCGGCCGAGCATTTTCAGGCAAGTCTCCGTGTGATACGGATTGCCCGAGCGTTCACGGGAGCGCGGTTACTGCTCATTGGCCACCCTGCAGCGGGAGAATTGCGCGAAGCGCAAGCAGAGAACCGCCGGCCTCTTGTGCATAGCCGTTACGTAACCCCTCGTCATTGTTTGCGCGTGGTCGTTGCAGGACTGTAACGGACCGTGCAGCAAAGAGGAGCGAGGGGGGTTACGCGCTGCCCGTGCTTCAATAACAGAGGGAGGAAGCGCGCGGATTTTTGTCGAACGAAGAGAGAGAGAGAGAGAGAGAGAGATCGCATAGGTGCATAGGACGAAGGGATCCCGCGTGAAGCCGACCGGACACGCGTCAGAAGGACTCCACTGCACCGGAAGCGTCGCTCTTCTCGATGTCTCTGTTCGACGTCGCCCGTTTACCAGATTTGCCTGCGCGTTTTTTGCCTCGGTTGTCCTATCGCCATCAGTCGAGCTGACCTGTGTGGAAGATAAAAAGAGGGAAGGAAGCGAGAGGAAGGAGAAGCGGGTTGATAGAGCGACGTTCAACACATCGGACTGGCTACTATTACAGTAGCCTCTTCCTCCACGATCTCCGGCATGTCCGTCGCTTCGTGTTTCCCGTCTCCCCCATCTCCCTCCGCCCCCTGATCGCCTTTCCGTTCTCCTTGGATTCACCTCGTGCTACCCTCGCGCACACCGTCGATATCAGAGCGAGAAAGAGAGCATCGATCGAATTATCGTAATTACTCGTTCGTGTTGCGAGATGTAGGTACGCGGTGCGTCGCCGAACGGGCGTCAAACTCGATATCGGTAGTCACGAAACGGCCCGGGAATTCTGCCAAACGCCAATTGCGTGCGGTTCACGTGTGGCCCCGATCGGGTAGGCGCCTGGCCCTCGGCTGCGGGTTAGAAAAATCAAGAGGCGAAATATAATGGAGTCCGAGGATGAAAAACGACGGGTAATTTTTCTGGACGCGTACAGGCCGCCGCACGGTTTTTCAGCGCGGCTTACGCGCAACTAATTACCCATATGCCACGTGTTATTATAAATAGCCAATCGTTACCGACACACAGCCGCATCCGCGATTCGCCCATAATGGCGTGTTATCGGATAAATAAAACGGATAGCCACGGGAGGGTGCGCTCCGATTATGCATCGACGCCTCCCGTGAAGCGCTATGTACCTACTCTACTCTCTTTCTCTTTCTCCCTCTCCCTCGCTCTCTCCCTCTCTCTCTTTGGCCACCCGTACTGTTTTCCCAACGAACGACCAGCTTTTATTTCTCGTCGACTTTAATCCACGCGCGGTGACGACAACGCCGGGCATTTTTATTCGTTGCAAAGCGCTCGCCGCTCCTCCCTTTGAGCCTCTTCGTCGAAACGGTTATGCTTTCCGTAAACAGCAGTGCCAAAGTAAAAGATAACTTTGTCGACGAGTAGACGCGAGTTTCCCTTCTCATCGACGCCTGCCTCGGACTGCGACAGGACACGAGGCGGTTCTCCGAATGGCAGGATGACTCGCGTCTACCGCGATATTCGTGCCGAACGCATTAGAAAGCTCATTTAAATACGATACAATGGAGGGACCGAGCACCCGTCGCACGTATCAATTCGCTGGTCGAGATAGTTCTGTCCAGAGGCAGTGTCCCAACGATGCCCGAAGATCCGCGTCCAGTCGTCGCGGGGACAGATCCATCAGGATTCCTCTTTGTCCGACGACTCGAGATAACAGCGGTTTTGCTCGCTGCGAAGCGAAAGCTTGGCTTTATCCGCAAGCGCGATGCCCTCGCCTACTCTCTCCCGCGTCAATACTTTTCCACGGCCGAGCGCGACGCAAGACAATCACGTTGACACCCAAGTGATGGATGTCCTGGCTGCTCAAAATACCCCCCCTCAGTTTTCCCGCCAATAAAGCCCATTGTAAATGCGAACTATTCGAAATATTAGAGCGGCACGGCGATTACCGGCCGTTCAGTCATCGCTCCTGACGCACCCGTAATCCTTTCCATCTTCCTCCGCGTCCTTTTTTGTTCTCCCGCTTCGTCCTCCGGCGAGCTCGGCAACCCCGAGCAACCCACCTTCCCCGACTCCACCGTCTCCGGCGTTCCTCCTCTGGGCGCTTCGAACCCAGTCGCCCCGGACCCCCGTATCCTGGGCCCAGGTAGGAAAAGTCGATGATCGAATGTCGAAATATCCACGCTGACACCATATCTATTATTACCTCGGCGAAGGTTGCCCCTATATCCGCCGCTGACAGTCTGACAACGTGCCTCGTGCTCAATGAGCAGCGTAACAATACTATTTCAGCAACCGCCGGGCACGAGGACAGCCGACGTCGCTCGTTTACGTTGCCCGTGTAGGTGAAACGGAAAACGAACCACCTCGCTGTCACTTCTCGTTATCAGAGTGCACCCCTTCGCCTCAGCTCGCCTCAACTCGCCTGAAAACGAGTGCCCGCGTTGTAGGCGGTAATCACGTTCGATTGCTAGGCCCGGACGGAAAGAATCTCCTCTGGCGAGCCAGATTACACGGCAGAGCTACCGAAGAACCACGCGAACCGACGCGCTAGGTATGGGGCGCTGCGACGTCAAAACGCCACGTCAACCTACGGAAATTCTAGACGATTCCGCCTGGGAAGCTTAAAGAGACAGGCTTACTCGCGATTCGAAATTTATTTACACCGGCCTTAATCCCTATTATGGCCGCACGCGTAGCCCGAGGAAACGGTCGAGCAATTTCGGATTTGGACTGCCGAGAGATGATGGATCGCTGTTTCGTAGCCGGCGCTGATGATACCTCGCAGATGTAACCTCCGCACCCTTTTCGGACGAGACCACTTGCCGGTGATTATCGATTAAACGCATGCACGCCGCCTCTCTCTTTCTCTTTCTCTGCCTCACCGCCTCTCCCTCCTCGGCACCGCTGCGGCTTTTCCTCCGCGCTCCCCTTTCTTTTCCTTCGATGCTCGCTTTCGTTCCGGAACGTTATACATCTGGCCCCCGCGTCGCCCCGCTATTACACTGTAAAGCGTGCAACTTTCCATTGCTTGGTGGCTTACAAGGTTGAGAGGAGGTTAGGATTGCCGGCGGATCGGGTGGCAAGTTCGCAGAGGTATGCACGAAAGCAAACGTGGAAAGTAGACGGCTGGCAGCGTCGGTCTGGAAGTTGGCTACCATCTCTCGCCGTCTTGTAACGAGCAATCTCGATCGGATTAAGACGCTGTTTACCCGAACAGAAAGCCAGGGGCTCGGGTTTGCCTCGCGAAGTCGACACGGGCAGATCCTGGCGCAAACCGCCTCCCCGTCGCTTCTCCCCGGCCAATGCACATGCATACATACGTTTACAAGAGGCGCGTTGTGCTCTTCAACTTCTCTCGTTACGCGAGTTGCTCGAGAACCCGCCGCTGCCCCGGCCCCGGTCTATCGAACTTTCCCGATAAAAATTAACGTATCCATAGAGTGGCGCGTGCGAGCCACTCGAAACGGCCAACTTCCGGATATGTCCGACATATGTCGCCACTTCAGATAATCCCCGAACCTTTTACGACAATCTAATCAGCATCGCGGAACGAGAAATACATTTAGCATGATCGATAAATCCGCGCAGGTTACCTTAAATGCATTTAGATCCGGCTCTTCAACGATAAACCCGCTACCGTCGGGCTACATCTGTCCGCTCGATCATTTTCGACACGCCATCTATTGACATCCGTACTTGAAACGGATTCTACGAGCATGGACGAGCGGAAAGTGCAGAGAGGAGAACACCGGAGTCGCTCGATGGCAGACGCGTTCCGTGCCGAGACGAAAACTTGCGACTCGTAATGGTGGAGAGTTACGGAACGAGCCGACCGAGGGGCACAAGGGGGGTTTCGTGAGAGTTTTTTTTTTACGAAGCTGAAAGTCAGACGAGCAAGTTGGAACACGCCCGAGGAGGCGCAAGCTCCTTCGACTTTATAAATAATATATTCGCGGGAAAACGGCTGGAGAGACAGAGGGAGCAGGATGGGGCGGAGAGGAAGAAACGGGTGCGAAGGAGAGAAACGAGAGAGCGAGTGGAAAGGGGCCCGGGAGGGGGGGGGGGTCGAAGGAGATAGAGAATGACAGGGGAATGGAAGAGGGACGGAGACGACTGGTAATAAAGAGCAGGCAGTAAGAGCGGCGAAGTGACGTCCTGTGTCGCGGAGTCATAAACTGGGCCCCAGGATCTCGGGCTTACACTCTTATTAAAACGTCGTCCTGCATATTGACGGTTATTGATCACCTTCCGCACACCTCTCCGCTGCTTTTACGATACAAGGTCCGTGTCACCTTGAAAACCACGGGTACCGTCGCTCTTTCGATAAAGCTCCGAGACATTCGCGGGGAAATGCATTTTCGCTCGGGTCCGAAGTATATTGCAGGCCGGAGAAACGATAAAACAACGAGCAATTATACCACCGTTGGTTTCTGAAGACTGAGACCTTGTGTACGCCAGTTCGAAGTAATGTTGCGCCCTTTTCTACTGATACTTGAAGGGATATTACCAAGATAGATGTACAGGGGGAGGAGGACTGCTCTTAATAGAGAGGGCGCTGTTTGAAGCTATTGGACAGAAATAGACAATATGGAAGAATGTTTCTTCGAAGTACACGGAACAGAAACTGGAGAACGTAACGCGTCTTTGAATCTCACTCTGTAGCTATCGATATAGTGTGAGTTGCCTACTGATACTACTTTCGCGTCGGTAACATCGTTACCTGCGGCTGGTCAGTTGAAGGATTTACCTACGGTCAAGAGTGCAAGTGCATCTCGGTAACTTTGCGACAGTGGTAACTTTCCTTATCGACATACGAGAAATGGAATACCGACGTCGTAAGAAATTAGTAGTTCTGAGGCGCACCAGTTTACTAGATTTATCAAAAGATTATCAAACCTCATATTATCAAAAATATAGAAGAAAATTATACCATTCTGCATCGTGCATATACCGAATCTTTATCGATAATTGTCATTAATATTGTATATAATTGTGTAGTGAACATGATCGTCACAGTAACGAAGTCTGGGGGCATCCAACTTCTCTACTACTTTATGCCAATCAAATTCATTTGCAATATTCACAATATTCACGCGAATATATTCGCAATGAAATATTTATATTATAAATCGTTAATGATTTATTATATAAGAAAACGCGATATATAAGAAGATCTTATTCTGATCTAAGAAATAACACAATAAAACGCAGTTACTAACTACTCATGAGCACAGACCTCGTCTGTGTCATGAGTATGAAACATACTCATGGTCGGTAAGTATGCTCGCTAAAATACGTATACCTACAATTAGTCACCCGTGTCTCATAACTACGACATGATGGGCGATCAAAGAAATAAAAAAGGCATGCGACTCACCAACTGTAGAGTACAAATCGTAACAACATGGTAGGAGACATCGAGGATGTACAGCCAGCCCAGTCCTGTAACAAACGAGAAGAAAATGTATTATGATTTATTTCTAAGAGTTACAGCAATATCAATCGTAATGAAGTTACGAAACAACTCGGAAATAAGGATATTTTTCAATCACATTGAAACTTTAAAATTCAGATTTAGAGAGTTTGAACTGTAAAGACTATTTCGAGTGTAATTGAAGGAAATAAGATACTTACATTCTCCCATCGCGGTCCTGGGCCCGAACCTCCTCTTCAGCTGACGCACTGACTCTATTACCGACTGAGTTGAAATTTATAAATAAAAATAAATAAAAAAATAAGGGTCTACCACTCCTGACCAAAGATCGAACAAAAGTGACTCTCATCTCGCGATTTATGTTTTGAAATGTGATAGCAAACACCGACTCTATTCACGTCTGCGATTAAACATGAAAAAACAAAACAATACTCTTTAATTTTCACGCAACAAGCATTGATTCTACCAACCGCCTTGCCCGCGGTCACTTTTTTGCTTCCTTGTCGAGGCGAAACGTCGACTACTAATCGATTCTAAAATTCTATATCACGCCTACCAGCGAACTCCTTGCTCTTGCAACCCATTCAAATTTTGGCGCCATTGCACCGGTGGCGTCTCTAACCCTTTCAATTGAATAACTCTCTTATACTTGCCACAGAATAACATCGAATTTAAAACAATTATTCTGAAAGAAATACACCTGCATCGTATTTAAACAGCAGGTGACTCGAAAAATATCGGGAGAGACGGTAATTCTGTTATAAAAGACGATATAAACGTATTAATTAAGAGTAACCGGTGAATGGAGAAGAAGCGTGACAACCGATTAAATATTTCTTAAGCCTTCGCATTATTTTACCGTTAAAGCCGAATAAATATTAAAGCAGAGCCGTCGTAGAGTGTGTAAGAAAGTAGTAATCACGACGTAGAATGTTTTAATGCGAAGGGTAAGGCCACATACCTTAAAATATACGCGGAGTATGCATAGAGGCTTCTTAGCACTTCAAACGCCACGATACGAATAACGACCGTTGGTCAACTGGCGAGGGGGGCGCGGGGTGGGGAGGTCAAATGGCGGGAAATACGAAGTGTGGTTAGACCACCAACTCCTTTACAGAATTTCATTTTTTAAGAAACTGTCGTCGCCACTTGGTGGTCAGTGTCGAAGATTTTCAAAACGATTGGACCGAGGCAATAACAAGAGATGTACAAACACAATTATGTATATTCCGGAAATTTACTAATTTCACTACTTAGGCAGTTTACGCAGCTGTATCGCAGCATGCGGTATCGCAATTATGGCAGAAATATAAAACGTTTTGGCTGGTGCATTCTTCATGTAATCAATCCTTACATTCAGTACATTGCATCCATTTTTCATTTGTTTGCTTCTGCTGTGCTATATTATTCCATGCAAATAAGACAATGTACAACGCAAACGCTGAGAATTTATTTCCACATTCAGAATAGAATATGGAAATAGCTAACAGCTCCCTCTCGCGTTCACCAGGCAGCCGCGTATCTATCGGTTACCATTTGTGTGCAGAAAAAACCTGCTGTAATACCGACCTGCCAAATCAGGTCACGTGACGTGTCTACCCCTACGTACTCACACACGAGGACTTTATTAATCGGTGTGGCCGCCCATAACCCTTGCAGCGATGCTTGGACCTTAAAATATCTACCATATATACTCTTATCTATCCCCCTATACAGTAATCGTAAGTATTGTGTTTATAATTAAATAGTTATTAACAGTTCGTCGACACAACCACAAGAAACGTGACGTCGTTGTCAAATACTCATATTTCTCAAACAATTATAGGTTTCCTAAAATTTAGAATTCACCTTTGCAATTAGATTTTAATATGCAATCATTCTCATTATAATTACATAGATATAAATATAATTAAGTTAAAGATTCTGTAGAATTAGATCCTCTGGAAAAAATAAATTAAAAAAAAAGAGTACCACTTTTCGCAGTCGGTAGGACTCGAACCTACGCTCCCAGAGGGAATCTGATTTCTAGTCAGACGCCTTAACCACTCGGCCACGACTGCTACGATCGTTCAACTCTCCATATATCGTTTTCACTATAGAAACAAACATTATTGCAACAAAATTGCCTTAACTAATACTTCGATACAATTTTTGTTCGATATATAAATACTTCGAAAACCTGCCAACTGTTCTATACTTAAAACCATATGACGTGCTAGTAACCAAAAACGCCATGTGAAATGAAAAATTGTATTTCAGTGGATCGATACAATAGAAAGATAACAGACGTAGGACGCAATTAGAAATCGAAATTTATTTAATAGACATTATAATATATCCATATCTACGTTACTCAAATACAGCGAACCAAGTGGCTTGTTTCACAGAATTCTCTTTATGCCTGTCCAACTCAAAAAATCGCTCCACCCGCCGCGATATAGGTAAATAACGTTCACGGCAAATCCTCATTAAACCACACGCTGTATACGCATCTCGCTACTCCTTGGCGACTTTTAAAATCGACGCGTACGTGACGTGCGCCCTCTCGTAATGTACAGTACAGCTTGTTCCGTGAATACAGGTCAGCGGAGAGTGTTTCCGTCCTTCACAAATAGAATATTAAGGCTACGTGATCATTACGAGATCCGATCAACAGCGAAGAATAAAGTTTTACTCCCGACAGATTCGACACAGTAATTACACAATACCATCCTTGAAACGCAACTTCCCAGGCGATCCAGGACCACTCCATCCACGTGACAAAATATTGCCACAGTGGAGTCCGATCTGCAAACAAACTCGATCCCCCTAAACAGCTGTCCCATCCACGCCTGCCTCCGAAAATTGCGTTCGCCACGAACCTGTCGCGAGAACGATCTATCTTGTACCTCTAAAGAATCGCGACGCCTTCTGCAGATTTCATTTTCGCTTGAACACAGAGTCGCGTAACTCCGCTACGCGCGTCTCGCTAAACATCAATCGAGAGTCCCAGGCGTGCCCTTCGCTCTCAAATATACAATGTCCCGTGAACGGTGCCGGATCGAATCAAAGCAAAGATCCGTGGGAACGACGGTGGTATTTTTATACAGCTTATTCGTCTCTACATCTAAAGAAATGGGAGGGGCGCTGGTGGCATTTCTGCTCGCGGAGACTTGCCGTCGTGGTTATTGCGATCGTCAATGTATGTACAATCTTCTAATTGCTCGGTAAATCAGCGTCACCGTCGTAGTGCCGAGAACCTACGGCTCCCACGTCTCTGTTACCGTTTTCTTTCTAACGACTCCAGTGTGGGCCCTCGTCCCGGGACCTCGCGTTTCTACGAAGCTGTTGCAGTTCCCAATGAAACTAGACCGAGGTCTACGATCGACACAGATCCCCAATGCCGAAACGTCCATCTATTTTATCGACGTCTGATCAGCGATCACTTCGCGACAGAAGAGAAAGGACTCGTTCAACGTATAACACGCCCGCGAAAAGAACGATATTTACAGACACCCGAGCTCTACAACGGTTCCTCCACTTGCATTTCTCATTTTAACCTCTAAATGTATAAACGCACGCACCCTAGAGCGCACTTGGTGCTCCACAGACCGTTAGGATCGAGGTGGGGGGGATTTTCTAATTCATACCAAAGGACCAAATAACTTTAGACTGAGAGGGTAACACTCCTCCGTTACTCCATTTTTTTTTTAATCTTCGAAATTTTCGTCAGTTTCTTCTCTCGATCAAGTGTAAAAATAGATATTTCATCGCCTCCCGATATATTTTCTTTATTTACTCGCCCCGCGTTTCGTCTAAAACTGACAGATACAGAATGAGAGTACACGTATGCTCAGGAAATGCTCTAGGAGTCGTTCGAACTGCTCTCAATTTATTCTCTCAGTTTCGAAATGTGTATATATATATATATGACACGAAGGAGGGGAGGGTAAAGGGGATTCGTTTACCTAAGAATCGATCTACAATCTTGCTAATCGGTGGTTTAAAGTCTCCCGAAGACTGTCGAGCTTCTAGAGCGACACTTGAAATCTCGGAACTCTAATGGAGTGGAGAGTCGTAGAACACTTGCTGAACATGGACGCTGAGTAAAGTGAGGCGCGAGTAAGTACTTTTCACGTGTGTCCCGAGTAGAAACGCGAGCATCTTCTAGCGCTCGGCCGAGCCTGAACGTTCGCTGTGATCGTCGAGGGGAACACGAAAGAACGCGCGTATCGGGCAAAGGAAATCTAGCTGGTTCTACGGTCGGTTCTAGGGTTTAGCTTCTCCGTTAAAACATTTACAAATCGACCCGTCCGGGGAAGCGGCGAGCACTTCCACCCCCCGCATTCTATCCTGTCGCCTCGCGCGCTAAGTGAAAAAAATCGATCGCTAATCTCTAGTGTCCTCTCTAAACGCTAAGTGGGTAGGCTGGCTGAGCCGCCTAAACGGGTAAACGTTATCGATTATATGCACAACACGCAGAAGTGAATCTAGAGCAATTACTACCGGGCGCTTATGGATCATTTTTACGAGCTAGATCACTGTATAGTCGTAGTCGTATTTATATATGTACATACGGGGCGGCTGATAAACGAAATTGTACACTCGAACCTCGCCACCCACCCCCGTCCGTTTCCTTCTTTTATTTTGCAAATTATTCCAAACTACATCCAATTATCACTCGGCGTAAGAATTTCGAAAAAGCTGACGCGCGTTTCCGTCGCTGTTCGTTTGTTTCTTGTATACCGATCGTGGATGTCGTTACGAGCTTAGAACCACCCCGTATATGAAGGAGTCATGAGCAAAACGCGTTGTCTTACGTAACTTTCATAAACTACAAACACGACGCGAGTCATTTTGTACAATGTCGCTGCCTGGCGTGCTTTGCACTGGTTGGAAATTGGAGTTAAGGCTCGTCATTTAATTAAGCGACTTTATCGGTAACGAACAAGCAGCTCTGTTTAGAAAAAGTAGCTTAATCTTCACATTTATCGAGTCGAAAATGTTTTTTTATTTGCAATCTGTCGAACTTCCATCCCTCCTGGAGGCTATTTAAATCTTCTGTAGTCGTCTGCCAATTCTAACGCGACCAACTCTGTTATTAAAGAAATTTACCGATTTTCTACGGAATGGTGCTCGAAGGATAGCAACCCTTAGAATTTTTCGAGCCTTAACTTCGCAGGCAAGCAAGAGTACGGGACCCTTAATGGACGCAGTGTATCATTGAGACACGTTAACGATTAATATTGCTCTTTCCATGGCCATCATCGCTGTTATATCGTTAATTAGTGGCAGTGCCATTTAGTGTCTCTGTGCCTGCCTTCGCTATTCGCGTTTGACGAGCGTGTCGAGCCTACGGTTCTCGCGTTCCTTCTCTTACTATCTACAGACACGGTACGCCCATTCGCCTGGCGCTGTTCGAAAGCAAGGTACGGGTTGGGGGTAAAATCCTTGGGAACATAACAATAATTTGGGGGTAGATAAAAATACAGAGGCGCTATCACAGATCACGTTCAAATACCTTTGATGAATGGGTCGACGAGCAATTAAACACGATATCTGTTTCAAGGAAAAAGAGGAACTGAATACGTTGTAAAAATAACGGATAACAGAATCGAATAAAATCGGTTCGAACCGCGCGTCGCACGCAAAGAATATTACTCCGTGTGTCTCTACACAAACGGTTATCACTACATGGGCAGGTGGCTGAATTTTCGAAGGTGTCAGCGTTCGGCTATTAATTTTGCTTTATTTGTATTTCAAATTACTTTAATTTAAAAATTACAGAGATCATTTCGTTTACGAATTGTCGTTACTGACAACAAAAGAAAAAGGGGCGAGAATATGTTGCGAACGTGTATAGCGTAACATACGCCTACGGTATACTTGAAAGAAAAGAGAGAAAGAAAGAAAGTGGGAGAACTCGGAGTAAAGAAGGTGTAATCGATAACAGAAGTAAATGAAACGGGAGAGGGGAAGAAAGCTGTGGCGGTTGGATTAGGGTGTCCGGTCGCCGTTCGGGAGTGAAGTAGGTTTACCTTCGTACGAAAAGGAAAAGGAGACTCTTCCTCCGTCGATGATATTTAAGTAATTGTCGCGTATCGTATTGGATCTGACCTTATATCTCGTCGTTATATAAATAGACGTTATCGACATTTTAAAATTTCCTTATACTTGTTATACAAAAATAAAATAAGACGCAAGACAATTCATCCTATCTATGAATGAGAAATAAAAATTTCCTATCTAACCGCGGTCAATAGACGTTCAAGTGTCTTAACTAAAGAAAGAGAAAACGATCACCGCGTTGCTCGAACGCCAAGCGACTCTCGTCGCGGAGTTCGACTGGTAACGGGTGATGCACGCGCGTGGGAGGGTCCGGCGAGACCTGAATTTTGATTTAATCGATCCTTCGGATATAATACAACGCTTCCCTGTGTCCTATTTCCTTTTTATTCCTCTCCTCTGCCACGTCTCCTAGTTCGCTCTCAATTGATAAAAAGGAATGACGCCTTCAGCGATCGACGTGCGGCAACGAATTGTATCTTTCGCTCTAACGCTTCCACGGTCTTCCCGGGAACGGTCGGTGTGTAACGATCAAGTGTATGTGTGTGTCTATCTGTGATGTATGCATGTGTGGTGCACGTGTTGAACTGTAAAACCTGATGCTCCTCTTGCTCTGACCATACACGCATCATTCGCAATATCGCAAGCAGTCATACTATCTCAGACACATTAACTAAGGTCAGAAGAATTAATGTCCCCCGTGTCCAGCGGCGTCGATCTTCTCTAAGAGAAAAGGCGAGCGATCGACGGTCGTCTCTAGCTTCGACGGGCCGACGGTCGCTCGAGATCGACACCACCGACGGCGTGGTATAGCTAGTGCGCCAGCAGTGCGCGCTATGGAGATCTTTTGGTTCCGGACAGTCGCCGAGGATAGCCAGCCCGTGACTGTCTACGGCGCTGCGTGCATTGCCGTCGCCTGGTTGTCACGATGGTCGTCGTCGTCGTCGGTGGAAGAGGTGGCGGTGGTGGCGGCGGCGGTGGTGGGTGAGGGAGGGCGGCGAACCTCGTCACGCCTGGCTCCACTATGTGTCATTTGCCATTCTGTTGCAGCGCCGCGTTGATTTCCGCCCACAGATCCTTGTCGCAGGATTTAGATCTGCGAACAGAATTCACCAGTCAATGGCTGTGCTGGTTGCCCACTATGCGCGGGGCGTTCGCGGATCCGCGAGCGACTAATAAGCATAGGTATAAGCATCGACGAAAATGGAAGATAGAAGTAAACATAGCGTGGTATCGTGAGCACTCTAAATACTATTGAATCATCAGCCGTACTTTCTAATAGACTGCAGCCACTCTTTGAATTGAACGTGCCCCTCTGGAGTGATGTGAAACGCTGACCTGGCTGCAAGCACGACGTTCACGAAGTCCTCGTAGTCCGCCACCGCTAAATGATACAGCCTCTGATGCATGCATTGAATGTACCTGTGGCCAACATATTGGAAATAGAGACGGTCAATGAGGTTCACGATGGCGTCAGCTGTTTCGTTGAACAGAGTTCGAAGGGCGCTACTGACATTTGTTGGCACTTGTGGACGAGGGGTACCAGAAGAGCAGATCTCAAGTGCTGAAGCACGAGAGCGGGATTGTTTCTGGCTAGATAGTGCGCAGCCTCCAGCGCGACATCGTGAAGAATGAACGGGCTGACGATGCTGTTCACCGTGCAAATACAGAGCTGATGGAGATACTGTGTACCGAGGCGTTTCGAGATTCTGAGCAACCATTTCACGTCCTCTCCGTAGGGCGGGTTCCGAGCGTATTTCGCCTGCGGTCTGTCGTCGTGAACCCGCCGCGCTAGTGTTTCCAACGCCAGCATGCCGACGCGATACGCAGCGATCAGAGCTCGAGGTTGCTTCTGGCTGAAGGGCTGGGTTTGCCTGCGAACCTGCTGTACCAACAGAGCATCGCATACTATAATAAAACCCGTACCCTATCAAGACCTGTGAATACTTCGCCGTAGAGGCTGTTAAAAACTCCTGTTCAAGATCTCTTAATACCTGAGGCTGCGTCCTTACAGTGGACATTATAGGTTGCGGCTGGACCAACGCGGATCCAGGCATGTTGCTCTGGCCAGGAATGGGTCCCGCCACTCCCGCTTGCACCTGGAACGAATAAAGTCGCGTTTTGAGCATCGCCGATCGACACGCTAGGCCGGATCTAATGAAAATACCTACGTTAACGGGCATAGGCTGTTGCATGGCGAACAAATGACGAGTTCCTGGCGATGGTGGCGGTTGCGGTGTGTAGTATTGCGGCAGCGATGGGGGTTGCGTGGGTTGTGACGGATGGTGCGGATGCTGGGGGTGCTGGGGATGCTGAGGGTGTTGGGGATGCTGCGGGTGTTGCGGGTGCTGTGGATGCTGGGGATGACCCTGATGCGGTGGGAATGCCGCATGATATATTTGCACGTGCGGTGGTGCTGGCGGTAGAGTTACCCTATGCGAAGGCATCGGTCCGCCGAACGTGGGGATGGAATGGTGGGGATGCACGAAACTGTAGGGAGCCACTGCGTACGTCATGCCAACCCCTGCAACCAGACAGGGCGATTAAAGGTACCGTTACCAATACATAGCGTTCGCCGAGGACATGAAAGATAGAGAAAGTATGCAGTTACCCAAAGGTGCCAATGTGGTTATAGTCGGATGCGCGGGATACGGCTGAGGTGGCGGCTGAGTAGTGGTCTGCGTCAGGTCTGGGCCCACAACCACAACAGCTTGAGCCGGCCCAGGCATCATTTGTCCATTCGACAGATCCACTGGAGGTCCAGGCTCCACTAGAAGCACCCCGTTCAGATCCAACTGCTGGGGATCGTGCGGCATGTCATCCTGCTGTTCTTCGCCGGGAGTATGCTAAGCATTGAAGACCACGACATATGTAGCTAGACTCAAGAGGAATAACATCACGCAGCGTTCCATTTCGATCCACTTACCCTGAGGTATAATTCATACCAATACTTGGCCACTTGGAACAGTACTTCCGGATAAACGCCGCCGCCTTTTGCCGTGTTCTCCACCGTGATGCAAGCTTTCTCCAACATGAGATCGCTCTGTTCCTTGCACTGCAATGAAATCACTTTTAGCTTCAGAGTATCTTCCCACTTCTAACGCAGAGGAAGATATATATTCATTACCTGCAAGAGGGCTCTCTGAACCTCGTTAGGATTCAGCGCGTGAGCGTGTGGCAGACACGACAAAGCGAGCTCCGCAGCCGCCCTGACCATGTTAGAATCGCTACCTCTGGACGATTTGTCGGCTATGCTGACTGCTTCCGGTGGCGTGAGGTGCCCCTCCCAAGTCTCTATCAGGAACCAGATCGCCGGCGCACCGATCTCCATCGCCTGCCCGGTGATCCAAGACACGTGGCTGGAATACGTGCGGCTCAGCCAGTTCGGCGTCACGCAATTATGCAATCCTAGGGCGTACAGACCGAGCTGAAAGGCGCACATGTGAAGAGCTCTGTGAGGCCCATGGTGGTTCTGGCTGGTGGAGGCCTGCGTGAACAACGACGTGGAACTGTTTCCACCAGCTTTCGTTAACACCGTCTTGGCCAGTTCGCACATGAAATGCGCTCCTCCTTCGGATGGTTGATTAGGGATAGATGGATACCCTCTCCTACTCTTATATCTGCAAAACAAACAAAGAAGTAGAGCGAACGATGGTGTACTGTTACCGAGTAAAAGGATCCGTTGCTAAGAAAGGGAGCAGACCTTGTTTCCTTAGTTCTAGTAGGCACAGGTTGTTGAACGATCTGCGGTTGCACCGTAAGTGCATTCATACCAGTTTCCAGTTCCGCGCTGGCGCTACGGTGCGGTCTACTGCTAGCGCCGACAATGCTATCAGTGCTCCGAGTGTCAGTTCCAGCCAGGCGGGAGGAGCACTCTTCGTCGTGGAAATACCTCACCCTCTGGAACAGGACAGGTCGCTATTCCTCCAGTTACTTGCCTTATATATTCAGCAATTGTATCAACATCTACAAGCTGCGTTACCGACCTTGCTCTTGGTGCGAGGACTCGAGGTGTAATAAGTGGGGAGAATCGGTGATTCTATCAACTGATGAACGTCTCGGTCCAAAAGCTTGTCCATTATTCTCGCCACCTTTGTCGGTTCGTTTTTGTAGTGGACGAGCAAAGTGATTGCCAGATCCCCTCTGAAACGACGTTACGCGATTAAAGAAGGAGTACTATGAGGAAACAAAGCGGCGGAACGCTGAGGGCGTACCTCTGCCGCCTGGTCCCTTCGCAAAGAAGGGGATGGTCCGCCTCGCTGACGTTGGCTTTCAACCCCAGAGCAGCAACAGCCGCCTCGAACCCGAGGTTCTCCTCAACGCCTGTGGGCACGTGTTTTAGTCCTGCGAATCATTCCACAATCTTTTATTTTCTGCCTCAACTATTCAAACTATAACTCTTCCTTGTCTGAAAGAATTCATCCTTTACCCCCCCGACAACTAAGTCATGCAACTATTTATTCCCGGGGTGTCGACCGTCCCTCGAGGGGCTTGTAAGGGCGAGATAGGAGAAGTTATCAGGAAAAAGTGCGTACTCGGCGCGTTAAGGGCATCGAATATGAAACTGGCCAGCATGATCGGGAGCAGGGCGTAGCCCCTTGAACACAGGACCCCGTCCCTCAGTTGCTCGGCTCTCTCTCGCACTATGGCCAACTCGGCCGGGCCCAGCGGAATCTTCTTCAGCAGGCCGACCAGCTCGCTCTCCTGGTGCGCCAGTTTCACCTGGGGGAAGGAACAGAGTCTCTTCATTCCACGAGGCAACTGGATGGGACGAGAAAGTGCGCATTGGGTGAGACACTTGACACTACCTCGACTTATGTCGACGTTATTAAACCAAACAGTGCTCGTGCTAGCGATTCTCTTCATTCAGCAATAATTTTTTTTAACTTTCATTCGTTATTTGAAAGTTTTATTTAAGGGATCTTCCTACTACGACGGCCTGAAAAGGAGCGCGATATTTCGGATTTTTTTTAAGAGAAACCATCAAATTATATTAATTGAAAACTTTATGTCTATATTTGTATATACTTAGACATAAAAAAAATTAAAAAACGGTACTTTAAACGCGTTTTCCTCAAAACAATGTTTTTCGAATTGGTTGGCATGATACTATCTCAAAAACCAATCACCCGATTTACTTCAAACTTCGCATATATCTTCAGTAGATTTTGCAAAATTAGACTTTTAGTCGCTGCCATATCGTTTTAAATTTTCAGTATTTCTCATTTAATCTAGTTCAGGCGATAGCCAAACTCATATAGATTACACAAATTTTTAAATTTTCTATTTCGGACAACTACAACGGCTGATTTTATGCCAACTATACGCATATGATTTTTGTAACGCGTTCTATTTGAAGCACCCCGGATATAACCACAATTTTTGCATACAATTTTTTTTTAATATTCTTTGAAGATTAACAAATGAAGCCACAAAGCTGGAAGTAAATATATTTAATAGTTTTGTTTTAAAAAATTCCCAAAGTTCGCATCATTTTTCGACCGTCAATTTACGGGAACCCCTTAAATAAAATTTTAGCCCATCTCTGAACGACGTAAGTCAAAGGTGGTGAGCTTCAACTGTTCCACCCTGCGCGGATAAGTATCCTATACCTCGAACGACTTGGTGTTGGCGGGCGGCCTGGCCATTTCCAGGCCAAACAGGCCCACCCTGAACGCCAGATTGTGACATTCGGGGTTCTCCGCGAGGACAGTGCAGAGGAAGCAACACTTGGCCAGCGTGGCTGACGCGAGGCACGTGAGCTTGTGGGATGGCGGGGTCACGTGTTGCTGAAACATCGTCGGTGTGTTCGTTACGCGCGTACAAGGCTTCGGCCACTTGAAACTAGGCCTTACTGTTGGAAGAAAAGGTACCAATGCCTTCGTGAATGAATCTACCTTCCTCTTTTTTCCCTTCCCCTGCACCCGAGGATCGTCCATGAGATTCGGTGGGTTCGCCAGCAGCTCCTCGCCGAGCTTCACACCCAGGATGCAAGCCTCCCTCGTGTGACCGTGGGCGTAGAGCCCTTCCGCCCTGGCGAACAGCACGTCCCACAGATCCTCTGTCCTCGTCAGGTTGCCCAGCACCGTGCTCACGTTCGGGGTTGAGTTACCGTCGGAGTCGGTCTTGTCCTTCCCGGTGCCGTTCACGTTCGCCACAGCTTTCGAGTCGTAATAATAAATGTGGTATTCGTCCCCGGACGGGCTGTCGCTGCTGAACGAAGAGCTCTCGTCCTTGGAGGGCCTCCTGGACGGGTCCTTCTCCTGGTCGGACTCCTGCTCGCTCTTGGAGCTGCTCTCCTTCAGCAACACCGCGCGAGACTTCTCCCGGTAGTCAAGGTTCGTCCTGCCACACTTCACATCTAAGCCAGCTTTATTGTTACTACTATCACTACTATCACTGTGCATGTCGGACGAGGTGTTTGAGCGGTGCTTGTCCGAGTCTTGAGCGTTCTTCAGGCTGACGTTGCTGTTGGATGATGACTCGCTGCCGCCACCCTCCTGAAACATGCATCATCCCTTTCTCTCGTAATTGGGGCTCTGGTATGAAGAATGACTCTAGGTCTAAGGAGGGATCGACTTGGGAGTGGAGGCTACTTTCGATCAATAGGGCATAGGATGGAGGAACTAATTGCTTGGTTCCCAATTACGAACCTGCGAATCTGTGTCCCCGCAGTTATTTAGCGCGTCGCAACTTCGTCCAACGAGAACCACTTGGGGCTCGGAGATGTCCGGTATGTCGGTCTCGTTCTCGCAGAAGCCTTCGGAACTGACGCTACTTCGGTTCCCGTCCCCGCCGTCGCTTCGCGAACAGAGGCCAGGGAATTCTCGAGCGTTTAATCGTCTTCGGTCCATGTAACTGAACTCCACCAGGCCCAGACTCAACGGTCGTCTCCCGTGGTGGTGCGAGACCGGCGGCTGACAATTCAGCACGGCTGAGCTCGAGTTCACCTGCGCGTGCAATGGCCACGAGAATGTAGAGGGCTTAGGGATTTTGCATTTAGTGAATTCGTTTAAAATTTTTGAGGCACATCAAGAAGATTAAAAAAAACAATCTCGCAAATTTTCATCAACCTGGTCCCACTTTGAAGATAGGTCCGATACATCCTTAAGAATATTGAGCATTCTGAGAACTCCAAGGTTCTTAAGGTCACTGAGAGTCTTCTAGGTCTCTAAAACCCCCCAAGACTTGAAAGACATTGAGGCTTTCGCTGTACACCTGACTCGCCAATCACCAAGTTATCATTTTGAGTCCCTATTCCTAATTGCCAAGGGCCAACTGAGACACTGACCTGGTTCACCTCGGTCCTAGTATCCCCGACGCGCCGAAAACAGGTGAATGGGCAATGGTACATAGGATTACTTCCGGCGGTGTACGTGATACCTGGCAAGGTGTACTCCTCCCAATCTAAATAGCACGCCTCGAGGGCAGATTTGAAACCAGTGAACACGGTAAGGTCGTTCTGCAATGATTCCTTATGCCAGCCGCTGTTGTTCCTGTGATGCGAGTTGTGCGTCACCGAGCTGCTCCTGCTCTTCGTCACCTTCAAGCAGAGCATAAAAATCAAGTCATACAAATCAACCCCTATTCTACTAACACCACCATCCCCTTAGTTCCACGACACTCGCTTGCCTCGCCGCTCATATGATCCCAGAGCCGAGATCACAGGAAGCAGATGTCGCCTGCGAGATATCGGCGAGGCGGCCGTGCCACTCTCGACGACCATGTACCACTTACCTTATCTATGATCTTCATGTGCCAAGCGGTGAACTGGTTGCGAAGCATCTCGCGCTCGGCCGGCGACAGGCCGGGGTTCAAAGTGGCCAGTCTCCAGAGCACGACGATCTCGTCGCAGAGGGAGGAGCAGGCGTGCTGCGAGGCGTGCACGCTGCTGTTCACGTTGTGCTTGCCTCCGTAACCAGTGACCTTGAGCAACGCCACCTTGGTGTTGAACCACCAGACCAGGATCTGCTCGCAGGCCATGCACTCCTCGGTGATGATCTCCAGCAGGGGTATGGCGTTACGATCGTTCCTCTTGAACATCTCACGCACGATCGACAACAGATTCCACATGCCCTCTGGCTCGCGGCCGCGCAACGGGCGCAGCAAGGAGGACCACTCGGCCGCTGCTGGCGGCGCGGTGGTGCAGAGATAATTCACATCGCTGCAATTAAAAGAGCCACACTGAAGATAATTGTGACTGATGGGTATCAAGCTTGTAGGAGCCGTAGATTAGAAGCAGATATGGCTTGGGACAGAGATGAGCAAAATTTTGACTTAAACAAATCTGGAATAACAAATAAAAGTCAAAGACCCGAGTTAATTTTCACTTTAACTTTATTCGATGTCGAATAAAGTTAAGGTTGACAAATTTATTCGACGCTGAATAAAGTTGAGGTTGAAGAATTTATTCGACGCTGAATAAAGTTGAGGTTGAAGAATTTATTCGACGCTGAATAAAGTTGAGATTGAAGAATTTATTCGACGCTGAAGTTGAAACGCTCAACGAATAAAAAGATTAGCTTCATTCGTCAAATAATCTTTTACAATTTTATTTGATCCATTATTTAAATAATTCTTTATTTAGTCAATGCCCAAATCTGGCTTGGGAGAAGAATCCTTCTCCCTTAGTCCTCCGAATTTCCTTCCCCTAAAGAAGGAACGTTACAGGTGAACGTTACAAGGGTGAACCTAAAAAAGAGTCACCTGAAGACGATGGGCGCAGGGATGCAGAACTTAATGAGGATCTTCTGGATGTTATCGTGGAGAGTTTTCTCGACGAGGTACCAGGAGGTCTGGTCGTGGGCCGAAGCCCCGGCTGTTGGATCAGGGGCGCCGCAATAGTTGTTGATGGTGCTCGGCTGCACCGACAGCAGCTCGTCCAGGAGGCGCTGAGCAGTGGGCAGAATCTGCTGGGGCAGCTCGCTGATGAGATATTGCGCGAACTTCTGCAGTTGTTCCCGGTGCAGACGTGACAAGGATTCGCTAACCGGAGCTCTCAGGCACACCTGCGTCGGCTGAATACAAACAACGTCGTGTCACTTTTAGCCTGCTCTGCGAGCATGTCAATTAGAATCGACCGATCCCTTCGCGCGCATCATTCTCAACTCAATCTCTATCGAAATGTCTTCCAATGTGACTGCATTAAGTTATTAGCAAAGGTACGCTTTACTATGCGAGTCTACTACTTAGACACGCAGATTATTATTGAAGGAAACATGTTTTGCAGAGTTGTTCCGTGTTGTCAACTATTTAGTCTCACCATGTGTATCCTGTGGAGGCAGACTGCAACCACGTGAGCGCACCAATAGGCCTTCGAGGAGCAGGTGCAGTTGCAAGATGTGATCTTCCGCCGATCAAACGTGACAGCGACATTGAACTGTGATCTACCGCTGCTCATCGATATCTGCGAGTTCACAGAGGCGCACAGGTGGAAGCCTGTTCAATGGGAAGAAGATAACATGGAGATCAGTGGCCGAGCTATGTACTTTCCCCGGGGTCGGTGTCGATATGACGATCCCCAACCGAATTACGTGGCACCGCGCCATTTTAGAGGAAGTTCGAGGTGGTTCCTTTGAATTTGCATTCCTCGAGTGGTACCGCAGAGTTTAAATTGCAAAAATATAGGAAAGTGATACCAAACGCGTGATCAAAATGAAACTCGGGTTAGGTGTTTAATAAATTTGTGAACCCTCGTTCACAACGTGAACGTCCCTCCCTTTTATGGCTAAATGAATGCAGGTATTATTGTTTGAAATCAGTTTCTCTTTTCTACGAATTTTCTAAGTTCTTGAAGTAGATGATGAGAAATTCGAATCAGAGCTTCGAATCGATACTGAAAGAAGCTGAAAGGTGCAAGCTCTTTAGTTTGCACAAGAATCAGCGCGCTGGCGAGGAGCTAAGTACCGTTTCCAGACACAAAAACGAACAAAGGCGTCGTTTCGCGCGCATTTAAGAAACAACCCCTCCGGGCCACGGATCGCGTAAATTAGCTCCGGGGAAATTAACCGTCCGAGAAGCTTCTCGGCTGAACAATAAAATTAAGGATTCAATTCCGAAGCTTCGTAGAGAAAGCCTGCTGAGTTCTTCATTTTTTCTGATATTATCTTAATAGATCTCCCTCCAGGATTATCTGCTGGCGTTACTTAGCTGCACAGTGCATTGTAGGATATTATAAACATCTACACTTCCGCTTTATTCACAAGGGGCCATTTTAAACAAAGGTTTGAGGACCTTTTTAGTATTCAGATCTCACAAAAACCCGAAGCTCTAAAAAGAAAAGAAGAGTAGAAGATATTTTTCTTAATATTTTCTTTTCAAAAATAAAATAAATTATTTTAGAACTCGCAGCGTTCACCACTCTATTCAGCATAAAACTTACATACTTCTTCACTAAAAAGATGATTTTTCGTTTCTTTGGCACTTTCATCGTGCTCACTTTAACTCCTCAATTGTAATAGCGATAATTACGTACCACACAGGGAATACACAAGCAACTACGCTATCATACACCTACATAACGTAAGACGGCGAAGATGAAGGGATGGAGGAAACGTGTTATCAGAGGGAATCGCATCAGCGAAGTCTAAAACTCGGGAGGACCGTTTCGGGCCAGCTCGTTCCTCTCGCCGGTTATTAGCCAGATAACTGGGAGCGTTCCCAGCCGACAAGGTATCGCGATTCAAACATCTGGAAGTTGACCAGCTTCTTTACCCAACGGACGAAAAGGGGCATTGTGCGAAGTTCTCGCGGGCACCGTCGCGGGAGGAGCGATTTGCCTGGAGGCACCCCTTCAGACGGCCACCACGGGGCAGACATAATTGGAAACCTGACCTTGACGTTTCCCCGTCTTCAAACACTGTCGCGAAATCCTCCCTCCCCTAAACTGAATGGAACTTAATGCTAGGATCGATCGAGACAGAGTGACTCGATCCACAGAGCTAAGATGTATCTTTAGAACTAATCTCCAAATGAAGTCCCAATGAAATCCACTGTTGTTTCGCTATGGGCATAGTTCATTGAAAGTCTGCACCTACATAATGACAACTAGTGTGAGCCATATACCATAGTAATTACAGTAGCCCTAAACATAGTAATTACATTACAATAGTTGATAATGTCCCTTATTTAAACTCATATTCTATGCTTTGAAATTGCACATTGATTGTACAAAATATGACATCATTCTACGTACAAATGATAAGTTCGTATTGATACGCAAATTAGTATTGATTCATCGGCACCACTCCTTCATGCGGAGATGTGTCACCTCGGCATGTGCAAGATCTTTTTACCTACCGCAGTAGTTTCATTAGTGTCCCTCTGTTTACTACTTAGGGACGTTTCGATCAATTCGAACCATAACGAAAATGAGAGGGCACCCTTAAGTTCACGAATTATATAACATTCGCAACGGAAGGTCGCTAACAGGGTCCCAGCAACAAGGGGTGGACCAGAAGAAAAACGGACACCCCTGTTTTCCCAGAAATCCTCGCCCCGTGATGCTCAACTTCGATGATCACCCACGTAATGTAAGTAAAAAATTCAGTTTTATTTTAACACAACTGACTCACCGATCTGCAGGGGATCCTTGA
This sequence comes from Andrena chrysosceles, assembly GCA_963855975.1. NCBI lineage: Eukaryota > Metazoa > Arthropoda > Insecta > Hymenoptera > Andrenidae > Andrena > Andrena chrysosceles. The sequence goes on from OY979768.1 coordinate 6,925,683, forward strand.
CGCTCCTCGAGCGGAAGAACTGCTCGCCACGCTGGAACTCGTCCGCGCTGCCGTTCGCCAGGCACGAGTAGAGCCTGATGTCCTCCTCGTTGTCTGGGAAGCTCCAAAAAGCTATCCTGAGCTGGAGCTGCTCGGGCACGGGCGGGTAAACGTGCTCCACCAGCTCGAACGGTATGTGAGAGGCCACGCATCGCGCCGCTAGCTCGCATAGTGTCGGCACTGCGCCTGCAAAACGGAGAGAAAACGGGAATATAATAAACTGGAGAGAAAATTGGGAATATAATAAAAAACGGAAGGAAGCTTCCTTTTGCAAATCCAATTTTCTTTTCTCGTGTATCGGAGCAGTAAGTGGATTTCCAAAGGGGGAGGGTATTCGCGAGGCACGGAGCCGCTGACGCAAAAATAATCGTCGGCCGTGTCTCCCTTCCGGCCATCTGTTTCGCGTTACTGCAAAGAGCATGTTTCTGAATCACAGCCTGACCACGCTTTCCCTTGCAACGTGGTGCAGCGCTTGCGAGGGAAAAAAGAAGTCGCGAGGCGAGCTGCTGCGAGGGGACGGTCCTTCGGTTGCCAGCTCGTAACCGCAACCGGAAACTCGGTCGTCCGCAGGCGTCGACCGTTACGGAGGATCGAATGGGTCTCGTAGGACCAATGGAGTAGAACAATTATGTGGATAATTTTTAGCTTCCATTGTTACTGGCCACCCCCTTCGATTTTTGTAAGTATTTGTTGAGCCTTAAGCCATTGAAATGGCAACGTGGGTATTGTAGTTTTTTCATTATAATCGTGGTTAGCGTGACAGAGCTCTGATCGTGAAGCAGGAGGACATTAGCATTCGATTACAAGCGCGTGGATTCGGGTGAATTTGAGAGGCACGAAGGAAGTCCCAAAAGTGACGAAATTCGTGAAGTCCTCGACACCGGGAAGTTCTCGAAGAGCAGGAGAAAAGGGAAGAGGGGTCTCTATTTGCTTATTCCAGGGGCGTGAATGGAGGAAGGGCCGGGGTGAACACTGTTCCGATAATAAACGGTGTTACTGGCCGACGTCGATAACTTTATTAATATCCACGCCCCGAGGACCCAGGCTTCTTCGCGAAATCTTGTTACCAGATGCGATTATATCGATGCAATGAGCTAACGCCGTGTGATTCCCAACGGTAAACGAGGAACTGGAAGCGAGCCCCGTAAGTGGAATTTCCTTTGAAGAACAATTCTTCACAGAGAAGAATACAAGACTAGAGTAGTAAGGTAAGTTCACCATTACCATTCCGGAATTAACGATAAGAACGTGCTTAGGGCATCAGGAGAAGGGGGAGGGGATGGGCACCACAGAAATTTTCTGAATTTTAAAATCTAACTTTTATTAAAAACACTTTTTAGTCAAATTATCGGAATGCTTAAGAAATATATTGTGTTGAAGTGATCACCTTGTATAAGGTGCCTTAAGGGGTTAAGAAGGATTGTGAATTTTTTTGAAAAAGCGAAAGCATATATTTTTACAGAACTTTTTGCATTTAAAGCAGCAACATGTAAAGAACATTTGGTAATTTTTTCGTAGAAAAATGTTTACGTAGAAAAATATTTACGAAACAGTTGCTCTTTTAAGTGCAAACAGTTCTGTAAAAATATACGCTTCCGCTTTTTCAAAAAACATTCACAAACATTTGCTTCTTTTCTACTGCCCGACTATGTATAACTCCCTAATCCGAACCTAGTCATTACGATTTCCCATTAATGTAAAAAATGATAGGTAACAAACAGAGATGCTAGATCTTGAAAAAATATCCAAAAGGAATCAGGCTTTCACATCTGTCAGTGAGAGCTTCAGCGATTTGGTAGTAACACTCTGAATTTTATTAAGCGGTTAATCTTAAAGCAGTCGTCCATTGAAGGGAAGGCGAAAGCAGAATGCAAGCGTCTGATCGAGCGATGAAATCCTCGTCGCTTCCAGATACGTCAAGCCCGCGAATTTCTACAATGTGAAATTCTACTCAATTAAAATCGATTCACGACTTCGGGGGACGACCCCGCTGACTGGGGCGTTTCTCTCGTGCTAAAACAATAATAACCGCGGCCTGGCTCCTACTGAGCACGATAATGAAAGGCGATTCATTAACAATGCCAAACGGTGTTACATAATTACGAAGGCTGGCCAAACAAACGCGCCCGTTAGGTCAGCCTCAAACGCGTCTAGCGAGGCTGGCGCGCATTTTAATCGCTCGTCGCTGTCCCTCGAATATTCAGCGATCTCATTCGTATCCTCCTACAGTGTCTAGCTACCGTCGTGACAAGAATACACCGAGTCATTGAAACTCATTCCAATTTAGGGTACTAAGTAGTCAGTCGTTTTTGTCGAAAATGGAGCATTTCTTTTTCAATTAATTACAAAGAAATAAATTGAAGCTGAGACTTGTTCTTTGCAGCAATGTTTATTAACATCATAAGCTTAAAAAAACATGTTGGTTTAGTAAAAAATATAGATTATAGATCATTAAAGAGGCTGTTTAAAAAAGTTTCTCTTGCTTTGCAACGATTCTAACGAAACCAAATTAAATTCAGCGACCTGCTTGTAAATTCTACTTTAGAATACCTCTAGCTCTTCACTGAACCTATAAAAAAAGCAAAATTGAAGTGACCATTTTTCAAAGAAGTGCGTTTTTCGGCAGACAAAGATGAGGTTTTAGTTTCTTTTCATACAGAATAAGAATTTTTATTAACTTCAATTTTACTAAGTTCAAAAACGTCCCAGTCGATTCTCAAAACCGGTAATTCAAAAGTTATCCTTGCAAAATAAAAGAATCTTTTTTAAAAAGCCTCTTTAATGCTCCATCTGTAGCGTCATATATATAATATAATACACATTTTTCATTAAACAAACATATTTTTTTTAAAAGCCTACAATACTAATAAACTTTGTGTAAAAGTCTCATCTTCAATTTATTTCTTTGTAATTAAATGCAAAAGGGATTCTTCATTTTAGACAAATATCTCTGCCTAAGTAGTACCCTCAACCACAAATCAAATATGACCTACTCTGTTCCTCGGATGCACCGCGTCTGACCATTCACAAGGCTATACTACTTAAAATTTCGCGCAGTGCTCCTTGCGCCCTGATTTTACGTCCAGTCGAGACTCCGTCGTAACAACGACATCGTATCAAGTAAACGAGACAGCTTCGATCTACCCCTGAATATCTATTCACCCGTGGGAGCCGTGCACCTGAAGCTTTATGCGCTGCGTTCTGAAACCGTTTGACCAAGTTTCGATGGAACTGGGTACGCGCAAGTTTTCAGTTTCATTAGGAATTGATTCGGTGTTATCGTCCGTGGGTGCTCGGGATCGATCCGGCCGACCTTTGCGTGGCAAGTGGTGGCGAGGCAGCCCGCGGATCGATCGAGCGGAGCCTAACGAGGCGAAGAGGCTCGCGAAGTCGCGCGCGAGTCGCTCCCCGCCTTCGGCAGAATTTGGCGCGAGTAGCCGGCGTAATTTATCGCTTAATTAAGCCCGAAAACAGCCCGGAATAGCTACGGGGCGAGGCGGCGACGCGATGGGCTGGCGAGATGGCAGCGCGAGACTTTCGGCCACTCGGCCGTCGATAAATTTTTGCCAGAGCCCCGGGGAAAGCGTTTTTCGAGCGCTCCAATTTGCACAGGCACACACGCGACGCCGTCCGCTAACACCCCATATTGATTTTCCCCTGTCGTCGGAGGTGTAAGCCTGAGTTCCAAAAGAGGCCGTGAGCGCCGCGTGTCCCTGGGAAAATAAGAACGGCTAATCGATGCAGAGCAATTTGTCCCTTCCCTCGACGGACACTTAAATATTCTACGGTTTATGCTGCTAGCAGGGATCGGAGGGAAGCGAGTTCAGAGCTGGACTGTTCGAGCAAAACGCTCCGGACTCAAGTATCACTTTGCGAGTGGGTAGTTTCATAAGCGGGTAAGTGAATACCCAGGGAGGTATTCGCTTGAAAATCTGCACTCTTATTCTTGAATTGTTCGTGATTTTGTAATATCGTTTGGGATTCGTGGCATTTTAGGATAAATTGTTTATTTGTCTGTTGATTCCAGCTGATTCGTTCATTATAACGGGAAGTTTGAAATGACAGCGAATAAATGGGGATGCAGGGGATGTTTATAATTATAATCGCACGTTAATCGAATGAACATCACCTGTCGAGTATATCCCCCGAATGCTATTCACAACCGTGGTTCACTCTCGCAACGCAATTTTCCCAGAGCCATTTTCCACCGAGGAAGAAAAAAGGCCACGTTTGTATGCCGGCTACCGAGAAATTCCCTCGATTGTCCGGGCCAACCCCCCTCGATGTGTCGATATTCCAGCACTTTGCAAAAATTTCCATTACTCCTCCCCCGTTGCTTCTCCTGCAAATGTTTGGCCGATCGATCCGCGAAAACGTTCCGCGGCGCGTGCAGCTGTGCCCAGCCGAGTGAGGCACCGTGTTCTAGAATCTCGCGTTCTTTGGAACGGCGCTCCAACTAATTTTCAATTTCAATCATTAAGGGAAGAATACGAAGAACCTAAACACTGAATCAGATTAATACATAGGTGACCAGGAAAAGCTTCGATAAATTTCAGAGCTGCAACGAGGACACCAAAGCAGACGAAATTCAAAGAAAACATGATCTCAGATTCTGGGGACCCTATTTTCTCAGATGTAGGGGGAGTTCCCCTAGTGCCGGACGCTTAAGAATTTTCTCAAGGAAGAAGAAAGGAATAATATTACGGGGTCATTCCGGTTAGATATGTTGAAAAATCGATTTTTTTTAAAATATTTTTCGAAACTACATATCTTCAGGAATGTACTGTTAATTTTTCATGGAAAAATTCCGATTATTTTAGCTTCTACAGAGGCATTTTATAGGGAGCGCAGAGGCTCGGCCTTTATAGATGAAACCTTTGAACGCGTTTTTTTCGAAACGTCGTTTTTTCACATCGCGAAGATAAAATCTCAAAACCTATCGAACCGAATGCTTTATAAATTTTACCGTTTTTTTCTGCACACCTATGGCTCTCGCAGGGACTACAATCATGTATTTTCATTCAGTCTAACCTGCTTATAAAATCAAAAATAGCAAAAGAAAAAATCCGAAAAACATTTTACTTGCATTTTGCCCGCCAGTTTGCTAATTTTTAAGATAAATCACTAATTATATTCCAAGAGATAGCGACAGTCATACTGATCAAGAATCTGTTTGGATTTTTGGGTTCAGATAAGTCTAACAACTGCAATCGCCTTCACGAGCGAGGCATGAAATTTAAAAATGTCATCAAGACCGCTTTCAAAAGCATTTTAAAATCAATAGTTTTATTGCTTTTACATTTTTTATTTACTGTAGAAATATAGTTTAATAAATAGAAAAAGGTTTTATTCCATTACTATAATTATTTTCGTCGCAATAAATTCCTGAAAAATCACTGAATTTATCGGTGCGCTAATCAAAATAACCCCCTAAATAAATCTTCTTAATTGAAATCTAACTGCAGTGTTATCTATCCCCTCTACGGTTTCCGCGGGACAACGGCTCTATAGCGTTTCAAATTTCACAGATATAGCCAATGTCCGGTATTAGGTGTCGAACTCCCCTATACTCCACTAGCAGCTAATGTTCTACATATAATTTCGTCATTACCTAAGGTCTCAAATAGTGCCAATATTTATTACACACGATACGTCAACCCCCTACCGAGAATGTATCCTCGCCAGGGGCTAAAAAATACAAAACCCGAAGGGCCTAGTATAAATTCAACATATTACTAGGAAGCCTCGCATTGCCAACGCAGCGATCGGTATACAAGAGCGAGTGCCACGGCCAAGCCCGTTGCAGCAATTATCCCGCGGAAGAAGATGCCACAAAGGGACCAGCGACGGGGAACGCGAAGGCAGCGTCCGGCCGGCGTGACGTTTCCTTATGCCCCGGGAATTGAAGAACGACGACACCGTTTAGTTTCTGCGCTGCGGATGCTCGCTAATCAAATAGAAATTGAATTTCCATTAATAACGGGGCCGCAGCCCCGTGGTAACGTCGTTTCCGGGCATATTGAGCGCCGTGCCGGCAAGCGAGCGACCGGGACGACGACGATAAAGCTTTTGTCTCGATGGATGAACCACCGTGTTCCCCGTGCGGATGCGGCAAATGGGATTAAAACGATAGAACGTTGCAGGCCTCCTCCGCCCCTCAAGGATCCCCACCCCAGCGCGGTGGTTAATCCTCCCTTTGCCGTAGGAATTTTCTGTTTACACGTGTATTCGCCGGGTGCCAGGCAACCGTCTCGCCGACGAGAGTACTTTCGCGAATTATTGGCAAATTGAAACCTCTCCGCGGAACTGTGATACTTGCTGTGTGATTGGCGGCAAGTATCGCGCTTTAATAGAGCTGCAAATCCACGTGGAGACGGCAATATCGTGCCTCACATGAGAGTTCAATTTTATGACACAATTATTTTATTGTTTTTTAATTATTTTGTTATTAGTTTTGTGAAATTAGACTGGTGTTTCCCAACGTTGGTGCTGGGGAGAATTGGGGATGCTGCTGCTTCTAGGGGCAGTAGGGCGTTGAGAAGCAAGCGGGCGATCAGAACACTTACATTTTGATAAATAGATTTGAAATTTCAATTTCTACTTATTTCATCTTGTTTATTTTTCATCTAACCTTTTAAGATTCAAAAATTACATCCATAGCTACATTTGGGAATTCTGATAATCGAGATATATTCCCCGAAGGCGACGCTGAACAAAACAACGTTTTGAAAAGGGGGCGATCAGCCAAAAATGTTGGGGAAACTCTGAAGTAGACTCTCTTGAGACAAGCCTCGTGATATATTTTCAACAGTCTCATCTCTCGCGACTATTTCCATTATTTACATTTAGTTGCCGAGATTTTGGTCTCGCGTAAAATCTCATCGTGAATTCGCACCATAAGACGTGATCCTTTTTTAATCTAACTGCACTGAAGCACGCTGCAGCACGTGCAGTGAAGTCTACGAGATTCATAGTCCTCCAAGGCTATTAGATTTAGAAGCAAGAAAAGAGGTCTCTTTCCTCGGAGCGCAGAATTCCTCAGAGTTCACGGATACAAAATCAGGAATCAAGGTGGTCGATCCTGCAACAACCCCTCGACGATTATCGGAATCACCGGAGCCGCACGTCTTGGCTGTAAATTTCACGTTAAAGCGAAAATAGAGGATCAGCCTACAGGATCCCTGTCACGGAATCCTGGTAAGTCCTGCTCCTGGATGGCTGTCACGTGGACGATTCGTCTCGACAGCGTCGCGCGAGAGCCTCGAGAAAAATACCCCGAAACGCTTTAATTAGCCTCTGCCTCGTTTCATCTCGATCATTGGAATCACCACTTCGGCTCAACGCACGACTCTGCATCTGCTAGCCGGATCCAATGCGAGGGGGGCTTAATCTCCATCTCTACTGTTCATGCAGGTAGGGCAGGTGCACGTTTCAAGAGATGCTCCTTTGCTAGAAAGAAGACAAAGCAGTGCCCGTATGCATGTCTACACACGTGGTCCTTTAGAATTTTTAATCACCGTAGTTTAACTGTCCACGACGGATATGGGGCCATTTCGAAATTAATCATAATCGAATTTAATTAATATTATTTTCAGAAGCTTTTGCAAAGGGTGTTGGAATTTGTTAAGATCTGAAAAATTCTATTCTTTTTTGTGTGACGCAGTGACGCACTCAGGATTTAATCTTTGGGAGAGCCGAGAAAAATTTATTTAATGCAGTTCAATTTAATGCAAGTTCAGTAAAATTTATCATGTGATTATACAAATTTATTTAAAGAATAAAATCCAGTTTTCTTTTCTTCTTACAAAGCCCCTTCTTTGGAGGATTGCTAAGGTCCCTTGGGCTCTCCCCTCTGGGTGCATCTCTAATCGTGAGTAACATCCAAATACAGGGTTAGAATCCTCAGAGAAGGTGTACCTATTCGGTAACGAGATACTGTAAATAACCGGCTTGATGGCAGAGAGCGCGTTCAGCTTCGGATCCGATGAGTAAAAGGAAGGAACCGAGGTTAAACGTTACACCCCCGCCCCGATATCTGCGCCATCGATGGCTGGGAAATCAGTCGACATCGAATTACCGTTCCCAGGGGAATTAAGCTCGGGGATAGCTGCCTCCCGAGGAGATCCCGTCTCACTCGTCATTTCGTCGGGAGGCGTGGGCGGCAGGGCCGTTTTAATCCGAACGTGGCGCGTCGCTGAAACGCGCTGCCGCGAGGTGAGGCTCGTAAAAACTTTTAACGTAATAAAGGAACTTCCGGGCTGCCTCGACGCCTCCTTCGGCGCCGGCTGAAATTGCATTCGGGCCCGAATGGCCGACGGGAAGTGTCTTTAACTCGGTATGCAACGACCAACATCACCCCCCTGACGCGTCGGTTCATTACGACCAACCAGGTGCATCCAGTCACATTCTGGGAGATACGATTCTTCCTGAGAGATGAACGATACGGCTTACGTCGCGCGGCAGCTCCGATTACCATCAATGTTGAGCGAAGTAGTCTATTTTAATTTTGAAATTGAAGAGTCCTTATAGAAAACTAGCTGACCCGTTACCCGGTTTCACCCGGGATTTATTATTATTATTATTTATTATTTTAGATAGCATATTTAAAAATAGCCTATAATCTAATCTAGGATGTATTTAATGTATATTCAAAATTTCATTGAAATCCGTTCAGCCGTTTAGGCGTGAAAGAAGGAGAAACAAACAGACAACGTTTCACTTTTATATATTAGTAAGGATACAGTAAGTGCCAAAAAAAATTCGTGCCAAAGGTAATAGTATAATATAGAATTTTAATGAGATTTCCCATTGTAAATAAGTTACCAATAGTGGTAAAAGAAGATACCACTGGAACGTCCAATGCCACTTCTGTAGAAAACAATGTAAGAGCCAATTAGCTAGGGGCAAACAGGATTGGCACTTACAGTGCTTGCAAATTTAAATGAATGGCACATTCAGTTTTCTCTACGAGTAAGAACTGGCACATGCAGGGTTTTCTACAACTGCAGTTCTGTTTTCAACGAATCTGTGCCATATTGATGCAATAAAATTGAAAATACTGTGATACATTTGGGTTATCGTGTACTTAAGCATATTTAGCAATCAATACAAATCAAATTCAATAAATAATTGAAAGCGTGGAAAATTTTTTCTCTCTCCTGGAAAAATTTGATTTTTGGCACTTACAGTGTTTTCTACAAGGACTCTTCAATTGTTAAACAGCTTACTCTCGAGAATGACAGAGGCTACTATTTCAATTATAATACGTGATCGTCAACCATATCAAGAATGGGGTGGGTAATTAATTATGACCCTTATTTGCATCGGAAGCTTCATCTAGTGAAACCCTCAAGCTTGCGTCGACATTCATCGACAATCGAAGCGTCGAGTTTCACAGGCAATACGATTACAAACGCTCCCCGGAGCGGGGATCAAGCGACGTTAAATCGATTGAGACCTTCCACGCGAAAGCTGGCGTCGACGTTCACGCGCGCGGCATCCCAGCTCGTACGTGTAAATGGCCGGTGCTCCCCCTCGCCTAGGAAGGCAACTTGACCTCGATGGAAGGAATCATCCCCTACCCGTCTACCCTGTACATCCTTCCCACCCTCACCGTTGGCCCGCGAGATCCCGTATACACTTCTGCCGAAGTCCGAAGGATTACTTCGTCGACGCTGGCAACCGTCGTGCTAAATTCAATCGAACATTCGCGGACCCGAACGACGTCTATTGATTTATCGCGACGCGAATTCATTAGCGGATTCGATTATTCGGGAAACGCTGGTCGTGTCGAATTTCCCATCCCGCTTGGTGAATCGCGCCCCGAATCCGGCAGATTGTCACCCCATTCTGAGAAGGCGAGGTTGCAAGTGTTGGAACACTTTGGGATAAAATCGGGGTGGATTATATTCCGCGGGAACCATCTGAAAGGTGGGTGAAAGCTGATCGTATAGGTACTGTGGAGTGATGGGTGCCTGAGGAAGACTATCTACTAGGAAATTTGGTGATTAAACAGAGAAATCTTTTGGCTTTCAAGTCTGTTTAAAAATTTAACTTTTCGTGAATTAAAAAAGAGACAAGTATCGATCTATTTGGCATCCGGAAGGATACTGTTCTCTTCACGATGCTCCCATTCCGATATAAATGGATATTTTAATCACACAATTTTTTTATTGTCTTAGAAGGTGATAGAATAAAGCTACGAACGTGCAAAATATTACTTGCAATACTTGTTTCGTTTTTTAATTTCTGAAAAATTAATTTTTTTTTCAGTCAACACTCCAGAAAAAAACCTTAAATTCTGCAGGTTCAAAGTAACAAAACGTGGGGGCAGGGAGTAGGTACAGGATTTCAGCGAAAATATATCTGTCAGGGAACAATTTTATTTTCCACCGCTTCTGTTTCGAAGGAGGAATGGACGCTGCGATAACACGATTGCCTCTCGTGTTCCTGTTTCCAAGGGGAGATTTTTCATTTTAACACAGCTCCCGAATCTTTGCTTTTAGGAGCTGGCGAGAGAGAGTAATTACACAGTCGTGAACGGAGATAACACGCGATACTCGGGGCTGAATTCAGTGTTCAATTAAGCCACTTAATGCGCCCTATAATTCCTACGGCGAGTTCGGGCGAATACACCTCGTTAGACTTAATTAGTTCTGCTCGTTATCGAACAAATATTCTTCCCTTAACGCACCCCCTGGGAAAATTAAAATTTTAAGAAGAGATTCCATCTGGAAGGATTATACAAAAATGGAGATAACGTTTATCGGATAATACCCAACTCTAACACCTACTTAATCCTCGAGTGACACAATAGGTACTTCCACTTCTTAATTCTAATTAAAAAAATTCTATTTTCTCCAGCAGAATTCCCTTCCACCCCCAGCGACAGACACCACGAATTAAAAGGTTTACTTGAGAATTTTCCCACAATTTTCCTGGCGTTTCAACCACACCAAAAATCCTCCTGGACGCCCCTTCACCCCCCACACTAGTCAGCCGACCAATTAAGAGTTTCTCCTCTTGGTCTCCCCGTTTCATTCACCCCCCTTCGCTCCCCTGTTCCCATCTCTACATCGACCCATCGGAAGGACCGAGCAGCCGGTGAAAAAATCCAACCCTCCCCAGCACGCGAATAATCCCCGTGTCCCATCGATTTCTAACAGGGGGTGGCGAGCGAAAAAGTAGACGCAGAGATCGCCGTCCCGAAAATTCCGACGGAGCAGCAAGACTTTTTTTTCAAGCCGATAGATACTTTTGTTTCCCCCGGTTTAACGGCCGTGAATTTCCCGAATATCTCCCCCCGGGGGCCTTCCTGGAAATGAATTTCGCGTGGCGCAACAACGACGGTGCATCGACCCCGCGCTACCCTCGATCGATGTCCCGTCCCACCAGCCACGCTACGCGGAAAGTAGACGCATGAAAAGGCGCGCCCGGGGAGATTTCAATTTTTATCCCCGACCCCACCGCCCCCCTCTGTTCGACCGTAAAAATTGTTTATTCCCCTGGCGATCCGTACGTCCGACGGAATTCATCCTGGCGGAATGGAAAGACCCACCCCCGCGAGAGTGATTCGAACCAACCCTGTCTGTGTCCCTGATTTTCAACGACTGGCAACGATTTTGTTTAGAAGTCTTTTGGGTAATCAACGGAGATGAGGGTTTTAATTAGAGGAATTAATTTTGAAGCTGGTAAAGGTGTTTTTGTTTCATTAGAGGTCACCCTTAAATTACGTAAGGTTTTTCGGGAGGTCGAGGGGGTCGCGAATTTCTTACATTTTCTTACAGGGGGAGGGGGAGTTCAGGTAGGGTTTTCTGTAATATTTTTAACCTCATTTTCAATATGATTAACCTAAAAACGATTTTTAATATAAATCTTTCAACGAATTTTAATAACTGAAAAATGCAATGTAAAAATTATTACCTAAGGGAGGGTAGGGGGTAAGAAATCCCTAAAATTACCATTACGTAATTTAAGAACAGTTCCTTAATGGGATAGTGTTTTCGGGGGATGTCGGAAAGTGTGTCGAATTTCGGAGGGTTTGTGGGCGAAGGAAAGACTTTCAATTTTTGGTACGACCGCAGGAATATGAAACACGCGGGTGCAGCGTGTTATTATCGGACCAGAAATTCCCATTGCCGTGGTGTTCGCGAGAGGGCGGCGATCAAGGGATTTTTCGCATAGATCGGAGGGGGAGCGCGGCGATGCAATAATTCGGAATATTTGCTGGGTAATCGAGAGGGAATTAGTACGGGCCTGCAGGAAATCGAGATACAATTTGGCTCGATGGAACGTTCCTCGGTCGCTTTAACGACCTCTCGCGCTAACGATTTTCGAAAACTGATACCCCTTCTTTCGCCCCGCGCAATCTGGATAGAGGGACGCCCATCGTCGACGATAGACCTGTTGATACAGAGTGGCATCGCTCCATTCCCCTCTCTGCGCGGGGTAATTGCTTTCGCCGGTCAATTTCGAAGAGACCGTTCGTTTTCTACGGTCACATCTTTGCGCCCTCCATTTCGAATTCCTGGGTATTATTGTTGGCTACTGAAGACGGACGAGTACTACTACACAATTCCTTCGTCGTGGAATTCGCAGTGAAACCTTTGTGAATGGAACTCTTTATAATTCCTTCTTCGATTTACATATCTTGCATGAGGGATCAGAAATTATTATTTTATCCTCTCATCGATTTAATCCCAATGCTCTGTGTATCCACCCCTTACTCCCTAAGAATGACTCCTAAGGAAGTACACCAAAGTCTAAATCAGGCTTTCGAAATTATTGCCCATTCATGTCAGTTTAAGTGATCGGGGATCGTTTAAATCTTCCCGGAGTCTTATTTCATCCCTTGAGCTCCAGTAATCGCAGCGAACGTCCGTGTTTTATCAGGTACACCACAACGGTAGCACATTCAGCTTTAATAACCTAATAAGAGCACAGCTATTAAAACGCAAAATGACAAACGCTTTAATAAGCTGTTTTGCTTCCCTCTGGCACACCCCCTCGGGCCTTGTGATTTCTAGACGCTTGGTTAAGCTAAGTTTCTGCGCGAAGAATTCACGATATAAAATGTAATTAAATCGTGTCTTCCATTGTACACCACCTTTGGAAGTCGAATACAGTGTCGCGAATTATGGATGTGGGAGGGTAGTTCAATAAGGAAATTTGGGGGAGGCTCTAACCCGAAGGGATTTCACCAGGCAACGTTGCCGCCGTCCCTAAATAATCCAGCCATCCCCGGTAATAAAACGTCCTCCTCGCCACGAGGTATTACGACTACCACTGCTTCAAAGTTTTCCACTCGGCCGAGAACGGAGAAGCAAGGGAGGAGCTGTGGGGTAAAAAACGACGGGGGAGAATCGAAAGGTATCATGGTGATTACCTTCGAACGATCCACCGTTCACCCTGCAGCCATCGTTGAAGAGCAAGTCCCGCTGCCTTTCAGAATACGCGCGGGGATTAAAAATTAATTCGCTGATACCGTCCCATTCCGAACCGCGGGGGTCCGCCGGAGCGACCGAAATTTCCGCCCTCCTTTCAACCCTCCGAGAGCCTCGTAACCGGGAAAATAGAAAACGGAAAGAGGGACTCGAGGGTCCGGCATAAATGAACGCTTCGGCGTAATATTTTCATCCCGGAGAGGCGGAAAATGGAAAACCAGCTTTCGGTTCATTCGACCGCTCCGATTCCGGGGAAATTATCATCCGGGGTCGGTTGCAGCGCCTTCATCGCGAAAATAAATTCCCTTCGTTCCATTCGAATCGCGAAATAGGTACGCCATTCCATAGGAAACGGAGCTTCGCCCTTTACCCTTCAAAAATTTCATTCCACAAAATTTAGAAATCAGAAATTCTAAAAAGAAAATGTAGCATTAAGGGGCGAACGGCTGGAAAAAAAACCTTGTTTTTTCGAAAATTAAAAAAATATATATTTGATATAGGTACTTGAAGTGGATCGAGACTTTTGCTGTATTGATAATCGGGTCTGACACCCAGAAGGATATTTCTACTTACAAACTTTTTATAATCTTAAAAGGTGATAAAACACTCTGCATTAAAAAATTAAGTTTGTCAGCCATTACACTAGGAAGATCTTACCAAAGACACCCCAATAAAATACCCCAAGTTGCTAAACGCAATATCTAATTCTTAAAATTTCGATACAAGTCTCACCCCTCTTCCGATTTCTCCCTGAACCTCAAAAACTCGCAGGACATTCGCGTTATTTACTACAACCCCTCCCCCTCTTCACCACCTCGGGAAAGCTTTCCGCAGAGAAAGAAAAATCATCGTTTCACCCTGAAACCGGGCGCACTCTGGGGGTGGATACGGTCGGGTGAACGGGGGTTGCACGTGAAAATATGCAACCGCCAACAAAAGATCGTCCGGCCTGCGCGCAACACACGGGGAAAGGACCTTTCTGGCACGGCTCCTGCTCATATTTCAGGATCCCTTTCTCCGTCGGCGCACCGTGAAAGAGGGCCTCGAGCGGCGGCTCACCCCCGCGCCCTCCCACGGTCGCGCGAAAACGAGGACAAAGAGCCATTTTGCCGTAACGCGATATGTCACGTCACTGTACGGGGGTGGCGGAGGTTTCTGGGCGGGGGCGAGGCTTTTCTGTGTCACCGATTTAATCCCGCAGCCTGGGATCCTCCACTTTCGTCGCAGGATATCTCCTTAAAGGAGAGGGTGGCGAGGATTTGCGGGGCATTAAGGGTTGTGAGCTTTTCACGAGCTTTTAAACTCTGGGGGTTCGATAATAACGACACGCGCTGTATTCCACCCCCTCGCGCTACCCTTAGCTCTCGCTGAGTCGAAAGGGAGCTAGAAAGAGTCACGCTTCAGCTCTGATTCCTCAAATATCTAGAAAATACGCGAGATTATGTTTCGTTTGTTAGTTTAATGCCTTTTACTTCCTGCAAATACCTAGTTGCGATGTTCGTTGCACGGAAGCTGGTGGTGTTTGATGTATTATTTAAGTTCGTGGATTTAACTCGAGACGTAGTCGAGGAAGAGGTTTAGAGGAGTTAGGGTGATGTTCGTGTGATTAATTGTTAGGAGCTTTTTAGGGGATGCTACTGACATGTTCTTTATCAGACTGAGGCTGTGCAGGCGTAGCCGATGGCTGAGGATTATCGTCGTCGAGACGCTGAAGGGGTCGTGTAGGTAGTTACGGGTCATTAACCTCCATAAGCGCATTCGATTATTCTCCCATCATAATAATTGATACATTTCATAGTGACCACTAATACACGAATTTATTAGCCTGTTAGTTCAACGACGGTAATAAGACGCTCTTCCGCAGAGCGGCCATTACAGTAATTTCGCTATTTCAAGCGAGGAGGGTGTTCTTTTTGAAGGAGACAAGTGGAAGCTCGCTCTATCGACGCAACGACAGACAAATTCCATGAACCAACCAAATTCTTCAAAAATCTATTCCCTTAGAAACGGAATAAAATCCATACCGATTTTCTTGAGACCAATAATTTTCGAATTTTTTGTTTCAGATAAGCCTGAGTAGGGAAATCAACTTTGCCACGGACATAGGTATTTTTTTTTGCGGTGCGATATTGGTGCTACCTATAAGAAAACATTTGAAACAAATTTAAAAAATCTTTTTATATTTCTTTATAGTTTATAATATAAGAGTAATAAATACAAAAAACATTTATTTCCTTATACGTTGTATTTATTAAGAAAAGAATCTTTAAAAATAGCTTAAATTTTCAGCCAATCAAAGTAGAAGGGCCCCTTAAAATCTTTTTACCTCCTCAAAACTCCAAAGATCCACAAACTGTAACTCCCTTAATCTCATCAAAACACCATTCCAAACGCTCATCATTCACATTCAAAGCCTCCAAAAGGTCCCCGCCCCCCGCCCCGCGCTGTTTGCCCTCGGAAACCACAAAAAAACACTTCATCAGCCTCCATTCGGCCCGTCGCATGGAAACTCGCGGAAGAGCCCCGTCGCGCGACGGGTGTCACGCAACAGCAGCGAGAAGCACGAAAGCTGACTACGTGACAGCCCGGCGTTAACGATAACATCGACAGCCAGCAGAAAAAATAGAATTTCCCGCGGCAAGGGTGGATCGATCCGCGGCATTAATTCCACCTGCGACGACGAGAAAATTCAGCCCCCGTTCGGCCGCGCGCCCTTTGTCGAGGACTGGCAGGTCGATCCCCGGAGGGCTGACGGTCCTGAGATCCTTCCAGGGGAGTGTGTATGCGTTCACGGGCCATTAGCCCCGACAAGCGCATCCTATTACGGCTACGCGCCACGGACAGCCTCGGTAGAATGGGCCGATCAGAAAATCCCAAAGCGACTTTTTCCAAAAGGGCTTAAAAATGTCCGCGGTCGACTTTCAGACGCTGGAAAGCCGATACCCTAAGTACCTTTTCTCCTGAGCCGATCGATCAGCTTCCCTGGAAACGCTAGAGCAAACGCGTCGACGACCTGGAGGCCCCGTTTCCTTTTCCACCCCCTCGCACGACCTGCGACCAAGGGTTTCGCTTTGCCCTTCTCTCGGCGAGGTTCGCCTCCGGTCGACTTCGGTTGCCGTTAAGTGGATCGTTGCGTTTGTTGTTGATGAATGGGGATCGCCAGGAGACCGTCGGCTTGGTCCGAGGGCGAGATTGTTTGGCTGATGCGATCCAGCGGGGATATCGAATTTTTGTAGGGGACTCGTTACAAATGATCCGGCATTCATGGATTCCTCGGGCATGGAATTTTCGGCGGCGACGCGGTCGAAGATTGCGATTGAAAATGGCCCCCTTTGCCTTCGAGTCGGCCTTGATAAAGGACGAGAAGGGAGGCGTTCCTCCCGCTGGTCGTTTTACCGCGGGAAATGCGGCTTCTTTCCCCGGCGTTCCGGGATTCGATGAAAGACGATTTTTCTTGCTACTGAGAGGGGTGCGGGGGAGGAGAGAGAGATAGAGGATCGGCCGTTGAAAAGAGATGCCAGTCTAATCTCGGGCACAAACCGTAACAAGTCGCCGGGGGAGTTCACGTCGATTTTCTCTTTTTCACCCTCGAGGTAGCAAAATACGAAGATTGTGTGGATACAGACGATTGACGAGAGAGTCACCCTAAAATCGATTTCTTTAAGCTTCTGAGAGGGGACGAGGTTTGACCTGGTTCTGTGAAGAATACTGTTGCTTCGGAGTTATCAATCGGAATCTACGTACATATCTGATCAGAAAGAATATGTTTAACGCAATCACGATCCACCCTGTGTCTACTGGATACTCTTCGACGAGTTTCTTCTACGTCAGGGTTTGCAGACACCTGGCAGAAAGCAGATCTGCTCTCGATATTTCATTTCGGACGGTGGCGAAGAAAGAGGGTGGTTGGGAGATGCTGACTAAGACCTCCTCTCCCTGCACCCTCCATCTAATCTCTTTTAGTCGAGCCATCAACCCTCCGTTTGTCATCGTCTACGCCCCTGTCCGTCGTCGAACAATGGGACCAACTATTTGCCTGAGGGAAAAGTGCCACATTGCTCTCTATTTAAAATTATTAATATTGTTGTTAATAGTAGTAGTAGGTACAGCTTTATTACTCACGAGTATGATGGATGTGTGACTACTTAAGTAAGAAGTACAATCTAAGTTGAAAACATTCCAGTGTTCTTAATAAATTTTTATTGCACAGAAATTTTTTTTCCCGGAAAATTTTATTCGAAGAATTTTTTTGAGGAAATTTTTATTTGAGGAAACTTTTATTCGTGGAAACTTTTATTCGAGGAAATTTTTATTCGAGAAAATTTGTATACGAAGAAATTTTTATTCGCGAAAATTTTTATTCGAAGAAATTTTTATTCGAGAAAATTTTTATTCCAAAAAATTTGTATTGGAGGAAATTTTTATTCGAAGCAGCGAATAAGGATTCTGCACGGCACGAAGTACAGTAATTCGAATAATACCAAACTCTGATTGACAACCATTAAGACTGCACCTCTAGAATAATCGATTTCTGTTAGAAAGCAGAGCGCTCCTCCCTCGCTAATGCGATTTATCATCAATGAAAATACAGCCGACTTAGCGTTCCAGTTGAAGCTTCCAGAAGTCATCGACCACACGCTCGCAGCCTCGAGAAAAGCCAGGGCTCGCATTCACCGAGGGAAAATCGTAAGAAGACTGATCCCTGTGGCGTTTCGAATGGCGGAGCAGCCGGTTGAAATATAAAGTGCTTACACGTCGGCTTTGCCTGCATAATGGCTCGTTTGCGTGGGAAATGGCTGCGATTTCGAGCGGGGATTGCGGGCCCGAGGTAATCTGAAAATAAAATCTCGCGGGATCCAGGTCCGCGGCGCTCGAAAGCAGTCCAGAGGGGGTGGTGGGCTTGGAAAACAAGGGGGAAGGGGTCGGGGCACAAAGCTCCACGTCGTTTGGCGGATTAAGCCGCGAGTTCCTGGATTCGACGGGCGGCAACCGGAAGCCGCGCGTGTCCTCGCCGGGGGAGGATGTAATTCGCGGCACAACTTCGTCAACAGAATTTCATTTCGCGGACCGCTCCGCGAATTCTCTTTCATACCACGGATTTTTCGCTACCGGCTTGCGTCCGCGCTTTGAAGAATTATCGGGAATAGTCCTCTTCCTCGCACAATTCCGCGAGGTTGAATCGGTTTAACCACAAGCCTGGAATATTTGACGATCTGTCAGGAGAACCGGCCATCAAATATTACGCACCCTGTACTTTGGCGAACTTAGGCGAAATAATCCGCGGCGAGATAAAACGCGCATCTCCGCGGCTGACCTTAGGTCCAGAGAAGGTATCTCGAGCTGGTACGTTAGAACGTTTAATTCTGTACGACACGTTAATTAATACGCGTCTTGGCGAAGCTCGTGTATACTTCGGGCTACATTCCGTCGCTGGAATGAACATGGCGCTGTAATTTAAACGCTCCACGCCATTGTGCGCAACACCCTGAGAAAGTAGAGTCGTTTCTGGTAAGAATGCATTCGAAAGGAAGACCCTCTGCTCTCATTTTACACGAGAGAAGTGCTAAAAAACGCGTTAGAAAATGGGTGATAAAATACCGACTTAAATACCGAAAGGGTTGCAATTAGTGGAAGGTGTTGGTGCGTTTGGTGCTGATTTCGAGAGCCGACGCGACCTTTCCCCTTGGCGGTGCTCCAGATACGCGATAGGGATGGGGTTGTTTCTGGCGACGGGGAATTTGGATGCTAAGATCGAGTGGAAAATAAATTGGAGGATGTTGAGAGTAGATCGTGATGAAAGTTTGTAGTTTTGCTGTAATATTGATCTTAAAAAGTGACGTAATTCAATTTCATGCTGTGATCCTTTTACCTTACATCCGTAGTTTCCGACGCAACCAATAAAAGCTAAAATTAAAACAGAATTATTAAATCGGTGGCGGAAAAACGGCGATTTGGTACTCCAAGAAAAAATCGATCGTGTTTGTGGGTAACTAAAAATCCGCGTCTTTTTAATTTTTTTTTTTACGAAAATTTCGAATTTTTACGGACCATATCATAGATTGCGCGGGAAATGGCACAAGTTTTATACGTCCTCTATTTTTTTCAAGTCGATCTGAACCTCTTTCATTCGCAACTATGCGAAAACTGAGAGAGAAAAAAAGATTCGAGATAAAAAAATAAAACCGACTTCAAAGAAAATAAAATTACACTAAAAAGTGAAAAATAATTTTTTCCCTTATTTAATCTACGACTCTCATATTTTTTAAGTCGGTGCCTCATCATTTGCACTGTGTAAATCTGGCGCCGACTTAAAAAATATGAGAGTCGTAGATTAAGTAAGGGAAAAAATTATTTTTTCTTTTTAGTGGAATTTAATTTCTTCGAAGTCAGTTTTAATTTTGTATTCAGAAAAGACAGTACATTCGGAAAATACAATAAAAAAAGAAATAGATTTTTCAACTCCCCTTAAAGCAAATTGAAAATGTTAACTTTTATATTACCTACACAACAAAATATTACAAATTGATGTCTCTGTGCGCAAATATAGTACGACCACTTTTAGCGCACCCTCGAAAACAAATTTAAACACGCAACAATACATACAATTCAGGGACATCAAAGAAAACTATTATTTCTGACAAATGTATGAAGAAAATGTACCTAAATCTGATTTTTATACAGCACAAAGAACCAGTCAAGAATGATTTATTGCATACAAAAACATAGCGTTGTGAGTACAAATGCAGTGACTTCCCCTAGTCGGTGGGCAATCGAGTTCCAATTTATTAACAACCGCAGCCCTCCCCGATTTTCACTGTCGCGTGCCAGCTTCCGCGCCAATTTCGCAGACGCTGTTACGCTTAATTATGAAACGTGTTTCCCCAATAACGAAGGTGGCGCGTTCCCCAGCCATTCAGCCCGACGCCATTAGTATCGCCCCGTCAGCGGGGCCGCAGCCCGTCGGTGGGTTCCATTGATGTAGACTATTGTAGACGGATCGATGGTTGCCGGGGAAGGCAACGGGTAACCCTGTTAGTCGGCTGGAAAGCGTATCCATTACCGATCCTACGAGATCGCCGGGAAACACGGCCAGGGTCGGCGAGGGCTAGCCGTTTTAGGTCATCGCGGTTGTTTCATTGAATTTGCCACGAGGAGAGCGAGCGCGCGGTGTCGTTGATCGATCGGAGGGGACCTCGCGAAGCCTCTTCTCCTGGGGACAACTTTCCCGTACAATACTGCTTCATATTTTACCCAGCAGGTTCATCTCGAGATACTTCAAGCCCGATGTCTACGGCGTTTAGGTTTCAGAAATCGACAAGAGAGAATCGAGGGCACAGATTTCTTCGGGATGGTACAATTCTGACGAACGGAGTACGCCAGATTCATTTCCACGGTTTTTCCTCCGCTCCCTAGTCCATCGATCTCCAACGCCGGCTGAGCGAAAGTCCAATCTGGAGGTTCATCCCCTAGCCAGCGACGAGGCTCGATAAAAACCCTCGTTCGGCCGCGTCCATCTTTAATTTGCTAAAAGTCGCGGGGTTGGCTCCACGGCGCGCTTGATTTCGCCCGATCTCCGGCGAACGGGGGAGAGGAAAAACTCCCTGCCCTGTGATTCTCGTTCCGGGAGAGCTCTTTCTCGCTGTCGCTCGCTTTCGAGCGTGAAAGCGCAAAGAGCGTGAAAGCTCCGGCCGCGGAGCGTTGGGGCGGGCCGCGCGAATGCGGCCGCCAGAAACCAAAGGCAGGAAGATGATAAAAAGAAGGACGATGGCAAAAAATTAGCGCGCAAACGGCGAGTCGTGACAAAGTTTCGCGGTGGCTGGGGCTATTCGTTTAGGATAAGCTACTCGCGGGCGAGAAACCTCCCTTTCAGCGTGCCTAGCCACCTTTTGCGTTTGTTTCAATTTTATTCTCTCGCTGGAACTCCTACTGATTGAGCGCAAAGTATGCCTCGGTTAATCAACTTTGAGAAATTAACTCCAAAAAACGCGAATTCGGAACTCCGCGCTGCTTACTTAACTACTTTTACAGACAACACATATTTTTGAATGATCAATTTTTATGTTAGTAATTATTTCAAACAATTATTTATTGACATAAACTTAAAAGAACGATTTATTTCATGAACTGATCAAAAATTAGTGCCTGATCAAGAACTAGTTCCTTAACGGTATGTGTACGGACGCGTTATTGAAATGCTGACAAATTCATTCTATTCTATTGGTTGAGATCCAATATGGAGGATCTTGGGAAGGGCACGACATTGGCTAATCTGGAAGGTTTGCGCAAGAGCACACCTTATGAATTTTTTCGTCGCTAACGCACACCTATTCTGATGTGTGTATTTCTACGCTGAGAGCTCGATTTGGCCTACACGCCAGAAGCTTGGCACTATCCCCACCACTTCTGGCTCACTCTTGTTCTGCGAAGGCGAGAGCGAGAAGGAACGAGAGCGAGTCAGAAAACGTTGAGGAAAGGAGCACCGAGGCAGGCAATGTGCGTGGTGAGAGAATACCCCTCACGAAACTCACCGGCCAATATATATGATACCCAATTTAGTCAGCCACCTTTTGTCATAGTAGTACGACTCAAACAATCAGAGTTCACGAAAAAGTTTCTTTAACACCGAAGTTTGGAATATTTTTAAACGATTTCGGATAAGTATCCCTGATTAATAATGCAATAATAGTTGCTGTTCAAACACGAACGCGGACCAGGTTCTTAGTAAGCCTTCCTGGAGCCCCGAAGCGCACAGTCATCGCAGAGTGCCGCACAAACATTCAACGAACAACAGACAGGAGTCCAAGAGACGAGGAGGCGGCAAGCAAACGAAAGAAGAAAAAAAAGATGGTCAGTCATCTTGCGCGGCCTTCGAGGTGCACTGTTCAGCACGTCCACAGTGGAAAAGGTCGAGCCTTGGAAGCCCAAGGGGCGAGGAATCAACGCTGCACTTTTTGCTCTCCGTTGGTTCCTTTAAATCGAGTGTTTGCGAAAACATAGGTTCCGAGACCAGGTCAGGCATCCAAGAGGCCTTTGTGGAGCTGGGAAGAATGGAGGAACCAAATCCTCCTCGAAATCCCCCGTCAAGTGGAGCCAAGTTCGGAACCAAATTCTATCTGACATCAGATAGGGAACCCGTCGAATCACAATTCAAACAAATATCCAATATTTCAACTTCCCGACCTCCACTATCGACGATATTTCCGAGTCTAAGGCAAAATAGAGGATGAACTCAGCCGCTAGAGATAAAATGGAGGATTCTCTGAAAGTCGATGGCTGTTCCGCCTGCGCTAAGTACCTTCGGAGTTCATGAACACAGCAATGCTTGTGTAACAACAAAAATCAACTCATTACTTTGTCTGCCACTCAGTCTAGAGCTGCATCGAGTCATTGTCGTCCTAATGTCTATTCAAGAAAATGCTGCTTTCCACCTGGAATAGCGAAGACAGTAACGCGAACAACATTCCTCGTAAGAACGGACGCAACCTGTCGCCCATCTCAGTCAGCGCGTCTTAATATGTTTACCAGCCGCGTGGCCAATGTCCATTATACCTCAGCTGTGAATAATTACGTGGTCAGAGCCGATAATAGACTGCGAATGCATCAGGAGTTCGCGAGAGGAGATTCTTGTATCTTTCACTGCGATATCAATATTTCTCTATTCGTCTCTGAGTTAAACAGAAATTTTCATTCTTTAACCACCAAGGTGGAAACGCTTCCAAGTCACGAACAGTTCATCCCTCCACGCTGACCCTTTGTCTGCCGAGGCTGCCACCCTCCTCCGTCTGTTATTTAGATACAGGAGGGGGATCCTGCGGGTTCGTCCACCCCACAGCAGCAAGATAATCATCTCCCACAAAATGATACAACCGCAAGCCGGACTGGCCCTCCACTTGGCCAAGATACGGCCAACTTGATGCTGAAGCCGAGCACGAACTCGCAACTTATCTTCTCACTCCATCGCGCTCCACCGTGGATGTTGGGTGAGTCGAGCTCGAAATCGTTGATTCGAAATCTTAAGGATTTTTGAGGGACGTGGAGGGTGAAGTACAAAATTGGAGGCTTCTGAATGGGGATTTTTCAATACTTGGTACCAATTTATCCACACCAGAGTCGCAGTGATGGATTTAACCGGATTTGATTTTTTAAGGATATAGCCGAGTTTGAGTAATCTGAAAGTACCAGCAAAAGTTGCCCTTAAATTCTTTAAAATGCTAGAGAAACTAAATATTATAGCACTGCCTAATGCTTCCTAATTTTTATTCTATAGGTACACGTTATCTACAATTTTGAATTTTTGCCGAAATATTTATCTGTTTATTAGTAAATTTTCCATTAAAGTAATTTATTATACTCTGGAAATATTAACCTTTATCGAGAACACTTGTATTTTTATTCACACACACAACAAGTAAAAGGTAATCATAAATAAGTCGAAAAACATTAAAAATAATAAATGAGTAACTACTTACTGTTTATTTATTTTTTTATTTATTCATTATACAGGAAGGACCCCATTATTTACAAAAAGAAAATGAGGAAAAACTATTAAAGTATACCTATACATAGAGGAAAAAATAATGACAAACACAATGTTGCTCAGCTAGAATCGCATTTTAAACCACACTGCGATGAACAATTGTCGCCTGGGTACCCAAGGCCCAAAAAAAATTATAATTTTATCCAAACACTACATTTTTTCTGTTTTACTACAGTTAGCTCGTTTTTCGTAAACTACCTCTTCATTTCCCCGAAAAAATGAGCCACTCAGAACGTTTGCCACCTGGACCATTTTCCTTAAATCCTTAATTTCTTTCTCCAAATTCCTCTACAACACTCCGCCTCTAATACATCTCCCAAGGAGTCAGTAATCATAAAATCCTCCTTCCCCCAACGATTTTCATCCCGAGAGCTCGTCGAGCACTAAGATTACCAAAGTCAATCGCCCAGACGTTTATTATTTCGTAAATGGATAGGCGTAGTCGATGGTCGAAGAAAGGGTGAAAGGAGCTACCGCAGCGTTTGTTTCGTCTGCGGCCGTAATCGAGGCGTTTTGCACCTGGGGCAACGGGATTGGCCTTGGCACGGCGGCCAGCTGAGGCGAACGAATCGAACTCCGGTATATACGTACAGCCAAGCGCGATCAGCTGTCGCAGCTGTCAAGCCTCTCTCGCAACTTAATTCCACGGTTTCTCGCCTCGCCAGTTTCTTTTTCCTCCGGCGACTGGCCAGAACAAGTCATTCCTTTGTCCCGTCGTCACGAAGAAATCGCCGAACGATCTGCAATTAGCGCTGGTAACGTCATCGGCACAGGAAGAACTCTTCCCACTTGTTTGCTACCTTCTGCAGCAAATAATTCCCCTACCTCCGCGTGTCTTTATTTCCCCGGAATGAAAGGAAAATGAATTCTTGTACGTTGCTCCTGCAACTTCTGCGACAGTGTGTCTAATGGTAGCTTAAGTACCCCGGCTGAATCGCAGGTTGCCATTTCGGTACAAGGATTACGTGTTATCGTAGCGCTTTTCAACGCTGCGTTAATCACTGCCCTCCGCGAACCGATCGCACAGCTGGAATTAATGCGTGCGTGCGTAGGGGCGATTAATTGTGGACGTCAGTTCGTCTCGATGATTACAAAGTTCCTTGTGTGATCGAGACAAAGAGGCGACGTGGAAATGCTGGGAACATCGGTACATTTAACTTCACTTCCGCTGCTCTCTCTTCCTACGGCGGAGCAACGGCCCATTGGGAACCACCCCTCGACTCCCATGGGAACCAATCCATTCGTACTTTGTGGCGATTGGTATAGCGTTCCTCCCCGTCCCCTGTGCATCCCCGAAATTAAAATGCAAATTCCTTGGCGTTCAACGTTGCCCATCCCGATGCAACGTTTCGACGAAGAGTTACTGCGGCGCAAAAAAGAACAGTTTAAACTGTGCATGGCTAGCGGAGTAAAATGGTTTCAGTAGAAAGAATTATTTCTTACAATTAGAATTTATAGGATCTGGGTGATTGGAATAGAGAAGTGGGCGAATTGAGATTTAGAGAGTTTCTATATGATTGGTTGAGATGCAGGGTTGTTTAAGGCGAGCTGAATGATTCCTCCCCCTTTGTGACAGCATCCAGTGGCTACAAAAGCTAGCCGAATGAATATAACCCTCTAGGGTTGAAAGCAACTCCGAGCACGCAGGATTGAAGTTTGTGCTTTCAGCAGGAAAGATAGATCCGTTGATTGTAAACAAGGGCGATTATCTCTGATCAAAGTCCAGGTGTCCTCCTGCTCTACACTCCCACACTCTTGCACCCTTCTCCACGGTCGACGCAACAGTCTTCCCTTTAACCACAGCCAGCTACCCCCGATCGTGAATGGGATTCGGAATAACTCCGCCGAAGTCTTGCCAACGAAGTGTCGTCGTTGCTGTAACGTCCACCTAACGACTTCGATTGAAGCCTGAGGGTGTAAAGTCGAGGTGGGCGCTCCAGAGGACCAAGGAGCCAGTCATCAGCCTGATTTCTGCTTCTCTGGAAGACCGGAATACTCGGAGCGGAATGCACGAGCGCGCCGTGACGCATCCTTGAAGAGACGTGGCTTACTAGCAGACATTGCTCCGATATTCTAATCCCCCGGCCAGTTCAATTATCGTTCTCAGAAGTTACGTAGCGGAGTGCATAATAACGCGTTCATTAACTCTAAGTATCATAGTGTAACACGAATTGAAATTTTGATGAAATGAATTGTGCACGCCATTTGGGATCTTTTTCATGAACTTTAAAACGTTACTTTACTATTACCATATGTAACAAGTGTCCGTAGGGCAGAAATACATCCGTAGAAATTCTACTGTAATTCTAATGTATTTTTCAAATTCCACTTCTTGTGTGTTAGAAAAAAATTGCAATTGGTTAGAATATCGAATATAGAAAATAGTAAAGGTCGTTTTTTAACCTTTTTTTCTGAACCTGTAATGAAAATTCAAAAATCCCTTTGTAGATTTATACATGCTGAAAATTTCATGAAAATCGGTTAACGTTGATAATGTCGAGGGTTCGAGATTCGAGATCCCATCCAAGTTGTTCGTCAATGCCCCACGACATCAAAAAATAAAAAAGAATTTATTTCAGAGGTTAGGAATCATAATTCAAACAACGCTTTGGTCACAAAATGTTGGTAAAAAACTGCTTTATTTCAACTTAAAAAGAAACAATTGTATCATTAATTCAACAGTAATTACATGCAATTGAAATGGACAAAATATTACTTGAAAAATGATAAAAATAATAAATTGCGTTTATCTTGAATAGCATGAGCGTTCTGTATTTATTACTTTTCTGTCCGGCGTTGGATACGATCTAAACTATTAGCTAGTGGAGAGGGAACATCGTTTTTATTTATTAAAACGCCGTAACATCTCATTCGTGATTACCCCGCGTTCGTGTTTACCCTACTCTCCCTTAAATGCTAATTTTCCCTCAATTATTTCGGATTTCCTTTGTGAATAAATTTGATGTCGAACATAATAATGTATGTAACACTAAATAGTCAAACATTCTGCAAAACCGAGTATTGGCTTAACATTATAATACATAGGTATCTTTATGCACGACTTAACACTAATGTCATATCCACATTTTTTCATTTATACAAAAAATGTTACACTAGGAATTTTTTGTTTATTTTTACGACGAAGTGTGGACAAAAATGGACCGATAAGAATTATTCTGGGTAAAATAAAAAAATCATGATACTAAGGGTTAATCGGTTTCATCTCGCGACTAGAAGACCTTAGGTCATCCCTCTGTTATTTCAACATTTTCAACCATCCCTAATCTAATTCTAATTTAACAAAAAAAACAAATGGGGCTAGGACAACTAGCCCATGTGCCCCATTACGTACGGCCGATCCACGGCAAGATGCGTCCGACGTTCCAAAGACAGAACACCATCCCAGTCGGTCGTCTCCCCGAGCAGCGAGAGGCCAGGGCTCGCCCCGCGTCTACGGGTTGCCGCAACAAGGGTGCAACAGTCGCAGAAACTACGGTGGCATGGCTGCACAGTGTCGTTCCCGTAGCCTGGGAGTTCGCAACTCGGCAGCCTACTCGCATTAACGCCCCGGGGATAGAATTCGCTAACTGTGAATCGTTTCGTACATATCTCTGCGGCCGTGAGGATCGATACGGTCGCCATGGCGACGAGCGGGCCTTCTCTATAGGGGTACAGATACAGGGATACATCTCAATACGAGTACGCGCCGCGCTTTCTCTTCTTTCCTCCCCCGCTGCCTACCGGCGTCCCGCTTTCTTTCTTTTTTTCAACCCCCTCATCCTCACCCGTGTCCCTACCCCCGAACTCGCTCCGTGACTCTTTGTCCGGGTCCTTACGACTTTCCGCCGCCTCCTCCGCTCTCTTTCTCTAATTATTCGGGGCGGGGGAGGATTTCGGGACACCGTGGACAAGCGGCAGGTTTTCAGCGGCAAAATCGAGGAGAGGAGGGAACATGGGGGAATCTCGCGATAGATAACGTAGAAGCTCGAGGGTAGATGAAAAGTTGTTAGCTTGAAGTGGGGTCTATCTTAAAATTGAACGCACACTTGGAATTTTAAGGTGAATAATATTTTAATCGATGTTTGAGTATAGAGCGTAAAAAACAAAATACCTACCTACGTAATATTATGTACACTGCTTTAGCTTTCCAGGAAGAATATCAAATTTACATTACTATCATTATTTTGCTTAATACGAATTTTCTTCGTGGAATGGACTTCGCAAATGGTTTTCGCTCACAAGGAGAAGGTCAGGATGACAGGTCTCAGAAATTCTTGAAACTTGGTGTACATGAAGGTCTCCACTCGGACATTAATTTCCCAAAGCAGTAAGGCGCGCTTTTCAGAAAAACTCGAGAAAATCAACTTTGAAGAATTTCGAGTTCGATATATGTACTTGATAGAAAGCAAGCACCAACAGTTGACATTGGTCAGTGCGTAACGTCAATGATTGGTAATGTTAAGGACGCTGGTTCGCGCCTCGTCATGTGGTTTTTTTTTTATTTATTTAATTACCTACCCTTTTACATGCACAATTTGTCAAACCCAGGCTAATTAACAGATATTTAAATATTATTTTCAGCTAAAAAACACACATTTTCCATTACGTCTTGCTTGCAAAATTGTACTTTTTATTAAACATAGGAATCTTTAAACAAGAATATTTACAGTAAATGAAAAGTTTCAAGTACAAAATACAATCTGTAAACGTACTGCTATTATATTCTATGCTATTATACCCTATCCTATTCAATTGTTGCTTATCCTAATTGTTCTGTCTAATTATATACATATACATATATACATATTTACTTATATATACAAATTGCTGACTAACATTTAAACTCATATACTATTTCGGCTCACACACAATACTTGCAGGATTGCACGTACCACCGTGATTATCGTCGTAAAAACAAACGAAGCAGTACGTTTTGCGGCGCGTGGTACGCATCAAAATTAAGTGATAAGAGAGACATTTTTCTAAACGTGAACGAGGTCTGCTTTGCGACGGATATTTTAAGAATACCTTGTATCTGCAAAAATGCAGCGTTTATACAGTGTGCTAGATGCCGCAAAACGTACTGCTTCGTTTGTTTTTACGACGTTATTGTGTGTATACAATATTATTTATATTAAAATCCCCTGATGGATACAGGCTCCATTTATACTCATTCTAAACATCAACCTGCATATTGCTTCTGAAAGAAGATTAGGATTTTAGGTGATACAAGGTACGGACCCAATTTAAGCGCTAAGGAAGTGAATTCGATTTGATTTGTAACTTAGTCTTGGCATGTTTCATTAATAAATCTACTTTAAAATCAAATGCACCCTTTGAAATGACTTGTATTACTGAAGATACGTGTCAAATCATCGTGGCTAGAGTGTCAGCGCGCAGAAACATGGTTCCTTCTAAGACTAAGCGACTCGCCTTCAATATCATCCGTATTGCACGAGCTTATTAACTTCGCGGGTTGTAAAAGCCTGGCGATCTAGCCAGCGTGTGCACGTGGTGTGTTTAGACGCAGGGTTGCTCGTTACCTCGTGCACGCCTATTAGCCAGACTCAATTAACAGTTTTCCTGTTGAATTAAATTTCCGGACGGTGTCGCGCGTGACGCTTCCTCAACGCGGACTACAGCTTAGGAAACTGTGCAGACAACGATGCGGTCGCAGTATTACGATACTTTATGAAGTTGTCTGATGACCAGGAATATTCAAATAATCGCTTCAGTGACAGTAATTGCACGCATATATAATCAGAAGATGACGAATGATCTCGCAAAGAAGCCTGCTTCGACGCGGTCGATATTTTCAACGTCAGGGATAAATAATCCACGATCAAGCGAATTCACTTTCAAGCCACATTTATCGGTGTAGAATTCCGCCGAATCTCGTCGAGGCTGGGTCCACATCTCCCATGCGACCCGCGCCGCAAACAACGGGGGTTGTCAGCCTTAAAGGGGCGAAATGATTAAATCGACGAGTCGACTGAGTGATTGAATCGACGAGTTCTCGCTCTTCAAGATTCGCCCGTTGGATGGAAGCCGCGGGGCTCGTCTTCGCCTCGAGGAATTCAGAACGCGGAGGGGGATCGACAAGCCGCGGGAAGAAGGGCTTTTCAGCCATCAATTTTCGAGGATCGCAGTGGGGCGGCGAGGAAAAACGAGGCGGAGGAGAGAAAGAGGAGCAGTGATGAGAGCGGGCATCGTTCAACGAGCTTCGATCCGATTGAGAATCCGGTTCGTTTCCTTCGCCCTTCCGTCAAGCTCAGTCAGTTTACCGAGAATTCATCGGGGCAAATCGAGAGATAAAGAACGACGAGCTCCACGGGGATGCGGCTCGGCCAGTGAACCGCGCGAGCGAAACGATTCCTTCTTTCTATTCTCATGGATACGCTATTTGCAAGATTACAACTCAAACTTCATCCACCGTATCCTCCCATACACCCCGTTCATCCCTTGCTAATGAAAGAACGCTGTGCAATAAAACATCCAACCATGACAGAAAAGGGAGCAAGTTGAACGACGTTTGCCAGTGTTGCTAATTTGGATGTTTTATATCCAACTCAGATGTCGGATGTAAATCTGCTTAGATGGTTTTAATAGAATCATGGATGTTGTTAGCTAAGGTTGAATACCAATTATGAGAAATAAATTTAATTGATTGGAATAACGGAAGAGATACAGACTCCTTCTGGGAAGAAGTCCTTCAATTTAAAGACGTCTCCGGTTGAAATACATTTGAAGATATTAGTATAATGTCCGACTTCTGTATTAATATTGCCGCATTTAAATGCTGAAATAGAAAGAGTGTTCAGCTGAATTAATTGCATAAACTCCAAACTGAGAAATAAAATAAAATTAGAACTGCTAATTGCCATTTTGATGATTGAATTCCCTTTATCCATGCTAGAGAAATTTTGCAGCTCTTACAAACTTTCAACCAAGATATAGAAAGGTCTTAAAGTTTCTTCTCAATCAGACTCACTTCGTGCTGAAGAGGAAGTTGAAGAGGATGATTTTTTCTTTTGCTTAATGTAGATTTATCAAGTAGCAATATTAGTCTTTATTATTCCACTGAATTAAAGTGTTATTATTTATCTTTTAATAAACTGTGCTAGAGGATTAATAATACATAATATATTTTTTAGACACATGTCTGGAAAATCTAAATTTTTCTAAACAATTTTTTTATGAAAAACTGCAAATTGAATTGGCAACTCTGGACTTTACATCGATTCTTCCGAACTCCCCATTTGCTGTGTAGATTCTGTTATCAGTCGAGAAACTATTTATTTATGATGTCTTACTGGACTTTATACCGTCTCTGGTTTAGTGGAGAGTGTCAGGTCTTTTCACTACTTTCCACCACGCGCGAGTTATTTGTCAGGGACGAGCTAGGTGAGTTCTGGAACAATGGCGGGGCCTCGGTTTCACGCGTATCCAGATAGCAACCGTTCCGCTGGAACGGAACGCATTGTTCGGACACAATCGAATTCCTTTTCAGCTCCGTCGAATGGCCCATTTCCTCTCTTTCCCTCGTCCGTGCCCACCGATTCGCCCCGTTCAAGAGCTCGGGACCAGTGCTCGCGGTTGCTCGCGCACCGAGAAACCCCTTCCTTGTCGAATCACGGTGATACGTCAAGATGAAAACAGAGATGGGGGCCAACGGGCGCTGACGGCGAAGGAAAATTCGACGGTCCTGCCCGATCTGGGAAAGGACGGTCACTACCATCGCGGAGAAATCTTGGGGAGACGAAGAATCTAAGAAGAATGTCTCTGGATGCAGATAATTTCTGATTACGAAACACTTGAAGCTAGGACTTATGTATCGTTAAATTCAAAAACATACTCCACTACAAAATAATTCATCCACGTTTTGACGAAGCAAAGAACACTGTTCACTCGTAGGCCTGTTTTCATTCCAAAGGGTTTGCACCCCGTGCAAGGGTTTCTCGAGCAAGACTTCAGGTCGATATTGTAGAAATAGTTTTGTAATTCCTATGTGCAGGAGTCACGAAAAAAATGGCCCCAGGCGACGAGACTCGAACCCACAATCAAACGGATACTGGACAGACGCCTAACCAAAGTCACCAGTTCCTTTTTTTTTATATCATGACGTTTATTGAATGGCTGAGTATAGTTGAGAGATAAAGGTGAGCTGAATAAACATAAGAAAAATGCTCATTGTCAGTAGGTATTCTGAGAAGATTTACAAAAAGTCCGGTTGCTCGAGAGCTTTCAAGACTCCTGAATAGGTCGCTCGGCTAGGTCTACAATTGGGTGGATGTTCGCACTATCGTGCACTATCCCCAGCAAGAGGGAAGGGGGAGGAATATTTACAAATTTAGATCAGTCTGATTCGCAAGGCGAGTGAGCTGCGTGGGGAAAAAAGAAAATAATACACGAAAAACCCCTGAAACGCTCTTGGGAAAGAACTTACAAACTACTATTCACAAGCTAAGGACTTAACATCACCAGTTCCTGATCCCAAAATATTTGATAGAAAGCATCGACAGTATTCTGCAAGAGGCACCGAACGGTAACTTTAAAGCCAAACCAAGTAATCAGTTCGCTTTCTACGAATTTTTCGAAAGCCTGCGCCACTCTAGGTGTTAAAAAGGATAAATGTTGTCGGATCGCGTTCGTCGCTCACTTGGCTCTTCCCGCCTCGTTACCTTTCCGCTGCACCCAATCTAACGACCCTCCGCTATGCTGGTTCCATCGGAATTCAATCGTAAACCCTTTCCGCGGCGCGCAGTTGGGAAAACTAATCTATCCCCCTCGTAATCTTCCCGGCTCGCTCGTAAACTTTCCCTGTATCTGGCTCATCTACCCTATCCGTTCCTTATTCCTCCCGCCCCTTCCTCCGCGTATCACGGAACAGTGTGAGCAAACTCGCGGCGAAAGTACATACGTGTGCCGGGGGATCATAAAACGAATTGCTCCCAGAGAATTTAACGAACCGATAGCGATGCCTGATGTGCTTTAAGACCGTCGACGATACGCAAAGTTTATAAACAAAATTGGTGACCGAAGCGCAGCGACAACTAATTAATTATTATTAATGTAGAGTGCATAGCGTCGAGTTTCAAGCAGAGCAGAAGACGACCAGATAGGGTCATAAAAGTTCAACTGAAGGTTTCGTAGCCGTTGGATTTTGCCAGGCGACGAAACCTCCCCTGCTTTAGGGCTCGGGGTTTTTCCCAATTTTTGTACGCATTTCCTTCGGAAACGGAAGGAACGCGACCGTTGACGATCATTCGACTACAAGCAAGCGTCTTGAACGGTTGTGCTTTTCGTCCGTTCGATTTAATACCTTATAGGTAGAAGTTTTTGTGTGTTACCTTCACACAGGGACTTAATACCGGTATATCGCTCATACCGGTATTTCGCCAATACAGCTATACCGAAACCGATATTATACCGAAACAGATAAATACTGAAACTGATATTGTACCGAAACAGATAAATACCGAAACCGATATTGTACCGAAAAAAATAAATACCAAAACCGGTATTTTTTCGGTATTCTTTTCGATAACATAGTAGGAAAATACCGAAACCTACCATGTTACTGAAAAGAATACCGAAAAAATACCGGTATTTATTTCGGTTTTCGGTACGATATCGGTTTCGGTATTTATTTTTTTCGGTACAATACCGGTTTCGGTATTTATCTATTTCGGTACAATATCGGTTTCGGTATTTATCTATTTCGGTATGATATCGGTTTCGGTATAGCTGTATTGCCGAAATACCGGTATGAGCGTATAATACCGGTATTTTACATACCGGTAGGAGTCCCTGCCTTCACAAATAAACATAGTTCTTTGTTGAGTTTCAATAAGACGCATAAGTATTTCATTGCTCTCCTCACGTCTCCCACCTCATTAATTTCTTCGCCGCAAAATGCGCGACGGCCTTTATACCCCTGTAACTTCGCATCAGCCTGAAGATAGCCCAAGCAGAATAGGAATATCGGCAAATTAGAAGTTAGATATGGATCTTAGCGACACTTGCTCGGCGAACGAGAATGCTTCACGATAAATCTACCTCGTCCCGGCACAATCGCCGTCCGCTCGTGGAAATCGTAGGCATTGCATGTCATGCTCGTCCCTCTATCAGCGAGCAAGCCGTAAAATGTAAATGCAGAAACAGGAAGTCTGGCGCAGCTGCTCGAAAACGTAGGTGGAGGCAGTGACTCACGGAGAAATCCGAATCACCGTGACTGCGAGTCGTGGGACTTCTGTAAAGGCACTCGTAAACCGGAAGAGACGTCTTCGAACACGGCCACCCTGGAGGGACATGTCCCAGGACGACGTTTCAGTCGGGACATGCTGCAGCCTCTCGTCTTTTAGGGAACCTCGCTCGAGCCTTTCATCCGCGATTTACGAGGGAGTTGAATGTTTTCGGTGATGCTCGAATATTCGCGGAAAATTTGATCATAAAATTCAAACTTCTCCAGTCATGACCGAAAGTGTGGCGAGCAGTATTTTGTAATATATAGAGCTGAATGGACGTGTGAATACGAGGAAATTAATTTTCATAGGCGAATATGTTTCCAACGATTCGACAGGGCGGAGCCAAGTAAGTAAAGACAGTAATTCCAAGGAAGCACTTCCTTAGGAGATCGTGATTCAGGAAAATCCTTGAAAGTTCATCGCTGCGCCCATTCCCCGAGCAACCCGAGGAATTACTTATGAATCAATGCAGCCGTGGGCTCCCAGAAATGGAAATCCCGAGCGTGGCTACAATGTCCTTGTGCCAGCTTCTACATTACCGTATTTTCAGTATTCAGCCTCTAGCCTCCGGCGCATTCACGTTCGTAGTTCAATCAACCATGGAGTGGGATAGAATCTAATCGAAAATTTCAGAATGCTCTTACGGAAAACACCGATCGCACCGGTTTTCCATAGAAGCTCGCGAAAGGCAACAGTCAAGGAACTGTAACGTGTTCTTAGAAAAATTAAAGCTTGCACGAATCCGAGTAGTGCATGCATCCAGCGTGGAAATTCGAAGTGAAAGTGTCCACAGTTTTGAAAAGAGGGAAATAATCTAGCAAGGATCAATCGAGCAGAGCGCGCGCAAGGAAACAGGGGAAGATTCTTGGCGGACTCGATCTCCCCCGAAAATTGGAAACCTGGTACAACAAACCGCCCTATGTAAATATACACCATCCCTCTTGGAGTTTCGCGATCCAGGGTCCAGTTGCGACGACCCCAGGAATCCCAGCAGGTAAAAGGAACGTTCCTTGTCCCTGCTGTGTGTCCAGGCAAAAGTCCATTCGCCTGGGCTGTGCTTCACCCTCAACTAGGGGGTGCAAGGTCTACGAGCCATCTTAAGTACCAACCGTATTACTTACTATGTACTTAAGTACCTATTTAGTATCACTTTCGCGAAGAAGATAAGAGCTCCATGTCACTGGAAATATTTATTGCATCAACATCGCTCTGAAATTTACCTGCGTGGTACCTACGCAAAATTCTCACAGCAAACTTGTTTCAGCTAAGATAGTGAGCTGCGCATCTCTGAAATAGGTAATATTTGCCTAGTGCAGTGGTCGGCAAACTCATTAGTCAACAGAGCCAAATATCAACAGTACAACGATTGAGATTTCTTTTGAGAATCAAATTTCTTAAATTTAAAGTATATAGGTAGGTACACTGTTTATTAACTTAATAAACTTTAATTATAGTTTTAAGTCTTAATTAAACTATAGGTACATTCAATAAAACTTGATATCATACTTAATAATGATCTTATTTATTGATAAAAATTAAATTGTTATCATTTGTGGCAGAGTCGCTTTGAAGGGGCCAAAGGAATAAGTGATAACGTGTTTAATATCCCAGTGATAAAATTATCCAGAATCCAATCTGGCAAGAAAAAGGGAGTCTGTATGGAACACATAATCAAACTATCTACCGCCCACGGGTCCAGAAAAGGGCAGGTCTGGGGATCACGAAGTATCGCTGTTCTCCATCGATATTCGATACCTACTCGATCGTGTTCAGGGAAAATGTCCCTTTGGCGAAGGAACTAGGGGCACCTTGTTTTACCACGAGCACAGTGGTCGTGGGAAAAAGGGAGAGTAGCTGGAGACTTTGAGATTCCAGTGTCCTGTGTCAACAACAATCTCCTGGCCGCCTTATTCGAGGACAGGGACACGTGGAAACACAGAAATGGCTGCTGCAGCGCGATCCACGTTGCTTTTTCACCTCTCCGGCCGAGCAAAACATAACAGGAGACTCCTGCGGTCACGTCGGTCCGCCTTTGTGCTGGCGAACCACCAGCTGCCTGCCGGGCCATCGGTATTTTGCAAACAACCACAACCTGTACCCGATCCATCCTTTGTGCACGCGCGTTTATAGGAAACCGGAGTCTCGCGGATTGAAGAAATTCGGTTGGGCTTTCATGAAACCGAAACCGAAGGAAGGAATCTTGGTGGAGATTCCTTGGGGACCTATGTTTGAAGACCAGACGTGTCCAGAATCCAACCTTACCTTTCCTTTTAATTTCCCATTCCCAGGTACGGTAATTCTGAGAGAGACGCCGCGCTTTCGGTATTTATTTTTCTAATTTTATTGTATTTTATAGCTGTATAAAATAAGACTATGTTTCATTTTATTTTGCTTTTACTTTTATCTTTTTAAGTAAAAAGTTAAAATTGACAAATTTAAATGGAAAATTAAGTGTTTCGAAATGCGGCGTATCTTTTAAAAACTGATATTTTTAGTTTCAGTTTTCTAAGTGGGATAGATATTAAAATTTTAATTTTCTCCGATGCAAGTAATATGGCAAGATGTTAAACTAAGATCTAGGAAAACTTTCCATTGCAAAAAGGCACGGTGACATTTTTGTTTCCCATAAAGTGCGGCATCTCTCCCCACAATTACTCTATTCGTAGCTCCTTAACGATCCTTGCAGCGAAATAAAACGGACGCCGCGTGTCACGGTTATCCGTGTGTCGTCGAACACTTGCAAACTGATAACCGCGTCAAATGGAATACGCGAGGAGCGACACGAATGTGTCAAGAGTGCCCCCATTTCCCCCTGGCTCGTTACTCGAACGTGTCAACGGCGATCAAACACCTGGAGCACGACCTCTTTCTCTCGATATAAATGTTACGGTGTCGACGGGGAACACCTGCCCTGTTGTCGGCCAGGTCGGTTGCAAAACAAACTCGCGGATCGGGAAAATAAAGATCCGTAGCAGGTCTCGTTTCGCGATTCGCGGGTAAAAAATTCCGCGAGATAAGCGGCTCTGTGTTTGCGAAACCGTGACTGCGAGCGAACGGTGCCCTCGCGAACGCTGTCACGAGCGTTTGTGCAAACAACAACAAACAGCCGGCTCCCTCCGATCCCCTCCGTCATCAAAATATTTCTCTTTTGACACTTGAGTGCTGTTTTTCGGATAACCTATTTTCTCTGGGTTGTTTCATTTCTTTCCCAACCCACTTCAATGTTTTTCACTATTATATATATAATTATTATTATATTTATATTATAAAAATACATCAGAACAATATATCAGAACTTGAAGGTGTTTTGCTGAGTTTAAAAATAAGTTTTGAAGTTTTGACAACGAAAATGAAGAAGATAGTTCCTCAATTGAGGTTTGTATTAATTTTGGCAAAATACAAAAATTTTATTTTAGTGGTTTCGGTGAGTGGCGCACCCAGAAGGGGTCCAAGGGCTCTGGCACCCCCCAAGAATAAAGAAAAACGAGGTTAATGTAACCAGGACTGCAGTAATTCAAGAGCTTTGCAAAAGGAAAAGAACTATAAATAAATTAGAAATAACTAGATTACAAATATCTACATTCACCTAATGAATTTTATCGAATTTGCATTAAAAATATTTTTATCCCTTCAACTCGCCTCCTCCCAAGATTATGTATATCCTCATTTTCACCAAATTCGGCCATAAAATGGCAAAATAAATTTCCGCGCTGCGCGACCGCTTGTTGTTAACTTGACACATTTAGAGAACTTGCGTTCAGAGGAGTGCAGGGACATGTGAGACTCTTTGAGAAATAGTTTTTAGTTCTCAATCAATACACGACCTTACCCACGTACTTATGCTTATACTATTCCGTGGGCAACATACCCGAGGCAGCGGTTCACTTCACCCGCTCAAAATGGCGCGCGACCGTGCGTCCATGTCGCGAGGGCATTTGCATATTAAAATTCAGCGACGAGCAAGCCGGTTTCTGCCGGAGGAAAGCCACCTGCCTCGCTGGTAATCTTATCGAGACAGGCTGATTCACGCCTCGGTCGTTACCATTGTTATTGCTGTAGGTCGGCGCGGATCATCCCCAGCGAGCTCCTGCGCGTATCGCGGATGTTGTCTCGAGGAAGATAGCCGACTGAAACGGGACCGCAAGATCTTGATCTACCGTTCGCGTAATCACCCCTACGTTGGAAAACGCTGTGAAATTTTTACTGCGCGAGAGGCGAAGCGGAACGAGGCTGTTAAGCGTCAAACGCATCTAGTTTCCAGCTGCTCTGGGATATAAATCCTTCGATATCTGGTGCTTTCCGAGGACCGGCAGCCAGTTGGCTTCTTTATTGGGCTGAATCGCTGCAATTAACCCACTCGAAGGCTGAGCGATGCCGCTCGTAAACGCTGCGGCGACTTTTTACCGCGAATGGTCCTTACAGTGGTGGAAAGAAAGTTTGAGACTCGTGTTTCTGTATGTTTGCGTGGGTAACTTAATTAATCGTAATTGGAGGTGTAATCAAGTCGATATTATTAATACTAGATTTTCAGCAACTTTGAGAAATGGTAATGGTATAGAAAAAATATAATAATTAAAGAACAAAATTAAACTCTGTATTATTGCAATTGTGGCGGTAATTCGATTAAAAATTAAAAATTTAAATTTAAAAATATTCATTTTTCTTTTAGTATGAACTTAATATGTCTTTACCAATATTTCTGTAAATTTCTGGACCTTAATAAAATTTAAAAATTTTATGAATTTTTTAAAAAAATTGCTTTTATCCATAATTATTTTTCAAATACAAATTTGAAGCTATTATTGCAGCTAGCGAACTACGCCTGATTGCAAGAAATGTGTTTCCCGTTGCCCTTTTGATCTTTGTAGGAGCGATATTGAAACAGAGTGGGTACACCTCAAGACATAATTTAGTATCAGCCAACTGTGAAGACTAAAATAGAGTAGATAGCTGTGTTGTGCATCTTGATACCAGCAATTCGTCCTGAGAAAGGTTCCTGAGATCTTTGCTTTTGGAATGTATCTAATTTTAGTTGAATCAGCTTCCTGCTTGTTCGAGATCCTTTGAAACCATTCTCGCATTGTTTGCCACGGCTACACTGCCAAGTAGAATGGAACCCAACCACCACGATCGTGCGTTCGGCTCGCACGCATCCTCCATCTCGCGCCACGGCACGAGAGACCACGGGAGAAATAGAACACTCGCGGTGTTTTCTCCCTCGCTAACAGCAATAACAATTACCACGGATGAATTATTCGCGCCGAGCAGGCCTGCCCCGAGGAAAGGTCATGGAAAATCGACGAGGAACTCTTGCCACTGGTGCAGCCAGATGGAGGAGCACTTTATCGTCCCACGCGTCGCCGGTTCTATAAGTCGGTCGGGAGCGAAGGAATCGCGGAAGAGGATCGGAGGCGCAACGACTCGTGTTATTTATTATTATTATCGCTGGCCCCATTAAGCGACGAAGCTGAACGTATCTCTTCGGGGAGAACACCTCCAGTTCAGAGATGGGCGAAATTTTTATTTAAATCAAATTTCAAGTAAAGAGTAAATAAAAATTAAAAAATTAACTTTCTTCAGAAATAATTTTTTCAACTTTTATTTAAGTTAAAAAATTAACTTTCTTCAGAAATAATTTTTTCAACTTTTATTCAAGTTAAAAAATTAACTTTCTTCAGAAATAATTTTTTCAACTTTTATTCATTCTCCGAAATTTTCTTCCAACGTCTACAGTCCAGGTCCCCCAATTCCTCCGTTATCCTGAACCCCAAGTTACCCCCCCCCCCTCGCTCTCTATCAACTGAGCCAGCCACTCGATCGTTTCTAGCGTTCATCACGAGTGAAAGTCGCAGGAGTAAGCGTCGCTGTTTTTACACCAAGCCGTGGGAGTCGTCGCACCTGTGCCCGCGTCGGTCTAGACTTTTCGCGTTCGAAGGGGGATCACTTATTCATAGAGGGGCACACGCTAGTCCATTGTTCCCGGCAGTGTGGCCGCGGGCCCCAAGGAGGGAAATTACGGCTCGATTCTCTGCCCCTCCCCATCTGGGACATTTCGTCGCTCCTCCGCGCAGGCTCTCGAACCTATCCGCCAAACATAGCACACACGCGCTAACTTGCCCCTAACCGCAGTACAGCTGCGGCGCTAGAAAATAATTGAACCATATGTTGCCCGCGTGTGTGTTTAGGTGAGGCACAGCGGGGGTAGAACGTGAACGCTCTCAGGGGGCGATGGAAAAAAGGAACGGAACGGGTCTCGAATTGCAAATCGAACGGTAACCCACGGCTAATGGAATCGATTAAACGCGACCCACCGGTTCCCATTTCGCTCCCTCCCTAATTCGGAGCTTCTTATCGCAAGTTGGACGGTGACATGGCTGATGGAACCTTTGTCTATACTCTATAGAATATTCAGCTGCTTCTAAAAGAGAATAGTAATACCAGTTTGAGGACTTTAAGATTTTTAACTGGGATATTGAATGCTTTCGCCGAGCGACGTCAAGAATTCTCTTTGTCGTACAGTGGACTGCTGCGGACGACATTATTGGACCAGCAAAAAGCTTTCTCGAGGAACAACCGTGTAGCAAGACATGCGGTTGCGTAGCCTGCTTTTTTTCGACGGTCCTGCACGATACAGGAAGGTTAACAAAGTTTCGTCCCTTTATCGCAGTCATGCGTGCGTGTGTATGTTAGTAGCGACGGTAGCCGTGCCGACGTGTTCCTGGAAAAGAGAAATAAACGCCCCAGACTCATCCTGTAATCGTAGACGTGCGTGAAAAAAGGAAAACAATGTCGCGCGACGGACGGTCGGATTAAAAAGGGAGAATTAGCGCGGCGCGTCGGACTTCCCCTCCGATGCTTCAGGGCGAACTTCCATGGGTGCTAGTTCGCGATTGGTTTAGCAACCCGTTTCTGGAGGAAGCTGGGTAAATTATCGGGTGTTATATAGTTTGTAGGATTCTGAATTCTAAGTATTGAGGAAATAGTGAGGAATGATAAAGTAGGGCACTGTAACGAGTGAGACTTTGATATAAGAGACATTTATCCCAAGAGCATCGGTGGTTCAGTGGTAGAATGCTCGCCTGCCACGCGGGCGGCCCGGGTTCGATTCCCGGCCGATGCAAAATTTTTTTTTTTTTATTTTTTTTTTTTAACATTTTGGTTGTTAGGATTGTTAGGAATATGAATGCTTGGGGTTTATCGGTTATATGGGTGTTTTGGTGAAGAGGAGAAATGTAATGTAGTACTTCGGTATTTTAGATTTAACAAATTTCCAGAAACTTGTGCGAAACAAGATACTTCTCTGTCGAACCTTCTCCGGACAACTTCCAAATCTATGACTCTACATAAAATGTGTATTAAAAAATTGTGGCGACTTATCGTGTTAATTGAG
The DNA here is from genome assembly GCA_963855975.1 of Andrena chrysosceles. NCBI lineage: Eukaryota > Metazoa > Arthropoda > Insecta > Hymenoptera > Andrenidae > Andrena > Andrena chrysosceles. Next base: position 6,967,338 of record OY979768.1, read on the forward strand.
ACAATAATTCAGTGTCCTATGTGGTGTAAAAACTCGTGACATTTCAAATGTCGACAACTTACCTTATCTGGCACTTGATAGGTCATGATTGATTGACACTTGGCAGGTTATCATTCTATAGTAATATAGGTATATGTACAATGACGGATAACGATCCCTGCCGAATGATCCCGAAAGTCGACGAACGAAACATGTGTTAATTTCTTTTGGCTGAAGGTGTGCGTGCAACGCGTAATACGTATTATGTTGACGAAAGTCGACAAAATTTGGTTGAAGAAAAAAAAAGAAAAATCTTATCATCGTTTCCGACTGATCCATGAGACGATATTATGATATCTATCTCATACGTGGGCCAATTTTATTGAATTTGGTCTTATTCGAAAGCTTATATGCGGTTTACCTAAGAAAAATGCCTTTAAATTTAGGAAATATTGCAAGCGTGATGAGATATTAATGAAATAAGTTTCAGGTAAGGTTGGAATAGCCGGGTTACGAGTAAAGATACACGGCAGCGACAGTCGACATGTATACAGGGTGTCGAACATGTACTTAGCGTCAAGACGCTACCACGTTTCTAGATCATGGAGCAGGGAATCTTCTACTTTCACTTTATATCATGGATGGCGTGTGAGCATCGGTGGTTCAATGGTAGAATGCTCGCCTGCCACGCGGGCGACCCGGGTTCGATTCCCGGCCGATGCAAAATTTAATTTTGTTTATTAATAAATTTTTAATAACCTTTTTTTGTAAATTGGATCGGCTCTCTCCCTCTCTCTACGTCGTTCAATTTTCCTTGTTTTCCCCTCTCCCATAGTCCTAAAATACCTCCCCGCAAATATGATCATCGATCTTACAATCCTTCTAAACAACGCCATAAACATCTGTATCGCGCCTCGCAAATGAGAACCCTTGTACGCAAGGTGAGGATTGAGAACCTCCACGGCATTGACAATAGTCGACAGAGCATTCATGAAGCGTACGTCTTTCAGAAAATGTAAAAAAGAAAAAATTGATTTTTCAAATTTTTTACAGTGGTCTCCCTCCTTAACCCTCTGAAGTGCGAAACGATGCTGTTCCGGAAACCGCTCGTAAACCTCACGCCCAAGGCCAGGGCAGGCGACAAGCACTTCCAGATCTCGGCCACGATTTCTGGTACCTACTACAAGGTGCTCATCCCACATAAGAAGGTAGTAAAGTACCTGGGAGTCCAATTGGACTATCTTCTGCGGGGAAATAGGCACTTCGACACCCAGCTAGAAAAAGCCAACGGGACCTTCCTGGCCAATAGCAGGATTTTCTACACCAGGCACTTCACAGGCAGGGCCAAAACTATTCTGTATACGTTATTGATCCAGCCCATAAAATCACACTCCGCGCCCATCCTATGGAACTGTAATCACATCATCGGCGAAAAGGTCCGAGCTCTGGAACACAAGTACTTGCGCGAACACCAGAATCTGACTGGAAACAGTACGTCAGTAACCAGATTCTATATTACCGAGCGGACATACCCAGGATAGACTCGTTCATGATCTCCCTTGCCCGGGAGTACTTCAGCAAACTCCCGCACATAAATAACGTAGTAATCAATTCCCCCGCCACTCAAACCGAATTTCCTACACATAGACAACTCGCGACAGGTTATGTGACCCCACAAGCATTTATAGCGCGCGACAACCAAGGTCTGATCCAAGATAGCAATAACATCCCGCTAATATACCATTGGCGCAGGAATAAAGCGAAGAAACGGATAGCGTTCACTCATACCGACTTCCAGAACAATCGCGACAAGTTTAAATACTCAACAACCATCCTCATGAGAGATCAGCGTGACTTCCATCGTCTGAACTTTAAGACGCTATGGTGACTCTCCGCCACGTGCACTCACATGCCTGAGCTGAAGGAACGCCGTAAAGGTCTCCTACGGACGAGGGAGCTATGATCTGAGGCCGTTTGACACTTGTGAGGGGCACACGCGTTACCCTGTATATAAAGGATCATCCACGATACACTGTACATACCTCTTCTTCTCCTCTTTTCAGTACACCTCCTCCTCTGTAAATAATTTTCTACCCTCCTCCTATTCCTTAGTACCCAAGTTTAGCTATAAGATATACTCCGTTGTCAAGAGTGGTTCATGGGTTTTTTACCGACCACCTGGCCACCGTAACTTTTCCCTTAGACAACATCACAAGCGGAAGTGATAGCGAGCGTTAAACTTATTATCTTGATTGCGATCATATTGTTTCACTAATAGTTTCAACCAACGCTGTACAATAACTACAAGTATTCGTTGCGACGAACAAATAGTTTCCCACCCCATGATCCCATGGCTATTTTTCTATTTTGTTTTTGGAGCCATCATATATCTGTAAAAAGTACTATCCGGACCAATAAACACTTTTTAAAAATAAATAAAATGGCATCGGTAGTTCAGTGGTGGAATGCTCAGTGTATTATTGGTCGCGCTATGGTGCGCATGGAAACTCTTAGCGACCTAACCTAAAAGTTTCGTCATTACGGCTAATACAGTGAGAAAGTTAACGCGTTTATCCGCAATTTTTCTAGATTGTTAGACCAAGTGGTAACAAATTACTATTAATTACCACTTTTATACAATTAACGTGGTTATTTTCTCGAGAAACCGAGGAAATCACACCTGGCCGCCTCGTGGCGGGCCATGTGGTAGAAAACCCTACATCCAGAGAATAGCCGCCAGACTGTTCTCAATCAACTCAAAAAAAAAAAAAAAAAATTATTATTTGAAGTGTACTCGCGTGTGCACGCAAAGCATAAAAGAAAAGGAAATAGAAATAATCTTCGACCGGCAAGCAAGCCAAAGGTTCGAGAAAGTTCCACGGCCATTTTGAATTGGATTTTTTTCCACTGCAAGGAATTCGATATAATTCCTCAACATCAATTCGGGTTAAAGCACAGGCACTCAACGGTAAACGCACTATCTGCATACACGCATTATTGGATGTTTGTAATAAAATATAGATAAAATAAGTTCTGTACTACAAATTGTAACTGTAATTCAGAGTGGGGGGTTTTAATTATGTAATCAGAGCAATAATCTCCTTTCACTCTGAAGGTCCGATCCACACAAGAGCATCGGTGGTTCAGTGGTAGAATGCTCGCCTGCCACGCGGGCGGCCCGGGTTCGATTCCCGGCCGATGCAACTTTTTTTTTTATTTAGCGTAATGAATCCATTCACTTAATACTTTTGTTCCTTTCCTCAAACCTGTGCATTAAAAAAGGAACCGAAATATGTAATTTCCAGTAGAACTAACTTTCAAATAATTCTCAAAGAAACTATAAATATCGCTTCGCTCTCAATTTCTATGTAACACTTATTTACATTCAAAAGCGTTTCGAGTATCCAGCGAGCGTTTCTGTACCCCGCGGGAAAAGAGGCAGAAGGTTATAGGGGCTAGGTTCGTCCCTCACCCCTCCAGATCTCGTTGCAGCATCGATCCTACGGTCCCTGAAAGGAGATGGCCGTGAACTCGGCAGAAGAGACACACCACCACCAACGTAGTCTCTTAGGGTCACCTGAACTAAAACCTCACCCCTCCTCCCTTCATCTGGCATCCAGGAGGCACAGATCTCTCCTCCCCGCGGAGATCGATATCCCTGTCCCTTTCCCTAATCACAGCCGCCCTACCCCGAGAGCCATTCCTTCCGAACACCTACGAAAACAACAAGCACCAGAAACCTGTCTACAGCGACGAAGAGCGTGCGTTTAAAATAATACTCCAGCAATTTAACAGCGTCACATGTCACTCGAGTGTACACGCCCTCGCGACTGGACGTTGCGGAATTCGAGGCGTATATGGTTTCAGTCGTCCAACCAAAATAACACCCATCCCCGAGACGTTAAACGACGGCCGCGATGTAATCGAGTATCGAGATAACCTCGACACAGAGAGAGTCAAAAGAAACGTGATGCCAAGGCCGAGCTCGTCTATACAGAGGCAGCCAGTAAATGTCAGTTTAACCGGCTGACTGTACATACCATTCCCGGTTAAAATCCCTCGCTACGAGCGCGACGATACCGCAGATGCGCCTCCACACGTGTGCGCGTTCTTTTTCGAGACGGGACAGCAAAACGTCCAGCAAAGCTGCTTCCAAAGCGTAGGTGGGAGGGGGAGTGACCGTTACGGGTGGACTTCGTTGACGTTCCGACGAAGAGGAATTCTTTTTGTCCCCCTCAGGTAGAAGGACGAGAAAAAAGGCCTCCGAGTGAAAAGGCCGAGTCGTTTCTCTTGCGTAAGAGGGAGAGCGCGAGTTTGGGGGACCGGTTCGACGAGGAGGGCCAGGTGCATTGACTTCGGATCCAAACCGGATATCGGAGTCGACTACCTGCCCCTGTCGTCGGGTTTTCCTCGAGATCCCACTTCTGTTGTCCGTGGCGCATAGGTCGCGGGACGTTCCAGCGTATAATAGCTGAATATCAGCTACCTAATAGGTTACTTATTCGGCGGAACGTAGGGGGTTTAAGGAATGTTTTCATGCAACTGTCTGAAAAAAAGAATGTGGTATTGTGGTAGAGGAGGAATATTCAAGGCTTTCTAGTGCACGGGGCATTGTGACAGTGAAAAGGGCTTTGTAATTGACGTTATATCTTGAAGCTAATACGAGAGTCGAAGATACTAGTTTCTGCAACTCGTTCTCTTTGTTGCCCCGGACCAAGAGAGTGCAACGACCGACCCTGAACCAAAGTCACTGGCGAAACTAACCAGGGATTCGTTATTGTCTCGGTTCGTGCTTGGGGTTAGGCGTGGAGTATGATGTTTATTCTGTTACAGGAGAAGTTCTATGCGCACGTACATCGTGCCTGACATAATATTTTAAGACACTCAAAGATTAAACAGTTTTTATGTATGGTGTACTGTGTATTCAGATTCTGTACTGACATTATTTGCGGATAAAGTGGAGAATTATTTAAATTGTGAAGTCACTATGTAAAATAACCGCAATAACTAAACATCTTACCCACACGTCGAGAACGTTAATCGTGAAGCATCGGTGGTTCAGTGGTAGAATGCTCGCCTGCCACGCGGGCGGCCCGGGTTCGATTCCCGGCCGATGCAGAAATTTTTATACTTTTTTTTATTTATGAATAAAATGTGTAAGATTTATATTAAAACATTACACATTTTTATCCTACTAATATAATAAATGCGAAAATGTGTTTGGATGTTTGTTACTCAATCACGTTGCAACTACACAACGGGTCTTTCTGAAATTTTGTATATACGTAGTCTAGGACCAGGAATATTACATAGAATTTTTTATCCCGATTTTTTTTACCCGATCTGGACCAAATTTTACATAATTATTCTCTAGAACTCTGCGGAAAATATAGGCTACCATGAAATCTGGACATCCCACCCCTTCCCCCTTATTTTACCCTCTTATCACCCCGCGATAACCGAAGTTTTACCCGGGCAACGCCGGGTACCTTAAACTAGTTGTGAATAAAATGTGGAAGATTCATATTGAAATAAATATGTACTGCGAAATTAAAGCGCCTAAAGATATAATAGATATCTCAAAATTAGGGGGTGGGTTCGAAGTTAATTTTTAAATTCCTGAAATGGATTTTTTAAGACCCTGAATATTCATGGGTTGTCAGGGGTTCCATCCCTAGTAAATTTTATTCGATTTATTTTTAGTACAATAATTGAACAGAATAAATTCCACTTATACAGAGAATAAGTTGCAAATAAAGCCCTTAAACGTAAAACGCTGTATTAAAAAATAAAACAAAATGGATAGGAAGGCGATAGTTTGATTCACGAATGCTTAACGTTACATGTTTTTCATGGCCAGGAGCTCGAATCTGGAGCTTTAAACGCAGCCTTTTCCGAGAAGGAATGATCTATCGCGATCGAGTCTCAAGATAGGCCCCGTCCCGATGCACTTACGTCATGTAACTCCCTCAACGGGCAAGGACAAGGAAAGAAGGAGGACGTGGGATGGAGCAGTAGAATCTCGGAGGAGAGTTATTATCCGATTGTTAGAACCGGTAAGGCAAGCGTCCGATAAGGACAGCGAGAAGCTGGCGCGCAAAATAACGTCACCTTAAATTACGACACACCAGCGAACCGATCATTATCCACGGTGCTGTGAAACACTGCGCAAATCAAGATACTGCCTTTCCTCGATCTGGCCCCAACGATCGAAACGACTGTGAATCACGATTCTCAAACACGAACCGTTTGCTCTTGAAATATCAAAACGATAACAGATGCTAATTAAATCCACTGCGCTCCTCTCTCTCTCTCTTTTTGTCTCGTGGCTATGTACAACTCCTGGCAATAAGTTTTCGACAAAACGCAGTGGTACGAACTCAACGAAAAACACCAAAATTTTTTTACAATGCGGTATAAATTTAAAACTCGTGATAATGTTAAATTGTTGTAATATGAAGTAAATACGCCAAACATAATTAAGACATTCGTTTATTATCTACTCAAAAACAATGAACAAACAAAATGTTGCTTGGAAAAAAGTATTTGGCCAACGGACGCTCTGAAAAAAGTATTCGACCATATAAATTTGCAATGAAATGAACAATAATTTACTTCAAATTCACATTACCTAATATTTAATTACATTTCCACGTGCACGTATTACCGCTATTATGCGTTTTGGCATTGACTCTATAAAATTTTTGCATTTTGTCGGTATGATTGGATAATTGTGAATTTTAAGTAAATTATTGTTCATTTCATTGCAAATTTAAACGGTCGAATACTTTTTCCAGATCTTCCGTTGACCAATTACTTTTTTCCAAACAAACATTTTGTTCGTTCATTGTTTTTTAATAGATAATAAACGAATGACTTTATTATTTTTGGTGTATTTACTTCATATTAGACCAATTTAACACTACCAAAAGTTTTAAATTTATATCGCACTGTTTTACATATATACAAAAAATTATGGTGTTTCTCGTTGACTTCGTGCCATTGCGTTTGATCAAAAACTTAATGCCAGGGGTTGTAAATGAACCAGACGCTCAAGCTTAAGTGACCGAGCAGAAGTTTCAGCTTGTAACCTCAATATAAGGAAAGAAAAGAAACGGTGACGGGGCTGCAGTAATTAAATTCAAGCGACACCAGCCAAGAAACGCGCACCACTATCGTCGTTACCTTTCACGAGATCAGTTCTCCGGTCGTGAAGTGTATCGCGTTTCATCGTGTCAAGGTAGACCTCGCGCGAAAGTGAAAATCGAACCATCGAGGACTGTATTGATCCATTCCCCGCAAACTTTATCCCTCATTTCACGTAAGTCCTCGCCTTATTTCCCCTAGAGTAAACGTTTCTTCTTCCCCAGTCCAATTAATCGTTCCATTTGCCCCCGGAATTGCTTAAATTCGCCACCCCCATGGTTTTTAATACTCCACTCGAAATATAGGTATCAAAGAACAAGCGCAGGGCCATTTATTCCTAAAACTTCTGTAGCTAAAATCGATTCTTTCTCCTACTATTCGTTAAAAGGTTCCGTTACTATATTTTAAATAGTAAAAGGAGACTCGTTTTAATTCTCCAATTACTCGACTGTCAGCATCCACAAAAGTGCTTGCCACTTTCGCGAGCTTTGAATACATTTTGGTGAAGCAGTACACCGTATTATATAAAGATCTACTCCCCTCATATTTTCCGTGTCTTTTCCCTCCGCCTATTCCTTTCCAGCCACCATCTTATCCAACATTCCCCGAGACTTTCGAACGGCAAAACAGAATTACGCCCGTAAGGTGAATTTCGCAAGGAAGCTCTGCCCTTCCTACCGTGAAGATCTTCCGCGACTCGGCTAAGATTGCCCTCCCCGCTGCCCCGGGAAAGTTCGCGGCGAGACCGTAACAATAGCTATTAAGTAGTTTGTTTTGCAGTCAGAATTTTGCTGCGAGGCTTCCATCCCAGCTCAACCTCAACGATTCGAAACCCGTCGGGGTCCACGCTCAGCGATTCTGAAGCGAAAGTCAGCTAATTACAATTTCCTCCCTTCGCGTTTGCTTTATAAAATTCCCCGTGAAATCGCAATATTTGCGGATTTCAGCAACAAGCGTGGATTTGGAATTTTATAAATGTGAAGTTGAAGGAAACTTTCTCGTGGGTGTTGATTGTGCGTGCACTCACTTGCATAAAAAATAGTTTCTTTACTGATAGACCAAGTATCAAAATTTGATATTCTCAATACAGCTGTTTTGTGGGATTCCCTGTTTTTCTCTTTACCCTTCATGTAATATACATTTATTGCGTCAAGCACAGTCCACAATCGATACTTCAAACAGCCATCTATCGCGCGGTTACGTATGAAGCCTAATTCCCCAACTATGCGTTACATCCAATTTCGAAGTTGCCAAACTATCCGCGTGGCTCAAACAATTATGTTAGTTACACAAACTATAAATCACTCTCCACCGCAAAATTCACTTTGCGGTTGCTCCGTCCCGTGTCTTTCGAGCTTCCCGAACCGAACGTCCAATTAAAATGCCGTCGCACGAAGTACCCCCTCCCCCATCAAGATTCAAGATACAAAACCCACCCTTCAGCCCCCTGGCACCCGAAACTCCCACAAACACTATAAAAACAAAAATTATAGAGTACACAGAAACAAGAATGAATTGTGGACTCTCCACAAATCCAGTTCCCTAGAAATCAATCCCCCTCATCAACCTATTTAGCCACCTCGTCGTACCCAACAGGATACAATTGCGAACCAAGTCACGACTCCACGAGCCTACCTTCCCCCTTCACTTCTTATCGTTTCGACCCCCAGTTCCGTCACCCTCCTCCCCCTTAACCTTCGGCCGCGTCCAGACAGCAAGAGGACAAAGAGCTCGAAGGTTCCTCAGCGATTTGTCATTGGGTCGCATGTGTCTACCGTTCCGCGCCTTCCCTTCTGTTCCATCTTCAACGATCACGTGCTTCAACTCTGCTCGCCCCTGTTCTCCCTTCAAAGCCGTCTGTTTTCTTTCCGTCTCGCCTCCTCACCATCTTCGCCTCCCTCGCTACCTTCTGCCTCCTCTATCCCGCCTATTTGCGAAGTCTCTCCTAATAGTCTGCTCTCCCTCATCCATCTCGCCTTTACTTCCCCGCAACTCCGTTTCCCCTCCGCTCGCTTCCGCCGCGCATTTTTTTCTCCCGTTTCTCGCGGTTCTCTTGTTTACTCTGTCTTTCGTAACAACCCCCTGCCTCGTCTCTCGCGCGCACTGTTTTCGCTCTCCTCCCTTCGTCGCGCTCCGAGAGCTACGTCCCCCGTGTTTCTTCTAGTTGAATATAAACATCGCAGAAACGCTTGCAGCACGCTCGCGCCAGCTTTAATGCGGCTGCTCCATAATGCATGTATCGCGCATACACGTATATATTTATGGATGCACGAGGCTGTGTAATATTCCAATTTTCCGTTCCACTATCGGTCGATCTCGGGATTCCGCTGGGATATATCCCGTGAATTTGGGGACAATGGCTGGGGGTAGTAAGGGAGGGGGTGGACCGGTAGCGTGGCGATAAAAGTGCGACTGTTTTCGGCGGTGGTGCATAATGCACCGCGGAGGTGCACAGTGGAGGTCGGAGGCAGTTTGGAACTCATATTTTTACATGTCTGCATGGCTAAGTTAATACTGGGCTTTAAGTATTAAGTATTGCGCCGGGGGGTGTGGCCTAGTTTAGCAACCCCCGTAATTTATGGGACGGAAAGTTTGAAATATAAATCTTGTGGTTTTGTTACTGGGCACGAGTGAAACTTTTTTTTGCCGCTGCTAAGGGTGATCGCCTTGGTCGATTAATGAGAGGTGATAAGCAGATGAGTTTTGTTTGAAATTGGAAACACGGGGGAAATCTTGGATCTTTTCTTCGGATAGTGTGGTGTTAAATATTCCATTAAGGGGTCTGCTTACTTCGACGGCCTGAAATGGAGCGCGATATTTGGGATTTTTTTAGAGAAACCCCCGAATTATGTTAATTGAAAACTTTGTGTCTATATTTGTATATATTTCGTAACATTTTAAAAAAATTTAATTAAAAAATCGTATTGGGCCAGACCCCAAATAAAAATGGACACAGAAACTTGTAAAGTCGACACTAGATCAACCTCTAAAAATATTTTGTTCTTAGGTAATGTATAAAATAATAGAAACCTAGAAAGTTAAACTATTAATATAAAATTAATTAGAAATTCAGTTTACAAACTTAAAGATCCTAAAATTTTGCAGCGAACTTTGCGTGCCTATGGTCATGAACGACCCCAGGATACCCTTTAAGGGTTAAGAAGGAAAGATTACCTACGATGAAGAGACACGAAGCTGCTGCGAAATGAAGACAGATAGAGTCATTAAGGCGAGTCTACGATACACTTGGGACGGGATGCAGAATAATTCATTCCAATTTCCAGCGTGTCAATGCATCGATGCGAGCAGACACCGAACGCAGCATGGCCGTGCACAATTACTGACCCAGGCATACGAGATAATCGATATGCGGCCAGCCGAGCAAGTTGAAAGCAAACCCGTGAGTTACGAGGAATTAAACCTTACATGGCGTTAAACCCCATTAAGATCGATTAATTCCTTAAAGTTCCCTTCGACTATGTTACCCTTTCCACTCCATTACTTATACAGAGTACAAGGGGTCAATTTTGACCCACAACAAAATTGTCTTCACGTCGTCACGTGCACGTGTTATTTTGCTATAAAATAACCCCCCGAAAAATGGTCATCCTTCGCCCTCGAAATATCAACTAGACGAACAAAGTTTCACCATCCAAGAAAATACATATACTCTCAGCGAGTATCGAAGCGCCGTAGCCACAAGCTATCGGAGCAGAATCGCGTGCGACCGATCCGTGGAGAAGCGAGCACGCAGAAGAAGAAAGGGGCCCAGGGTCGAGTCGCGTACCGCGATGTGACGCGCGTGAACGTCCTGGGAGCACTTTTACCAAGCTGCGAGCGTGCAACAGGAACGAGAAGTACACGCATCTGTTGCCCGCCGGGTAATTGCCGCGCGGAATGGACGGGTAGGTGTAGGGCGCACACGTGCGCGACCAACTCCGCAGGGAACCTGGCCACGGCACCGTCTATGCGTGTGTGCGCGAGGAATACATACGTGCAGGCCGATAATCGCAGCGAGACAAGAGACTAGGTGAACGGAACGAGCTGGAGAAGAGGGCCCTCGGTAATTACGCAGGGGAGACGGTCCCCATTGTTCTATGCTAGCTCTCTACCGGGTAATAGGCACGTATATGTCCGGTGGCGGGCGAGGGGGAGGGTTTTTATAGGGCCGGACCGCGGGGAAAGAACGGGGAAGTTAACATTGACGGTCTAATGGAAAGATAAAGGAGATAAACCGCGACACCTACGACACACTGCCTTTCACGAGCACTGGAATATGCCTACTCTGTGCGGGATAAGTGTGGAAAACGTTGTAAATTTGTTGAAGAATTGAGGCAAATTTTGCTTTAGGTTATTTGCTGCTTTAAATTGGAAAAGTGTTTCATTTTTACCAATTGTCGCTTCTTCTGCAAATACAACAGGTGCCTTAAGGAGTGATTCTCGTCTAATAGACCGAAAGTAACTGATATTTAAAAAAAAAAATGAGGAAACTGTTAGTCATATTGGATTAAACTGTTTTGGGATATTTGGAAGTATCTTTAAGGGCAGATTCCGGTCTTGAGCCCATAAAAGTAGGTGGTCTATAGGAATTAATTAAAGGAAAACTAATATGTGGGTTGCTATTTATGTACCCGGAATAACAAACGGAAACAAATATTTATCATTGAAAATGGTTTTATTGTTTTTCAAACTATTCTCCGTGATGATCGATACACTTTTGCATACGTTTCAACCAATTTTCATAGCATTTTTTCCATTCCGATTGTGGTATCTCGAAAACATGCATTTTGAATTTATCAAGTTCGTGATACAGAAATTAAAAAAATCATTGGGTGCCAAATCCATTGATGATCCATCAATTTGATGTTTTGACCAGTCAAATATTGACTTCTTTAAGCCAATGTGTGAGAGCTCGCATTGTCATTGTGCAGAATGATCCTGCGTCGCTGATTATTTTTTCTTATTTCTCCAAAGACTTGTGGCAAACAAATGGTTGTTTACCATTCAAAATTGACCGTTCTATGATCCTCTAGTGACACTGTAGCTATGTAATATATAATGTCCATTTTCCCAAAGAAATAGGCAACCATTTCCTTCGAAGTGCTTTTTGCGCGAACAACTGTTTGTTGTGAATGTTAACAAGTAAACAATGAAGAAGCTTTCCAGATTTGCAAGTGGGGGAAAACAAAATACACGTGGAATAGGTATATGTGGAGCAAGTATAATTGTAACTATATGATTTTACTACTAGTCCCTTCACACGTTATAAACTCGCTCGGCAGCCAGCCAACTGTTACCCTTTCCATCCCTCGTTTAATGCATTCCTGACACCGTAGCAACTTGTGAAAAATCCATTTCATTAACTGGGTCGAATGGGAGCTGTTAGATAGTAAGGTTTTAGGGAGATGCTGTCGACATTGTTTTAAAGAGGGGAGCAGCTTGAAAGTCTAGCATCTACCCACACCAACACGGTCTTTCATCGTGGTTGTACGATGGCTTAAGGTCGTTGCCCAAGGATACGTATGCACCGACGCAGCATAACGAAGTTCCAGTCGCGTCCATAGGCTCGCGCCGGAGCACAGTTCGTCAGGTTAATTGAATTTATGGGCCCCGATATTTCGAGCGTGAGCGATTCCGATCGATGGATAAGCCCGCGAGAGCCGTGTGAATCGTCCGTGAAGGAGAATCCTCGTTAAGGAGAGCTGGGTCGAACAATACCGCGATCGCCGATAGGACTCGGCGATCCTCCAAATTTAACGCGTGCTGTTCGAATGGGCCATTGTCAGAGAGGAAGGGTTAGGGGAGGAGCGGGAGGATGGGGAGGGTGAATGTAGTGGGAGAGGTGTGGACTATGAGATTAAGGGAGTGGAGCTTAGGGGAGGAGAGGATTAGGAAAACAGAGAATTAGAGAAACAGTGTGACAAGGGATGGAAGAGCAGGGAATTAGAAGGTTGGAGAGTAGAAGAGTCGAGGATTAGAAAAATAGTGTTGGGGAGGGTTAGACGCGTAAAAAGTAGTGGTAAGTACAGGAATATAAAATTAGTGAAATAGTGGAGAAAAGGGATAGAAAATTGATGAACAAAGAAATGCAGTAGAGGTGTAAAGAACCTACCTAGGGTAAAGGATTACTGACACTTAACCAGTTACTGCCACCTTAAGCTATTTTACTTAAAATAACGAATAAACAAACGTTGTAAAGTCATACACAAAAAGAATTATGTAATTCAACCTATAATCTATACTATAGAGTATAGATTATATACTATAGTTTATTTATTCGTTATTTTAAGTGAAATAGCTTAAGGTGACAGTAATTGGTTAAATATCAGTAATTGGGTCATTTACCCTATATTACAAAGGAGGGAAAAGCAAGCTATCAGAAAAGTACAGTAGCTGTCGGAACCATTAAGGTGTCATTCTGGTTAGACGGGTTGAAAAAATCGATTTTGTTTTAAACATTTTTCGAAAGTACATATCCTCAAGAATGTATTGTTAAATTTTGATGGGAAAATTCCGATTATTTTAGCTTCAACAGAGTCATTTTGAAGGGAGCGCAAAGGCTCGGCCTCTGAACGCGTTTTTCTGGAAACGTCATTTTTTCACTTCGTGAAGATAATCTCAAAATCTATCGAACCAATTGCTTTATAAATTCTACTACTTATTCTGCACACCTATGACTCTCGCAGGGGCTACAACCAAGTATTTTCATTCAGTCTAACCTAATTTTAAAATCGAAAATAGCAAAAGAAAAAAGCCGAAAAACATTTTTCTTGCATTTTACCAGCCATTTTGTTAATTTTGAAGATAAATCACTAATTATAGTCCGAGCAATAGCGACAGTCATACCTACTGATCAAGAATCTGTTTGGATTTTTGGGTTCAGATAAGTCTAACAGCTGAAATCGCCTTCACGAGCGAAGCATGAATTTTTAAACAAGTCATCAAGATCGCTTTAAAAAGCATTTTAAAAGCAATAATTTTAATACTTTCATATTTTTTATTTACTGTAGAAACGTACTTTAATAAATAGAAAAAAGTTGTATTCCATTCTATAATTATTCTCGTCGCAATAAATTCCTGAAAATCGCTGAATTTATCGGCGCGCTAGCCGGAATGCCCCTTAAATCCCCCTATAAACTATATCTCTCTAAAACCCCCATATACCCCATCCTCAGAATCAATTTACCCATTTCTATGCTGTAGAATCGTGCCCTAAAGTTCTGCCCCCATAAAACTCACAAAGGCCACTGTGCCCGAGGACAATATCGCTAAATACGCCGCGCAAAAGAAGGGACTTTAATTTAATACAGACGGACCCGTCGCCCCGGCTATTTAAACGCGTATTTCACGTAGCGGGTGAACCTTCATCCCGAAAAGCAGAGAAGCTGAAGCGAGTAAACTTCTTAGGAGCCTCGCCAGCCAACAGAAGTTTGTCACGCGAAGCTGCAGGGAATCGTTCAAATTCGGATCAACCGTGCAGCGAGAAAGTTGCGGGGGTTGAAGATGGCGGACGGTCGCGAAAGTTCGGCCGTAATTTATACGAAGGGCCACGGACTGGTAGCGCCGTAACACCAGAACCACCCTCCAACCTCTGCCGCGTTTCTTATCCATCGCGCAGGGTTGTTTAATAGAAAAATAGAACACGAAGCTTTTTGCCCTTACGGAATGTGCAGCAAAAATGCAAGTCGAAAGCACTGGGGTAAATTGATTGGAATACCAGGCAGTTTTTCAGCCCAGTTCTGCTCCCCTATGCCAACAAGGGTTGCACTGGGGCCGACATGGAATTTCTCGTGCTGGTACAAGCTGAATTCCAGATAACTCGGCGAACGTGTTGACTGAGCCGCGATCTTTAACCCTAGAATCTCCAGCAGGCCTCGAGGCAGCGCAACTGGTACAGAACTTACAATTAGCTGAGGCACGTCATAATCCCTGCTTCAAATTGTATGTACGATTGGAATAGTTGGGGCGCGAATTTGATGAACACTCCTCAGTGGGTGTTAATCTTTATTCGACTGGCAATTAGGGGAATATAAAAATGGTCACTGCAAAGAGGCTGATAATAGTCATGAAAACGATGTCGAATAATTTATTAAGCATCGTGGTTGGAGACAAAGAAGAGGATTTCAGGTTGCGTAATGTAGCACGAAGCTGAAGTAACGACCACTTTGGACAAATGAGTCTTAAGAAGAGGATTGTTAATGCGCCCGACGGGGTAATACACCAGGCTGGACTCGCTCCTCTGTGGAATCTCATTAACCGAGTTGCTCGATGACTCGAAACACGTTAATGCTCGCGCACACCACTACGCATTCCCACGAATCGACATCAATCACTGTCGGGCCAGGAAGTCCAAGCGTTCCACGCGCACGCGTGATTTATATGCACCTATTCGAACGCTGCGCGGACTCGAGGAAAAAGAAAGCCGAGGGAGAAAAACGATTTCGACCGGAAACCATACAGCCTTTCGTCTTGGAGCTTGTTTCATTTTAATTCACCCTAATGGACCTTATTTCGTGTCACGTATGTATCTCCCATAATTGGAGAAGCAATACTGACAAAAATTTTTATAAAAAAAATTGTTAGGTTAAACGATTTTATTAAAAATGCACTCAAAATTAAATTAAAATGCTCTAAAAACTAGAAAATAATTAGTTTTCTTGTACTACAATTTCCATAGTGATATTCTACGAACGCCTTCAAAGTTTTAGTTTTACTATTCGTACAAACGTGACGCATTAGGGTAAACGCACCAATAAATGAACACTTAAGGCTTATGAATGAACACTATTATAAAATTGTGTTTGCAGCGCGATTGATTCCACGTGCTGCAAAAATTGTTTGGATACAAAGCAAGAAATTAAAAGAAGTCTCTAATTAATTAGTTGCTTATTTTATTAATTTATTTTACTCATTTTAATGAAAAATGGCCATTCACTGGTACGTGTACATTTACTGGTACATCCACCCTAATTCTCGATAAATTGTGTATTTTCAATAATCACGATGCGGTTAGCGTCTCAAACACTTTTTGCCGCTTTTTTCATAAGGAACACGAGTGGCTGATTTGAAGTCGTTTGGATTTGCGGTTATTGGTTACATTTATTGATGACTGCCTAATTTTTCCACCCCCTCGGGGGTTAATTATTTTTTTAAATACTGTATTGTCATCCAAACTACATACACCTGCAGAGTTTCAAGACAATTGGATAGTTGGAAGTTCGTTAAATTTCAGTTGCCAGATTTGAACCAAACAAACAGAGGATCGAAGTTGAATAAAATCTTAATGAACAATAACATCCCGCGTGACGGTTCCCCGTTGATTCGCAGTTGGCGTGGCCATTTTTCTACCTTCTATCTCTAAGCGCATCAAATATTCGTCCCCGCTGTATCGATGATGAATCGCCGGCCATGGTAGCGC
This sequence comes from Andrena chrysosceles, assembly GCA_963855975.1. Classification (NCBI taxonomy): domain Eukaryota; kingdom Metazoa; phylum Arthropoda; class Insecta; order Hymenoptera; family Andrenidae; genus Andrena; species Andrena chrysosceles. Next base: position 6,983,881 of record OY979768.1, read on the forward strand.
ACTACAGTTTCCACGAAGGGGGACAGGGGAAAGCCATGCACACGCCAGATACTGCCCCGAAAGCGAAATGCCCTCGGCGCGCGCGCAGATACGCGCGCGTCCCATACGTTTCCGTATAAAAGCGAAATATAAATGACCAGGACGATTTTAATCCCGGGTGAGCGTACGCCAGGCGACGTGTCCGCTCGGTTTTTGTTGGCTGGGAATATTTCTGTCGAGTCAAGTCTGATGTATGCGTGCGCACGCGCTCTGCCTTCGCGAATCACCGTCGCGGAATACAAAACGATGATTAAAACAATAATGAGCCTGCCATCTCGCTTCTTTTCTAACCCGCTGTGCCGAAAATACTTGCCGGGGTAACGGAGGGGAGAAAGGGCTGTCATATTAAAACCAGAATGGAGGTGCGCTTAGGGGTGGAGGAATTAGAAAGTCCGAATCAAAAGAAATCCCCTGTAGAGGCACGCGCGCAGGATGCTCGCGAAGGCGAGCCACGCAACCAGAAACATCGACCAGGAAAAACCTGCCTTCCCTTCGAAAGCCAGCTCTTCATATCTCACGGCCACCCCTCTGTCACCTCACCCCGAGCAACGGCTCGTTCCGCACCCACCCCCTTTCCGCGCCACTCTTCCCGTGCTATTTCTCTTTCCGTCGGTGCTGCATAGCCTCGCTCTCTTGCTCTCTACATAGGATATACTGCCCAACCCTCCCGTCGTGCTTTCTTTTCCTACTCGCGGCAATAGATCCCGCAACAGCCGCCATTGTTTTCCCGACGTTTCGGGGCGGGTTGGACCAGGACTGTTTCTTAACCTTTCTGATATCAAGGGATTTAGGGAAATTTCAATGCTGATTGATTGATCATTTTTGTACATGTGCTATTTATACAGTAGTGGAAATACGAAGTCTAGTATTGGAAGCGTGAGCAAACGTACCAGCGATAAATACTGTTGTTATTGTTTGATAAACATTGCTCTTCACCGGGACCACCATTCTGTAAAAGCCTTTAAATTTGTCACTTTTTTTAACCGACTTCAAAAAAAGAGGAGGTTGTAAAGTCGATATAGAGTATGTTTTTTTTTGTTTGTCCCCGCATAACTCTTCAGCATATGGGCCGATTTTGGTGATCTACTTTTTATTCTAAAAACAGCGATGCCCCGGTGGTACCATTCTACATTGCAACAATATTGGCTCAATACTTTGCCAGTACTAGATAATTTGAATTTCGTGTATTCTACCATTTTAGAGTATTTCCGCGCGTTGAGTTGTAGACCCCATACAACGAATTTGAGGCATTTTTATTCTCACTATTTTATGTCGCTTATTTTTGGAATCTACCATTTCTAGCAAACGGTTCTGTTTTTACGAGCAGCTCTTTTTGTAGGCCTACTCATATTATTTTAATTAAATGTAGTTATGTAACTTAAACAACTAAAAATAAAAAAAATTGACACCGACTTTAATAACATAAAAATGCACTAAAAAGCAAATATAATTTTTCTCTTATTTAATCTGCGACTATCAATGCTTTAAAGTCGGCGGCAGATTTACATAGTTTACAAAATTGATAGTCATAGATTAAATTAGGGAAAAATAATTTTTACTGTTTAGTGCATTTTTATGTTTTTGAAGTCGGTTTTAATATTTTTTTAAATTTTTTATCGGACACTATTTCAAATAAATAAATGAAACCGAAGGGGGAAATATCTATATATCAGCTGTAGTTCATGAATTTTTTCCGAATTGTAAATCAATTATTACGGGTAAAGAAAAATAATTTACGATTTGCGGGTAGTTTTTGCAAACAACCCTTTCAGTGGCACCCACAACAAAATCAAGGATTGTATTAACTATTATGTATAAAAATTGAAGGATGATCAGGTTGGCAGAACATATTTAATTAACTTTTCTGGTAAGCCGCCAAATTTTCATATCACCCTCGTGCTTTATCAATTATCAATCATGTAGCTACGAAGATTGTTTCATAGCACGTGAATGAAGATGGCGAAACGAATATTCACAATACTGTACCACATTTCATCGCTCGCCGTTTGACTGGGAAGGCCCGTGCGATTTTATACAGTGCAAAGAGCCGAGTCTAATCAACTCCCGTGGCTTAAACAGTGATAGCGTTCGATAAAGGTCGATACTTTCATCCCGCCCACGCGATCAACGAATACACACTGCTCCCAGGAAAGAGCGTCTCTCGACGTTCCTTTGCACGTGCTCGGCCCGAGATCCCGTGCATTGTGCGTTGAGCGAGCAACAGAGCAGAGTATTCCTTTCGCAATGGCGCCGGTGCATTAGTCTAATTGAAATCTGGACACCGAGGCGCGCGTGACCGTGCGCTATCTCGAGCTGTCACGCTCCCAAATAGGCATAGGCGTGTCGCAGAGGTGCATTTGGGGTTGCTCGCTTGGCTGTATATACCGGATGACGCGGCCGTGACGACGTCACCGTTCCTCGTCACCGTGAAGCTAATGGAATCGGAGCGGTGTCGATCCCGTCACGACGGATTACCAGCATAGTCCACCGGGGCTGCAAATGCACAATAGCCTTTTGTACACCCGGCCCGCGCGAATCTGGGGACACCAACACACGCGCATTGCTAACAGTGATGCACTTCGCGCGGTTAGTAGTCACGTGGCGAACATTTCTCTTATAGCATATAATACTGGAGGTCTCATTGAGAGCTCGAAACCTTCGCCAACATCATGCGAGAAAGAGAGATACTTTCTCGATGGTGCGAGCGAGAGAGGTAGAACGGGGGACTCCCAATCGCTCCCAATGCGCATGCGCCGGTGTACACCTCTCACTGGCACCAACTCGCACATGTATTTCTCTTTCGCGTGATGTTGGCGACAGTCTCGAGGACAGGAGACATAAGGCAATGAGACCTCCAGTAGTATATGCTCTAACTTGGGAACGACCTACGGTGCGATTGGCACACAGGTGGCGCCCCGTTAGTTTGGGTATTTGTGGAGTTTCTGGAAAGAGTAGCGCTGGAGAGTGGAGAGTCGATGTTGGGGGAATTGGTAACGCGGCTGGCCAATACGCAGAAGTCCCACAGATCGCGGGTTCGAGACTCTCGTCGCCAGAGGTTCTCTTTTTCGCTTACATAGAAATATTACGAATGTCACTCGTGTGAAGTGTGCCACTGACCGTCGTCCATGTTTGTTCGAGCGGTTAGAATCGACAGAGCTGCGCACGGTGACTGTTACTACTTAGAGGGGTATCAGTATTTTTAAAGTGCTCAAGTGGGGCGACAAAGGGGACGAGCGTTCCTCCACGTCGCTCTGTATGGGATCTTCTTTATTTACATTGTGACGCAACGTTTGTGCTTGCACGACTGGGTAAAAAAGTACCATGAATGTGTCTGTCACCTGGGTGGTGACATTAAACCGCGAACGAGCGATGCTAACTCGTACTGAATAAGTGCCAAGTTCCAGCGCCCATTCTACACAACTGTGAAACGAATAAATTGCTCACCATCGAGGTGTTACTGACAGAGCTAGCAGACTATCAGTGTGTGAGTGTGTAGTTCCAGGTGAACGGTAACTTCTGCCATCGTAGGCTGAATTAATAGGAATTAATAAAATTACTAGAAATTACTAAAAATTAATAGAAATTAATAGGAATTACTAGAAATTACTAGAAATTAATGGAAATTAATAGAAATTAATAGGAATTAATAGAATAAATCCCGCGCGTGGAAAGTGCTCCACGAATGTGAACCGAGGGACAACTTTCTCCACGCGCAATAATCGCTCGAAGGGAGCCATTTAAAAACGGCGCGCCTGCGCACGTCGCTACTACTCATTAACGGAAATTTAAAGCGTAACGCGCGCACGAAGCAGTGTTTCTTAGCCTCGTAAATGGACCGAAGCTAAAAATAACCGTATGCCTGCACGTGTTGCGTACGCCTATGCTCCTGTCCAATTTTTCACAAATTTCACGCGCAGCTCGGTACCGAATTAACTTTGCGCGAATTAATTAATTAAAACGCTAACGCATAGGAAACGATAAGCGAAAGAAACTTGAGCGTCTATTTCGGTTGCTCCTTTCGAACGTAAAAGCGAAGAGTCTGCTAAGTGCTTGTTTCCTCTTAAGCAGAGGTGGAAATCGATTTCGCGGGTTTTCCCGGCCTCGTACGTCCTGGCAATCCCGAGCACCACGTAGAGTAGAGGATCGAACTGTAAAATGACCTGCACTTTCTCCTTCAACATCTGCTAAACAGCAGGCCGCTCCAACTTAGAGATATGGCCTGCCCATAAAACAATCTCCGAAGTCTTCCTCAGACCCCCCAAACCTTTTGCTACTTCATTCTACTTAATGTAACTATATCGTTTGTATTACTATTCGCAGTTTAAAGTTTCGCTTGATATACATACTCTATATGTGACATTATAAATCCTCCTCATATTTAATTTTTCATGTAAAAAAATTAATTATGCAGAGGTGGGTAAAATTTTTATTTAAATAAAATTTGAACTAACAAATAAAAGTTAAAAAATCGTTCGTTAACCTAAGTTAAATTATTCGACGCGTGACGAATAATTTACTTAACTTTTATTCATTAGTCGAAATTTATGTAAATAAAAATTTCACCCACCTCGGTTATTATGGCAGTGACGCTCGAAATCTCAGACCAAATGTTTTTGCGCGCGAACGAGAGCGAGTACGATTCGGTTTCTCCGCCCCCGACCCCCTTTCCCAGCATTCTCCGTTTAGTCTTTTTCTCGGCCTTGATCGCCGTGCCATGGAGCAAGGACCGTGGAGAAAAAGGAAAGGAGTATACACAGGGAGAAGCGAGGATCGAGTGAAATCTCTCTTACTTCCCCAGTCCGTAGCAGATGCACACAAGGAAACGTACGCTGAGGCTCGTGTACAGGGTGTGAATAAAGTACCTGTCACGTTTGCTACCACGTGACAGTGGGAAGAAACATTGGGCTTTAAATAAAATAGCCACGATGAATTTTTTCCACAAGCTTCTCAAACTACCATTCACTAATCTACGATCTTAGGTTCCACTATGAAAATCGAGATCATTATTTCTTTACACCTTGTACATAAGTTGCGGAGAACGCTTGTATGCGCAGGCAGAGAATGACTCGAGCTGACTGCACTCTCGTACCGTTCCGATTGGAAAGTTTGCCTTGCTGGAACTTGGAGGTGGTCCTCTGGGAAGGATTGTGTAGTTCCAAGCCCTTTATGAAATTGCAGAGAAGAAAAGACGCACGACTGAGAGAATGAGGTTAATCCTCAACAAAAAATTTGTAACTGGAACTACAATGATTCCGATTGTAAGAAAGCCGGTTTTCCAATTCGGTCGTAATGAAATTCGAGTGAGTGGAAATAAACATCCAATCTCGATTGCACAGGCAACGTTTCGGCAGCGACAACATTCGATAAGTTTGTTTTTAGAGCGGGTCACCTTGTACGACGATGTTGTGGCGCGTGAGAAATTGCGTAAACCAACGCGGGCAGAGTTTTTACAGCGAGCAGGTTTCAAATCGGCGTTGCGGTAAATAAATTCACGCGACTTCACGCTTCAACTCCCAAAGCACAGCCATACAGTAAATTATTATCGTGTAACGCGCACTCGCGGGCAACAGTAAAGCTGTGTAATTTGCGCGGCGCGCGATGCCGCGTCGGCCACGTGCCGACTCAATTACAGTAGCAAAACGAAAAGAGTCTTAATCCCTGCTTTTAACGCTCCCCTTTCGATCTGCCGCGAGATGGATCTATGAGGAAGCTTGGAAGCAAAAGTGTCTCACTGAAAGCTGGAGTAAATGCCCTAACGCAAAGTAATTTACAGACTTAGAAATATATTAACTTTCCAGTGAACAAGAGACTCCTCATTTATTCCGCCAATTATTCGCAGCAGTGCGGTTACAAAGTTTCCATTGAAAGGATTTTCAGAAATCTGCAGCGTTAAAGAAACTTTTCTAAGGAAGCCTACGCAACTAATAAACGAGTGCTTTGAGCTAAAGAAGTGGCGAAGGATATGAGCAATAATATGACGCGAAGCGTTTCGGAGAAAATGGGGAATCGGCTGGAGCGAATTCTCCGAAGAAGTCGATGCGTTTTACGGAGCACGCGACCTCGCTGCTCGTGCAAGATGGAGGGGCCACGAAACCGAGGCAATCCACGGGAACGTGACGATGCATCAAGATGGTAAATCATTAACCTTGCGTGGTCGTGACAGCGTTGCCTGGAATTCGTGTGCGTCACGCGCTATGCGGGGATCTTAACGGGCGGTTAAAGAGACATGTGAATTACAATGCACTGTTACACGCCCATTCTCGGGGGCCCAGCAACAATGCGTGCCTCTTAGTTGCCGAAGATAATGGACCTGCGTCGGATCGGATCGCTGGTAATGGAACCGTCGATTAAACGGGCATAACAAAGCGTTCAATGGTAATTGAACGCCACGCGAAATGGATTCAAAGCCGATCCACGGTGGAAACTAATTTCCCGCCATTTTCCCCACGGTACGAGTACGTGCGGGGTAAAGCGGGTGTTTACTCTAACGACCCTCGACGATGCAGAACGCTCGAGGCTTAATAATTCAATTTTTTTCGAATATTTCGATACCAAATCCTGGGCTCGTTGTCAGAGAATTTTAGTTTTTTAAAGAGACATGAGTTGCGATCCCTCTGGGTCAACCCCTCAGCGATGACCTCTGTATTTACCTAGGGAAGAATGGGGCTAAATGTCCAGCGGGCAAAAAGTCCCGAATGCGAAATCTCCATTCGTAAACACTCGATTGAATATTGTAGCATAACTATGTTGTTGGCAAGGGGATGGAGGACCGTAGAGTTGTCAGTCTTTTTTAGGCGTTATGACGCCTATGTTATTACGTACTATATCAAGAAACGAAGAAAGTACGTCGTTTTTGTTGTGTTATTCCAAGTAAACTATAGTTTAACAGCGAATCAGGTGAATACGTTAAGATTGTATGTTCCTTTAGCAATGTGTGCATGGCATTATTTACTTCTGAATAATAATATTTTCGAACCTATATATCGGCGAAACTATAAAGATACCACTGGGGCAAAAAGTACCTTACTTATATTTTCGACTTATATTTTTATTTTTTTGTTAAAGAAGTCAGGTTAAAATACTAAAAAGAGTAGTGGTCTTTGTTGAAGCAACCAAATTAGTAAAGTCATAAATTATGTATCTTTTCTTCTGTTTTTTTTATATATTAAAATAACTTGAGTTTAAGAAATAAGGCCAAAGTGCTTAAAAGAGAGTTATATCCTTACGCTGAGCCAAGATTATTGTGTAATTTTCGTTTAAAAAAAGGTTGCCGTAGTATTTCCTTTGAATATTGTATACCAAAAAAATTAGTTCAATAAATATTTGTTAATTTCAAAAGAGTTTTTTACTTATTTTGTTTTATGTTACATGAAAAGCTGGTTAGAATGGACTTTTTCCCCTGGCATGGGGCAAGAAGTCAATTTTGAATTGACACACATTTTGTGATATAACTCAACAAAAAATAACACTATCAACCAACAACTTTGTAAAAGTAAAGCATAACAGTTGTAGTTTATACAAAATAACACCGCATATCTCTACATTGCTATTACTAAATTTTAAATAGGTTTATTAAAAAACGAGACTTTCAGCCCCACCCTACCCTACCACAAATTCCGGTTTTAACAACCATCTCGAATTGAGGTCACCTGTATATGGGGCATTTCTGTTGAAAAATGCGAGCCAGTTAAGGGGTCGAAAGCCGGCCACCCCGAGCGTGGCCGAAAGCACATGGCGCGGGGAGAGGAGCAACATTTAAGCACGCTCACCTTCCGGTGTCTTCTTGGTAGTAGTGAATCCAGGACTGGGTCGTCGCCATCCTCTCCAGTTGTTGCAGAACGACTCCGACACACTGCTCCAGCTGCACAGGGAGTCCTCCTCGAAGCGGTCCGAGTCCTCGAACGAGTAACGATCAGCCTCCTCCCACTCGATTATCTGTGCACCGGGTGGATCGGCAGCGTGGTCCTCCCCGGGTCCGGCGGACGCGGCATCCGGTCCGGAGCCTCTAGCCCCGCCGCCGGAACCGCCGCCGCTGCTACCACCGCCGCCGCCCCCACTCCCACCCCCGCCGCGTCTTCCTCCACCGCCACCTCTGCCGCCCACCGCCACGGGACACCGAGCCAGGTTGCCCGCCAGTTTTAATTGTCGTACGAATCGGCACGCGCGACAATACGGGGCCACTGCGCCCCCGACACACGACCACCGTGCTCCGACGACGGCCCCACCACGATAATCACAAAGCGACGATAACGTCGCCGTCCCTCAACAGCCGAGCCACCCTACGACCGCGCGCGAACCCTTCACTCGCCCTGTTCCCCTCGGATCGCCACCACCTGTAGGACAAGCCGAATTCGCGATATTATTTTCGGGCCGTCGTTTCCGCTGCGAGTAGCGGACATGCCCTAGGGGTCGTCCTTGAATTGTGTAAAGTTCTTTTGGGGGAAGAGCGTCGCGAATTTCTTGCGTTTTCTTATAAGGGAGGGAGTCAGGTAGCGTCTTAGGTAATATTATTTTTAACGTAATTTTTAATATGAGTGGCCTGAGAAACTATTCTTCATCGCAAATATGAAACTGAGTTAAATGAATTTTATAAACCTTTAGAAGAATTTTAGTAACGGAAAAAATGCGATTACGTTAGGAAGGGGGAGAGGGTTGGAAGATAAAATCTTATGAATTCTTGTACTGGAGAAGGAAAGGGTAAGAAATCGCGAAATTACCCTTACGTAATTTAAGGACAACCTCCGGGGAATGTTTCAAAGATTTGGTGTATGGGGTAGTTGGACATAATTGTGGTTATGGAGTGGTTGAAGTAAGGTAGATGCCCGAATTACTGCCAGTATCCCTATTTTTGTGTCCCCACTTTATTTATTTTACTTAAAGAAACGTAGCGTGTAAAGAATAGTGTAGAATAATAATAAGAACAGTCTCAATTTAATAATTTTTTGTGCATTATTCTTTATATTTTTATTAAGTGAAATAAATCGAGTGGCAGTAATAGGGACACTAACAGTAATTGCTACGTCTGCCCTAGTTAAAGGGATATGGTGAAATTTTTCGCAAATTGCCATTATTAACCCTCGTCCAGCCGGTGGTGGGTCAAGAGTGACCCATGGTTACGGTTAAATGCAGAGGGAGGAAATATCTATTTGTTCGCACAGTCTTACCAATGTAACGTAATTCTCCCTTTCGATATAAGCACTATTAACTGCTGTTTAGTATCTACAAAGTATATAGTTCTAAAGCAGGTACAATAAAAATTCCGGTACGGGTCAGAAGTGACCCGACATCGGCTTGCCGCGGGGCATTTTACGATCGGCTGCTCGAGGGTTAAACTATTTGACCAGTTGGGCGAGGGATTGTCTGACGCAGCGTTTCCTAATTAAATTTTGCCACGGAACCCTTACACACCCACTGAAATTTAGAGGAAATCCCTAAAGATTTAAACATTTCGTGGAATACCAATTGGGAAACGCTGATCTAAGGGTTTGGGGTAGTTTAAAGGGATGACATGTGTGATCGTGTACCGCTGAATAATAAGTTTGTATTGTGAAGAGTAAAAGTATGCTGTACATGTAACGGAAAACACTCCATGTATATATTCGGGACACTTTTAATGGCTAGAGAGCTATGAAATTTGTTGATTGAACTCTGATTTGAAACCATGGCTGGGTAATTGGTAAATCCAAGCGTACACCTCTAACCAGCGTTTTACCACCGCCAACGCGGCGCCCGATATTTCCTCTCAATTGCACCCCATGCCATCGGAGACACCGGGCACTTTTAATTGCTCCTCGAAACGGTGCACGCAACATCACATCAACGCCCCGCACCGCAATCGCTAACCGATCGCTCTTTATCCGAGAGAAATTTGTCCGTCTCGTCTAGCTCTACCGACGTTATTCATTCAGATTAAAAGAAACAGGGACGGGGAAATAAACGGGGCGAACGAACAAAGAAAATATTTTCTGCTGGACTTGTAGAGTTACTACGTCTTCAGACACTGTTTATTATCGACGCTGTTATGCTTGGGCCCGCGATGCCGCAAGAAGGTCACCTTTCACTTTCGAATTCTGTTGTCCAGTTTTGCTTACTACACAAAATCGCCTTTCAATGGCACTGCGCGAATCGAGAAGCAAGAATCATTCATAATAAAACAGTTTTTATGTTCCAAGTACAACCGTATCTAGTATAACTAGATCAGATATGAACGAGATTTATAACACAGAGTAACTGTAGACCAACATACAGATTTCCCATGAAAACTTAATTTCAGATATAACAGTGAAAGTATGATAAGAAAAATATTCAACCGATTCGAAAATAGCAAGATCTTCGCGAGTACCCGATAAGGAGTCAAGCTTTTCTAAACGTAAATCAGAGCAGAAACAGCTGATTCGCGACGCTTCGATGTTTGAAGATGCGTATTGATTTTTTTCACTAACAGAGAAGGAACGTCTTTTTCATCTATTATAACTTCCCAAGAAGCCGCGGAGCGTCGGTAAAAAGAAAGAAAGGAAAAGCAAAGACGCGACACGGAAATTCGATAGAACGTCGAATGTTTGTGTTGTCTAATCGTGATTATGAACGTCAAACGAGTAGCGTGCGATTAGGTTAGAGAGAACTCGGTTAGGTTAGGTTCGGAGTTATAAGGAAGTGAAGTTGGAAAGAGGGACAAGAGCGTATATATCAGTGACGCGAGAGACGGAGGCACAAGGACCTTGGCGGGTCGACAGACCCACGTCAAGAACGTGCGACGACCCCGACCCCGCGGAGGGTAGCCAACCCCCTCTCTTTCCCCATCCTTTCTAACGTCTCACTGTTTCCACCTATCCCGCCATCCCTGTACGTGTACGTGTGTATTCCAACCCTTTTTCCTGCTTACCTCACCCTCTCTAACGAGTTCACCCGTTCCGTCACTGGTGCACTTCACACCCCTACTTCCTTCGTCTACAAACTACTACTACTACGGGGCTACTACTAGCACCGCCGAGCGAACAGCACGGAACCAGAACAGAATGGGGAGTAGTACACAACAAACATGTATTATATGTATACACACATGCACACATAGAACGACGCACTCAACAACAGAGTAGACAGCTGAGCCACTAGTGCCCCACCAATTTTATGTAAGAGACATCTCGCACAGTGTCCGCGATACCTTCCGCGAACGTTCAGCCCGATGCGGAACCCCGATCAGATCCAACGATTTACGCCCGAATAACGCACTACCACTGCACAGCCCGAGAACTTCAGCTAGCCTACCCCATCGACGACAACAACAAATATGGCGAGCGAACCTACTCCTGCACATCAGTGCTACGACTGCCGACTGACCGCCAGGTGGCGATCGGAACGCCGCCCCTGCGATCCCTACCACTCGTCCCCTCGGCTCACCTCGGTCGCACTCGGGAGAGTTCGGCAATCCTGACTAACGCTTTCGCGCCTTTTATTGAATCACGGAATTCTTGTTAAGGAAATTACTCGATGAATATTCTGTTTTGTATTGGTAGTCTCATTATGGGAATTTTGATAGTCGATGGAGATGCTGGAAATTTAGAATTGTTGGTTGAAATCGATGAAATATGAGATTCTTGGCTGCTCTGTTTTAATTTTTTTTTTAAATAAGAATTACGATTGTGAGGATAGAAATTGTAATATTTCTGTGCATTTTTGTATATCTTGTACGTTCTAAGTAATTTGTTTTTGCAGAGTAGTTTGATATACTTGTAAGGGAAGTATTGTAGGAATATTGAAATTGTTGCAGAATGTTGGTCAAAGATTGGTATATCATTTGAAATTGGAATTTAATATTTTCTTTGATTTTAAATCTGTGTAGAGTGGTTGTTAGAAAATATCTTCAGCGCCTCGGTACGAATCACAATCATTTTAACTGTGCAGTGTTGGTCTTCTAATTAACAATTTTTTCTGTAAACTGTTATCACGTCATAAGTAATCATATGAATCATGTTAGAAGCATCATCGAATAGAAACTGTATAACACCCACGTATGTTCACCAGATGTCGCCACTGTACCGAGCATAAAATCGCGCATGCGGGTTTCAACTTATTTTTACACAAATTACTGCAACAGCCTTTCTCCTTCTGCAAACTTATAATTCTCTCTTCTACAATAACTAATGCAGTCACTATTGAAAACTTTCCTATATTTTCATATCAAGCAGTATTTACGTTTTCAACCAATCATAATTCTTATCCGCACAAAATATTTCGCGCCCTTTAAGACGCATTTAAACAGCGTTGCCGGACTTATTCCGTATCACGCATTTCTAATGGATTAAATATTATTTTACCAAATAATTAATTATCCATCCTACAATTACAAATCATCATTTTAATGCGTGCTTGCATATGTTCCTACATATTTTATTAATATTTCTCTGCTTGCTTGGTTATAATTGGTCAGATAAATTGTCAACGGAGTTCAAACGCAGTTTAACGCCTCATTGTTGAAGCGGCGTACGATTGTTTACTTTTTCGCGAATTTGCAAGAAATACTTACTTGATACATAAAATGTCAGCTGAAGCGGACGGTAGCGAAAATGCTAATTCGGATAACATGTTTAATATTCTAATTGCAACCGATATTCATCTCGGTTACGATTACAACAAAAAGAGGGGTTGGTTCCAACAACACACTTATTATTATAAATAAATTTTCTGCGTTATTGTACAATTACGATTTATTCAGCACGAAACACTTCTCTGAAGAAATATAGAAACATTTTAATTCAATGATTGTAATTAATTGCCCTGGTCGAATAAATACCGTTCCTCATAAACAACTGTAGTCTATATAATTTTGCTAGCGCTTGTGTACTTTCATGTAAAGTAATATTTATAATATAACGTCTATATTAAATATAAGGCCATTCGTCGGAGGATAGTTTCTTGGCGTTCGAAGAAATCCTGCAATATGCCAGGGAGCACGAAGTGGATTTTATACTTCTCGGGGGAGATTTATTTCACGATACAAAGCCATCTCAACCTGTGTTATTGAAATGTACTGAACTGTTAAGAAAATATTGTTTAGGCCCAAGGTTTGCAAAATAAATTTATCCAATCGACAGCGCAGTTACTTTTCCGTCGTTCTTATTTAAATTATGTTTTATTCTTTGCTAGGGAGATCAAAATCAAATTTTTAAGCGACCCTGAAGTCATATTCAAGCATTGCGCTTATAAAACTGTGAATTTCGAAGATCCAAATCTAAATATCAATATGCCAGTATTTTCCATTCATGGGAACCATGACGATCCAAGTAAGAAATACAGTATCTACGTTTTAAATATCACATTTAGCGAGCTTTCACATTATTCATAATCGTAATGGAATTGCAGGCTTCGGAGCTATCGGATCGATGGACTTGCTATCAACAAGTGGTCTTATAAACTATTTTGGAAAATGGACAGACCTTACTAAAGTCGTCATTCCTCCTCTGATACTGAAGAAGGGTTCAACGCATATTGCCATTTATGGTTTGAGCTACATAAACGATCAAAGATTGTCTCGATTACTGAGAGATTCCAAGGTGAAGTTACAGGAAGCGTATTTACTTGATATATATCAAAGATCGTCTATTTTTCGTAACGGGATTGATGTTCTTTAAAGGTGGATTTGTTGCGGCCGACAGAAATAGATGATTGCTTTAATATACTTGTGTTACACCAAAATCGTGCACAGCACAGCGAGAATGGGCACATTCCACAGCATAAGCTTCCGGGTTTCCTCAATCTTATCATATGGGGGCACGAGCATGAATGTCGTCTATCGCCAGAGTTTATTGCAGATACAGAATATTTTATTACCCAACCGGGTATATTACTTTTGCTATTTATATTAGCATGCTTAAAATTATTAGATTTGATCTTATTTAAAAATTGTTGTTATAGGTAGCTCTGTCGCTACTTCGTTGTCCGAAAGCGAAGCGAAACCCAAGCACGTTGGTCTCTTGTCCATATGTGGAACAAAATTCAAAATAAGGGAATTGAAGCTGCGGACTGTCAGGCCATTTGTTTTTGCTAATTTGATTCTACAAGAAGAGAAGATACCGAAAAGCGGTGGTCGTACGGACACCGCGGATGTGTATAATTTTGTTGACCAGTACATAGAAAACAAACTTATACCTGATGCTGCGTTGCAACTAACGTCTCATCCTAAACAGCCTATTCAACCTTTGATTCGTCTGAGAATATTTTATACCAAAGCTGATGAAGTATTCGATGCAATTAAGTAAGATTCATTTTTGGTTGAAACACGAGTGTAGTTGGAATTTAATTTACAAGTAATGCCCTCCTCAGATTAGGGCAGAAATATTGTGACGAGGTTGCGAATCCTATGGACATGATTGTATTTCGTAAGGTGAAAAGTTCGTATAAAAGATCGGAATTAGATTTGTCAACTATTAACGACGACTTGGAAGATATAGCGCAAGCTCTTTGCCACGATACTGTAAGCCGAGACATAGCAACATTTCTCTATTCTTTACTCTTCGAATGTAAAAGTTTATCGAGCTCTTTATTAGGACGTAGACTGGAACAAAACCGTGCAGGATGAAATAAAGATGCTCTTCAGTTTGGAGGAGCATAAAGACAAGCTATCGATATTATCAGTTAATGGTTTAAACGAAGCGTTAAATCGATTTGTAAGCAGAGGCGACCCGGATGCTTTCAAGGATATAGTGAAGTAAAGTGTTTGTAATTTCATACTCTGGGATTAACGTGCACTTGTTAATTTCTAACGTGCACTTTTAATTTCTAATGTTTAGTCATCAGATGAAGAAAACCATTTCTTATTTGGAAGCTAGTGACGCCGATGCTACTAATGAGAGTATTAGCAAAGAAATTAAGAGGTTCCGAGACATAAGACTGGAGAAAGAACAAGATGAACAATTAGAGGTGTGTAAGTAAAGAAAATTAGGTGACTGTAATCTACTAAATATGTTATTTCGTAGATACAAGAGTTATTCAATGATGCACAAATGCAAAATAGAAAGGCCGTGAAAACTGTATCGCGCACAGCTATCGATGTCATTAGTAGTGACGAAGATGAAGAAATCGATGCAGCGCCAGCAGCGAAAGTTACAAGAGGTAGAGGAAAAACCAGAGCCAGAGGTTCCCGAGGAAGTGCTCGTGGTAAATCTAAAAAAGACACTGAAATAAATTCTCTTGATGTAACGACTACATCACGACCGTCTAGAGCTGCAAAACAAATGAAGAAACCGGCTCAAAATACGTTACAGAATTACATGGGTACTTCATTCAGTCAAAGCCAGTCAAGTGGAGGCAACATCGTTTTTATAGGCGATTCTGATTCTGATTCTAATTAAAATGTAAATTATCTGAAAAGATTCTTCATTTATATTGTAATGAAGCCTATACGAAAATAAATTAATTTTCTACCTGTTCAAATATCGAATAATTTACTTCCCACTCTGTAATTATTCTCAAACTATAATTTTTAAATCTTTAAATAATCGTCAGGCGATTAAATCATAATATTTATAAAAAATAATAATTCGAAACAAGAATGCAAAAGAAATCTGTAAAATTGTAAGAAGGCGATTGAATTTGAATCCCGCGTGTATTTCGATTTTCGATACTATCGAAGCCGAACTCGACCGCCACGCGCCGGAAGAACTCTTTCTTTAGACTTCCTGCTTTGATCTCGTTATATCGGGGGAGCATTCAGTAGGCACAATTTACAGGTATTCTATAAGAAAGACTCAGTATTATATAAAAATATCATGTTAAATAAACACAAGAGGCATATATATACAACCCTTAATTGGGATATCGCTCTCGTATACATTTTAAGTCTAGATGCAATTGGATGAATTTCACGTCGCGCAGCTTTGTGCATTGTGAACACTGTCAAGACATAACCTTAAAGTGATTCCGAACAGTTTACATTTGTCGATATCTAGTAAATAAGCAGTTGAATTAAAAGGAACCTAAGCTGTCGCAGAAACGTACGTTTAAGAAAGCTATAAAGTAATATTCTGTGTAGAAATGCCGCCGAAAAGGGGAAAGGTACAAAAGGAAGAAGTCCAAGTGTCTCTTGGACCCCAGCTTCGCGAGGGTGAAGTTGTATTCGGCGTTGCTCACATCTTCGCGAGCTTTAATGATACTTTCGTTCACGTGACCGATCTGTCTGGAAGGTACGTTCAAAAATTCACTGTCAATAATAATATATCCTATACACAACGTTGCACGCCCTTGTTTCTTACAGAGAAACCATCGCCAGAGTTACTGGTGGAATGAAAGTCAAAGCAGATCGTGACGAAGCTTCTCCATACGCTGCTATGCTTGCTGCTCAGGTAAGATCGTTGTACTTTGCGTAACTTAAATGAAACTATATTACTCCGGTCTATCCACATTCAGGCAGTACCTAGATCTGTGCTTCATAGTCTTAGGTGCGTTCATGTTTGTGGTACATCAACTCTCTTTCTAATTTGGAAATGTGTCTCGATTAATCACATTTCTTTATGCGGAAGAATACATTTTTATTATTAAGGACGTATGTTCTTAATTATCGAATATTAACAATCAAAGATTAATGAGGCTTCTGTCGATAATAGGATGTGGCAGAGAAATGCAAATCCCTTGGCATCACGGCGCTCCATATCAAGTTAAGGGCCACCGGGGGAAACAAAACGAAAACACCTGGCCCAGGAGCGCAGTCCGCTCTACGTGCCCTTGCTCGTTCTAGTATGAAAATTGGACGTATCGAAGATGTCACACCAATTCCATCTGACTCTACGCGCAGGAAGGGTGGTCGTCGCGGACGCAGGCTGTAATTTATGGTTCTGTGCGTGGTTTATTAACTTTCACAAATAAATATTTAAAAAAAGATTTGTATTATTATATTCTTCTGATCTGCGCAGGTAACAGTTAATGTCTACGTAATAAACAAATATGTTATTGTTAAATAACATGGAAAGACACGACTTCAATGCTTTTCTTCATATATTATCGTATTTACAATTCGTAGCACCACCTTACACGTTGCATTATTATTCAATATTAAATACTTCCTTTGAGTATAACATTGAGAAAATTCATTAATACACTGATTGCTTACGATTAATTACAAAATTAGTATAAATAAAACAGAAATAATATACACAAACAACTTGGAATTATAAAATGCAGAGGTATCTCTGTGAAATAGGTATGAAATTTATATACGTGATTGTATTGTTGATATTGTAAGCAAGTACTAGTTTATAATACCGAGCATTAAGCAGAGCCAACAATATTTCCCACGGTTAGATACAATTTCACTCTGAGATCCAACTTTTTAGGCGCCTTATGCTCCAATGTTGTAATTGTGTTCAAATATCCGTACTGCATCACGAATCCAATTATGACTGATTGACCTCCATCCGCTTGTAAATCTTCGTCGGGAGTTACGAGTAGCTTTATCACCGCTTTGTTTGCTTTTCGCCAGACTACAAGCCTTGAAAAAATAAGAGTTTTTAAATACATAACGGAGGAATTATAAGTATAATGCGTAAAGACAATGGCACTGAGACACATACTTAGGGTCGTCCTGCAAATTATAAGTGTCGCCTGTATCATCATATTCAGCAGCATCATCTCTAGGTGGAAGAATTAGAGGGCTGTGAGGTAGAATTAAATCTGCATTTGCGCTAATTTTAATAGGCTTGGTTTCTTCTACTACTACCACTTGCCGTACGATGGAAGGCAACAAAGTAGGAGACTCGGATTCCTATAATTACAATGATGATGAATGTAACTTTTCAGAATGTTTAAGGGTAGGTTTATGTTGGAGCTAGGAAAAAAACTATAAAAGCGTCGATCGGGCGCTTTTATCGTTGATCATCTCTTAGAAAACGTAGATCTGCTCGTTGCTCCAATATAAACACTTCAATTATAAAACAATATAATGTATTTCGACGCGTCGCTCTGATCGTTTATCGCAACTCCAACATAAAAGTACCCTAATCTTATATTTTACAGCGTAAGTATTTACCTGCTGTATGCTTTCCTGTTTCACTGTTTCTTTCTGACTTTCTTCAGTCTCTTTCGTTTTATCAGTCTCGGGTGTGTCCATTGGTGTATCCAACGATAGCAATGTCACTTGAGTTTGATGCAACGTTGGGTTACAAAATTTCAAAAGTAATTCACTCGTCTTTCCCGGGCGAAGCGGTTCGCAAGTGACTATTCTTACCTCTGGTAAATGGTAACTATAACAGAAATGTGTTACAGCAGAGTGAAATATTTATAAGAACGCGTGAAGCATGTTAGGAACTTACAATGCAGCGAGCTGAATCTTAAACTTTGTAGATTGTGGATAGATATCTGGTTTACTGAGACTATGTTCGCAGACCCTGCACCGCTGCGATCTTTTAATTAACAATTGCCTATGCTGCGGGCGTAATTCGTTCACTTTCTCTGCTTGCACTTCTGGATGCTGCAGTCTTTGCTCCAATGTAGTGACTGCGTTTGGAAATAGGTTTGAATATTTTTAAATTATGTCAGCGTTACTTATCGATGCTCCGATAGCTACTTACTCTTAGTTATGTCCACCGGACTGGTGAAAATATCTGGCGGTAGCTCTGCCACTTCTTCGCTAGCAACAGCTGGCGGAGGCTGATCGCACTGTAATTGAGAAGAAGGCTTTGCAGGCCGACCGATACGTTTACGAACCATACTAGATGTCATACTAAACAGAGCCTGAAGCAGAAAGATGCAAATTCTTTATATAACTCGATATCAACTTTCGAAGATCAGTAGTCCTTAAACACTTTACCATTTGCATGTAAGGGCACTTTGGTCGAAACTTCTTCTCTATCTGTTGCTTCTCTATAGAAGCTAATATTTTATGGTAATCGATTAAAGTATTAATACGAGTCATATAAGGATTCTCCTGTTCAGGCCAGCCTCCGGTTGCTACGAAAAGCATAATAATGTCAGTGTATTCTTCTGCGTACCAGGGGTGTTCTGAGACTTTTTTCCAGGGGAGGGTAGCTTTGGGATGATGGTAAAGAAAAATATACCCTTCTTGCTTTTTTTAACCCATGTTATAATGCCAATTCAATTAAAAATTTAAAAGTATCCCCTTTTTTTACTATAAACTTAATAAAGATCAGTTTTGAAAAATAAATGATTTTTTCTCAAAAGTCAGGGGAGGCAACTACCCCTTTTCCCGTGTTGCATACTTCTAGATAGCTCGGTAGCTTTACTAATTTATACTATTATATAAAATTGAATCTATATCTATACTATTATGTAAAATTGAAGTTGCATACTTTGAAATGCGGTTTCTCAGTAAATATGAATTGTAGCCACAAGTGTGTTACATCACTTTGTTCGTCTTGACGAGAGGAAGGTTCTAACGTTTTTATTTTTTTAAATAATGATTTTTAAAAGTGGTGAAAAGGGGTAAAATGTGTTTTCATGAAGTCCTCAATATCTCTTAGACCCGAAGCGTAGCGCGGGGGTATTTTGCTAGTTTAATATAAGGAGTATGTTAACCTACCAACGGATTGATCCGATATACCAGCATCTCTAGAAGTCCACCTGCACAGCGAACAGAATAAGTAATACACTTTCTTTGGTGTTGTCTTAACATCTTTAACGTCTTCTCCTTCAGGTGGTGCCACTCGCAATGGTACGTGTCCAGCTCTCGTAGACAGAGTGTGGAAACAACAAGGGCACTCAAAACAATTGGAACATCTATTGACATATTAGTGAAGTCAGTATAAAGTTTAATAAAGTCCGTATCAGAAACTTACTTGTTTTTCTTAAGGCGAACTTCTGTCGATGGTAAATTCTCCATGCAATTAGGGCAGTAGTGCGAGTCGACCTATCGTAATGAATACAATCATACACTCGGCTATTAAATAATTAAACGGCATTAATTAATACTGAATAGTGGAAAGTATGTACCTCTTGACAAACGCAGTAACCGCAACGAATTTTTGAGCAGTGTCTGCAGAAGTAGATCTTTGAGATGGGCTTCAATGATCCACAGTTGCACACGTAGCGCACGTAGTCGGGTTGATTCAAGTACGACATAATTAAATATTCAGTTTCAGGTTTGTTTTTTCAGGAAAATACAGGGCTAGGCCTGAAATGTCACCTCGATCAATTCATCCGTCACTTTCCTTTAGCCATTTTTAGTCACTGATATGGTAAATCAGGTGTGGCAACCAAGAGTGGGCACTTTCTATATATTTTTGTTGGCAAATCAACACCCTCTGGCGGAATGTGTTGCTAAATAGATTATGAAAAGCGGCAAAATTGAATCCTGCAATTATGGTATTGGTTACAAGGGAATATAGCGAACCGGTACACGCCGATTTTAATGGGACTTTTGTAAGAAGTGGTTCTCAAAATATTTTTCTGAGAACTTTTGTGTGCAAAACCGGAAATAAGATAATCTAAACATTTATAAATTCGTCTGCTTTCGAAGCTGATTGTTTATCTATCTCTATCTATACGTATTTCTGTCTCTTTCTTTCTACTTCCGCTTTTGCCCCAAATCGCAGAAACCAATCAGCGACGATACACGTTGTTCCGATCACTCTCTGGAAAATCACTAAGCCAAAATAGTGAAGCCAAATGAGGCCATGGCCAACCAGCGTCGAGAACCGATTCCCGGGCAACGCTGGTTGGCCGAGGCCGCACTTGGCTTGACCAAAGAGGAGATATAATAAGAGGCGTCACTCGACAAGGACAGAAATAACCTAGGGAAATCACTACACAACCAATTTAAATGCCCATTCGGCAATGATCGGTAAACTTCGGCAATAATTAGCCAATTGCGTTAAGGTACATCTTGTCGATTTGAATATCCCGCTCGAATGTACAACCAATTTAAATGCCAAGGTCAAGTAAGGACTTCAAAGGTTCCGTCCGGAGTGACGCCTCTTATTATACCTACTCTTTGGCTTGACGCTGGCATCGGCTCGTTTTCCATCATGGCGTCTCACGCACACATATACCGCCAATGCTATCGGTGTTCCCCCTCCATTTTCTACTTGCCACTGCGCCCACTGCCGAGGATTTCCCGCACACAATGCTTGTCAAGCAGTGCTTGACGATGACGATGGATGACGATTAATCGAAAATTCGCCAACTTGCACTTGGAACTTGCACCAAATTGAAATATCTCAGCTCGTAAAGCACGTAGGAACAAAATGAAAACACATAATGCAAATCAAACCTAAACTATCCTTTGAGACCATTTAAAAATTAATCGGATCAACCATTATTGAGATTCGATAATCAAAGGGTTAATGATAGCGGTGCGTGACATTATAGAGGCATAGTGTGTCTCGCGCTGCGCGTAAACTTTGCACGAGACACTACAGTATCTCTTGATTACTTGTACGATTTGATTCTGTATTTCTTCTGTCACATATTTAAGGAATATTTAACTCGCGCAGGCAACAAGAAACAATTGTAAAAAATTTAAACATTCAAACGAAAGTTTTCGTTGACTATTGTATGGATTTCGTGCGATACATACGCACACACTCAACAGGTGACGGCGGAGAGGGAAGCTGCGCGTAGAAATTTTTTCCTAATCAGCGGTACGCAGTGGGAAGTTCAGTAACATTTCCGCGACGCGCGTGGAAGGTCGTTCGATCGTTTTGCATACAAAGTATCACATTGTATCCTATTGTGTGATGCAACGCTATTAAAACATAAATAACTATTATTATCTCCCGCGGCGTTAAGTTTAACAGCTAGCATGTATACTTACGCGAAAACCTCGAAGAAAGTGGTCAATTTTCTTTTGTACTGTCGAGGATAATGACTTGGAAGGACAGCTTATCCTCCCGTACACCCAGTAAAAGGACACGCGCGTGACTTCTTGGCTTATTTTCGAGGAAGCAGGCACATTTCAGAGAGGTTAGTTTGTACACTATATAGTGATACAAATATTTCGTTTTATGTATATAGATTGCTCAATCTACTTTGCATCAGCTGCAATGAATAATCTAAAATATTTATAAATAATAGAAATAAACGAAAGTATAATAAACTGTTACTGTCTTAAGAATGTAGTAATATTTCTCTGTATTGACTCGAGTCTCCTATCGTTGACCTCTAAACAAATGGAATATGAAATAAAGATTCTGTATGGAATATATTTAATTTAAAGAAGCAAATGTATTAATTAACAAAAATTTTCCAAAGTACGATAGTATTTGTTAAATTCCTAGACGATTAGCTTTAGGGTTTAACGTAAGTAAGGGTGTTAAATTTGTTTGGATATAGGACGAGTCTTAAATCATCAAACGTTCAATCATTCGTTAATCTCCTTTGACCTAAGGAAAGAATATGACAACGAGTGATAACTCGTTATACTTCATGTATTTGTATGGTTCTAAATATATTTCACATTTAAGTATCAATTTCTCCGCAACTCTACAGAAAAGAAGATAAGACTCAAATAATCTCGAAAACTATTTCATAAATATAATAACCTCATTTACGAACTATCATAGAATACACTTCAATTTATGTCATTTATAGCAACGTTTCTTTCAAATTCCTAATTTTCGACATAATCTTCCACCGTTAATATTCTCAACGCATAACCTAAGAAGTTCCATCGAACAATACCAGACACGAATCAAACAAGAACGTTCCAGTAGGAAGAATCAATAAAAGTAGCCCCGTAAAGCATTGTTGAAACGTTTATCATATACTAAATCCATTTGAATGAACGATATTATCGATATCTTGTAAATGATAAGGCTCTGCATAAATTGCACGTTGTAGATTGCTATCATGTCTCGATATGTAATCGTCGCGTGATCACCATCGCGCATATGCAGCGGTATATTCAAATGAGTCACACGCCCGCGGAATATCTTCTTTTTATTGTGTGCACACACATCGAACGGAAAATATTGCGTAAGCCGGGGCAACTCTAATATCGTTAGAGATTAAATATAGCGTGCAAATATAGCGATGGTATCGTGCCTTTTTCAGCATCTTCGCGGAGGTGTATGATTTCACGTGCGTGAACGTCATCAGCCAGGCCAGAGATAAGGCCTGTAACGGCCTTTTATCAGACACAGCGAGAGTGTGATGTAATTGGAACGGACCAATAGTTAACCGAAACGATTGAATACCGAAGGCACGTCCGCAGGCCATCCCCCGAAGAGTTGTCGGTCGATAACAGTTAATGGTTATTACCGACGGCCCGGTTCCAATCGACAGAGTCTGTTAGGTCGTGGTTTGAAAAGGATCGACCGCGGTCCCACGCCAGTATAATCTTGCCCCATTGTGCGCATTAATAGACAAAATGGCCATCTTCCGGAAATTCAATGGTGAGTGTTTTTTTTTTTAGAACTACTTAATCGTGTTCTCAATACTTTTAAATTCGTGCGGCGCGAAGTAATGGCTGAGTAATTACACAGCGCTCGTTTATTTATCATCTGTTCTATTTGAGGTAGCATAGATGACCTTGAGATTAAGAAAATTGCTATGAATACAATATTTGATGGCTCCTCAGACATTCTGTATACAAACGCATTCCTTTCGCGTTCTGGTGTCTTCTTATCATTGCTCTCGTATACACAATTGTATTGTCTCAAGTGTCTTGAATGGACTCAACGAGTAAACTTTAGTTCGAATTCAAAAAGATTTCTTGTGCTATATTCTAGAGATCAATTTTTAACGACTTCGTGACTTTTTTATGTTAAATACGAGTCTCAAATACATCGTTCTTTTTTATAAGGATTTTAAACACTTGTGAAGATATGTGTGAAGGTGAGCTAGTAGGGTTGTGTGAGCTTAGTGATTTCCGACGTTGCGTATCTCTGCATATAATTTTGTTAGCGCGAGAACACAAACCACAAGTACAAACAAGTTACGCAACAAATGCCATTCTAGTAAACAGAAGATGCAGAGTACACATTCATTACTGCTTATTCTAGTAACACGATATTCCACGTGTTAATTAATCGCAACAGTTTAAGCTTCTATATATGTAATTCCTACGTCGTTCCTATTAATTTGTCGCGATGTCATTTAAAAGTATTTTTATTTTCCGCGATGTACGCATGTTGCGATTCATTTTGGCGGGATCCTTCCTAACTGCGTACCAATATTACGGAAATAGCTTAAAATACGCACATATTTTAGCTACGTATATCTACATACTCGTCGGGAATCGTCAATAAAACCACATTGAGATTTAGAGAGAAGTTTCTGTTATAAAAATATTTGAAATAGGTTTTCTCCTGTTGCAGCACGATTATTATAATATAGTCTAAACTCTAAACAATACATCGTGCGAGAAATATTTGCCGATCGTCATTTAATGATTACCTCTCTCCCGTATCTTTGTTCCTTTTATTTTATACACACATACTACTTGGGATTTAAAAAAAAAATGAATATTCCATCCGCATTACTTATTTTCGAAACTATTTTCACGCTCAAAACATAAATTACTATCGGGAATACGAGAACGGAATTGGAATAAAATGATTTTTCTTTCGTTTTAAATTACTTCAATTTAGAATACATAATTTGCTCGTATTAAAGAGAACGACGGTATTTGGAGCAAACAAATGCGTCAATTCCCACTGAAATTTATTGGAAGACAAAGGTCAAGCTTCTCAATTGAATTGCGTTGCACTGTTCATCGTTAATGTGTATATGTACACTGAATACTGAAAATGCCCATCTATTGTAAATGCAGATTGATCAACAAACTTTGGAAATGACTGGAATGTTAAATATAGCTTAATATCAAACACTTTCGTTAACCCTTATAAGTAGACAGCTATTTTCCCAAGCAGAGCTTGCTACAGTATTAAATACGTACCTATACATGCATATATTACAGAGAAGGTACCCCGAAGAGGAATCCTAGGGGCGATGATGTTTTTAGCCTGTATGTTTTCATATATGATTCGCACAAACCTATCCATTACTATTGTCGCTATGGTAAATGCAACCAGCAAAAGTGGCAGCAGTGGCCCAGCTTGTACCGTCGCAACCGGTAGTAATAGCAGTAACAAAACTACCGAGCTTAAAGATGTAAGCATTCTTAGCGATTTTCTGTTTGTAAATATAGTAAAACATGTCGAAGAAAAGAGTTACGCTAGCTCAATATGCTGTAAGCGCTCACATGTGTATTCACCTTTTAGTTTGGTGAACGATACGAGTGGGACCAGCCAACACAAGGTCTTTTACTCGCCGCCTACTTTTGCGGGGTTCTTCCAGGAAGCGTGCCTGCTGGTCTTTTAGCTGAAAAGTATGGGGGGTCTAAAGTAGTAGCGTAAGTAGATTCCCATTATATGTAATACTGTAATTAGTATATGTGTCTTGCCATTAAAACCATTAAATGCTAATATAGATTTGCAACACTAATACCAGCAGTATTAAACCTTCTGATGCCTTGGGCTTCTGGTCTTCATTATAGTTTGGTATTGGTACTTCGCTTCCTGATGGGTTTCTTTGGAGTAAGTGGTCCGCTAAACTCTATTCCTTTGAAAGTGTACATAACATTATTACACATATTTTTTTTATATATTTTGAGAGAAATACACTTTGACTAAGACCAAGTAAATTTTCAGGGAGCAGTGTATCCTGCTCTTCACGCCATGATTGCTAGATGGGTTCCCCCTAGCGAAAAGGGAATGTTTGTGTGGACGATGCAAGGTATCGCTATCGCAAATACACTAATTAATTCACTAAACTGAATATCTAAGACAACGTTCCTTTTCAGGTGGCCCCTTCGGCACAGTAGTAACATTCGCTTTATGCGGCCAAGTAATCAGTGCTTTCGGTTGGAAGTCTGCGTATTATGTTACAAGTGGAATCATACTGGTCTTTTACGCTCTGTGGGTTTATCTCATATACGATACGCCCGACCTCCATCCGGGAATTACAGAGAAAGAAATAACTTACATCAGAGAACAGATAGGCACAAGTGTTTCTAAACAGAAGGTGAGACGGAGGCTTTGAAGTTCAAATTAATTATTACGATAAACATGTTTCCCTTCACGCATCGTTTGAAAATTGCAGACGCCACTGCCACTAAGGTCTGTCATCACATCTGTACCATTTATAGCCCTGTTATGGGCACATTTTGCGAACATGTGGGGTATTTACTTCATAGCTACTAACGGACCAAAGTACACTTTAGGTGTTCTTGGTTTCGATATGAAATCGGTACGGTTCTACTTACATACTTTCAAACTGTTCTCTGTACATTAAATTATAAAGTTTCTTAAATCATCTTCAGGGAGGATCAATTACGGGATTGCCGTACATAGCTAGACTTGGAGCTGGAGTATTATTCGCCGCGGCTGGTGATTACGTACGAAGGAAGAACATGTTAACTTTAGGATGGATTCGAAGGATATTCATGATCTTCTGTAAGTAAATTTTAATAAGTACCGATGCGAAGCTCGTTTAAATAACGAAAATTTGTAGCAGGATTCTTGTTCTCTGTTTCAATAGCGCACATAGGACCAGCTGTTGCTCTAATAGTAATGACATACGCCGGTTGCGACGCGGTAACTGCAATTGTCATGCTAATAGTGGCGTTAACGTTCAATGGTGCTGCATGCCAGACTAGTTTGCAGAATCATCAAGATCTTGCCCCAAACTTTGCCGGCTCTTTATACGGAATCATGAACACTTTCGGCAGTTTCCCCGGATTTATTATTCCATCGGTTATTGGCGCTCTGACGAGCGAGAGGGTACGTTTAAATTTCAATTCACTATTCTGCTTAATAGCGTTTTTAGCCAGTTTAATGCAAAGTGTTTTTTTTTATCGTTTTTATAGAACGGAATAGAAGAATGGCGTATTATGTTCTGGCTCTCTTCGGGGATATTTACCTCGGCAACAATACTGTTCTGGCTCTTCGGTTCAGCAGAGATTCAACCGTGGAATGATTTGAATCGATACAATGCAGCGAATCTTGCCGCGGAGGAAAAACAGATGACTGAGTTACCTGTTAAGGAGTTACAGACGGAAGACGAAGAAGAGAATGAACGTCTGTAGTTTTATAGGAATAATTTATAAATCATGGTAGGCATCGAATTCAACTCACAAATTTACTACTTAAAAGCTGCATTTTTTGAAGACCGAAAGTGAATTATTTTTTACGTATTTATTGCAATTTAGGGGAATATATTGATACAGGAACTGAGTTTCCGAAGGTACGTACAAGCACGTTAGACTTGTCTGTGATTATTATTCTATATAATTGCTCGGGCAAATCTGATTGAGATTCGCCTGCAGATAGATCGAATTTACATAACCCTGGTTGTATAATACGATTATTCAATTGTTCATGCGATACACCTTAATGTAAGCAATGGTTGCAGTGACGATATAATACGCCGAAAGAACGAGGAATGTGTGAAATGATTATACAGTCCCATTCTGCAGTAACTCATTATTTTATTTATCAGTGATCGATGTCGCGACTGATTTAATATTTTCGATGTTTCAGTTTTATTCTTAAGTACGTATCTTACTGAAGCTTCAAGTTCAAATTTCGACTTATTGCCCAATCAAATTTCAGGATTTTTGACACGAGGTGTTTTTATTATCACTTAGAGCGAATTCCACTTACGCCCAAATTGACCGTGATATTCATTAAACTAGGTTTTCCTGTACGCGACTGGACGCATCGTCAAGAATTTCAAAGTCGATTTTCTCGAAAATGAAGCGCAATATAAAAAAAATTTATTCCTTTTTCCCGACTTATTGACTTGTTATAAGTAGAAAAGAAAGAGTAACTTTTTCTTGATATCGCGCTTAATTTTCGAGAAAATCAACTTTGAAATTCTTGACGCTGCGTCCAGTCGCGTATAGGAAAACCTAAGTTAATGAAAATCTTGGGCGATTTGGGCGTAAGTGGAATTCGCCCTTAGCAGTATTTTAGAAAATTTTCTAAGAATATACTAGCTATATACTTATGCGAATATTTTTGGAGGAATCTTTTTTACTTTTACACTTTTTACCGATGGATGGAAACACTCGATAGCAACGGTGCCATAATTTAATTTGCGAACAAGTATTCGTACATTGACAATGCCATTTCTCACTTAGATTTAAATGTACAAATACACAAGCATATTGGGATTCCCGTTGGAATATTTGAAAAGAACAATAATACGTCGAACCGAGAAAAATACTCTTGACCGCATTTCTTGATTTCGTGCCAAATCATACGTCGTGTATTTAATTAGAATCAATGTGGGTCATGGTAACGCGTAATGCTTGACGTCAGTCATATCTTGGCATTGCCGCCGGTCGTTTACTACGCCTTTCGCGTCACAACTGTATTATTATAATGGCAGTGACATTTCATTCACATTGTACATAAGTCGTGTCGTATATGTGAAAAAACGAGGAATATTAAACAGTAAAATGAAAATGTGCGGGTGAGTGAGAGAGACCAATTTAATTTAATGTGGCGTTTGATTCATTACTAAACTCGTATAAAAGAGTGTGTGCGCGTGTTGATTTTACATATGAAAGTGTGGTAACAGCAATAACATATTTTACTAAAAAGAGAATATTTATAAATGCTGGTTCAGACACGTATAATTTAGTTGATTAGCAAGTAATTTAGTAATTTACCGTGTGTGGACAATACAATTTCGTCAAGTAGTTTAGTAATTAAACAATGGTAAATTACTAAATTACTCGTCACTCAACTAAATTACTGGACGTTCATTAACTGAACCAGCCATAAGCGACAGTGCCGATTTAAATTATCGAATACATGGACGATTTTGTTTCTTTCACTACACTTCATTTCAGATTTGCTCTGGAAATATAATTATACGTATGCTGTATGTACGTTGTTGCTGAAACATACATTATAAGGAATTATCAGAGAAGTGTTCTTGAATGTGACGTGCATAGAGTGCTCTGTAAATACACGCAAGCATTGTATATGCATTTATTTCTGTCAATTATTAAACGTATAAAAAGAAACAGGACTCCGATAAATTATATTGATCTTCAGGCATCAGAGCTCGGGGAGATACATATAGGGATAATTTTAAAACCATCGCCGCGCGATTTCGTTTGAGTCTGTGGAGATTTATTGCGGCTACTCGTTTTCGGCAAATGTAGTTTGGAGTAAGGTTTACAAGTTTGTTGCGTGCAGAATAACGCGTGTTGTCCGAACGCTTTATCAGCGAGGCTACTTGTACTGGAATATATATCAGAGTTTGAATGAACAGAGTTATGTTCGCTTTCTTTGAGAGTACAAGACTCTTTCGAACTTTGCAACGAGGTGGCGATGCAGGTTTCTTGATTGCAGAATGTATCCTTCAGTATTTGCAAAGCATTTGCAGCATCCGTGGCCAAAGTGCTACGAAAGCACAGTGAATCTGGTTCCGATGAAATTGTAGTTCGACTTGTACTGATGGATTCTGTTAAATACGATAGAACGCCACTATATTCAACGGAAAACACGCGACAGCGATTCATGATAAATTGATTTTATACCTTTCATCGAACACGGCTTCATGAAAGTGGCGTCAATGATGTGGGACCATTCATTGATGGAAGCTAGAAGATAATAGTTAAATAAATGCTCCTTAGTGGACAGCGATTACGCAAATAAGCTCGCATACCTTGCGGTTTAATCTTCTTTTCAGGCTGTACGAATACATTAATTGTTTCGCCAGATTCCCCAGGGGAATATTTTGAGGTACAAATTAAGGGTAGTGGTGGCGGCGGCTGGGGTTTAGCCACCGGTGGACAAGATGGTAGAAGACCCTTCTTATCTTTTTCAGACGCCTTGGTCACGATGTAACAGGGTTTGTACGCTAACAATATGTCTTGCGTACGAAGGACTTTGGTATCCTGCCACGGGGCACCCACGTCGTCCTGATCAATTAAACACGCTTGGCACGTTGACGGTCTTCTGCAAACCGAACATATCAGGTCTCTGGACTCCTTTCTTCTCTTCACTTCGTAGATCCCAGCTAGACTTGTCTGAGTGTAAACCGTCTCAGTTTCCTTCTTCGTCATCGACTCTAGAATCTTCTTCCTCCTTTGCTCTAATTTCTTATCTATTGGCTTAGCTAAAATCACAGAAGATACCATGAAAACTGTGACCTATTTTAAATCATCTTATATTCAGCCTCACCATCGTTCAAAATATTAAAAAATGGTACTAACGCCTTGATTCCTTTTGCAGTTCCACAAGCCTACTGACTATGATCATTGTTCGCCGGAGGATCGCTGCTATAACGTTCTTCACTGCCTTAGAAGCATTCATAGACACATTGTCGCAAACTATCTGCAATATGTCGTTCATCAGGGGCACGACTACGATCGACGCCTCCAGAGGATCCACGATCATAGTGACCCTCAGCCTCCGCAACACGTCCGCTTCTTTCTCATCGTGCAACCTAGCCGCTATAGTTTGCGTGATCTGCTCCTTCTTGGGAAGTCTGATCCTATCAGCACTCTTGTCGATGATCTCCTCCATTATATCCTCTATTACCGTCCCAGCTTCAACCCCTTTCGAAATGCACTCCTCCAGCAACTCCGAAATCATATTTTTCGTCTCCATGTAACCGGACAGAAGCGTGGTGTTAGATTTCTTCGGCTCGCAAGTCAATTCAGTTTGCGTCTCGCGGTCAGAAATAAGAGTGTTCGTGTGATAATTGAATCTGAGGCGAGTCTGTGTCTCTTTTTCAGCTGCCTCCGCTTCCCCTTGGCTACCCGGGTCGACTATCCACAGTGCACGCGTTGTTAAGAAGCTCAAAATATCAGCGATCTCCATCTGCGCCTCTTCCTCGCTGCTCAACGTAAACTCGAACTTCTCCAGCTCTTCTTCCTCTACGTCCTCGGACAGTCGATCAATTACAGCATCTTGCAGAGCTTCGGGAGGGAAGCTGATGAACGTTTCCGTTGCGTTGGTTTTCTTCAGCATGGGCATCAGACTCTCGTTCATGGACGCTGAATGAAATACGAATATATGGATTAGTGATGGAAATTGAAAAATGAGATTAGTAAATTTGTAGACGTTTACTGAGCTACGCACTCAGGATATCTTTGAAGTATTTCAAGGGTGGACATGGCGAACTCATGTACATAGTTTGCGAAGCTTCATCCCGATGCTCGATCGAGATTTCAACGACTGGCATCCCTTGTAGATACGTCTGGTTTTGGGCATCTTGTTTAGATATTTCTTCTGGTGCTAATTCCACTTCTGCCTCTAATTCAACCTCCGCGGCTCCCTGATCTGGCTCTTTGGAGTCTATAAATTGCCTGTGAGTGAAGGACCTCCTGTACACGATTTTGTCAGCATCGAGGGCCAAGGATGTGTCCGAGGTCGAGGACAGAGTAGCTGTGTTTGAAATCTCTCTGATAGTTGCGTCCTCCTCCGGAGTCACTGTGATGAGGGTTTGGGCCCACGCGTCACCTTCCGATGCCATCTGCTATGCAAGGAGGACGAAATATGGCAAATGAAATTCATGATCGGTTTCACTGCTCCAATATTCATTTAAAAAACTAAATCGTCAATCTGTGATTGAGAATTCTGTTCGTCAACGGGGGTTGTTCCCTCCTCAAACCCAATTCTGATTCGACGAAAAAACACCTTTGCTATCCCAAGAGGGCATCTCAGACTTCCCCCAGCAGCTTCTCAATAGCTCAAGAATGTGTTCGTAGACCTTACGACGGAGAATTTTGCATTGTAAAAAGGTTATAAATTACGTTACGTGTCAAAGGCAATGACAACTGTTCACACATACGATCTCCATAAAATACTTCACAATGAAACGTTTCAGCTTTCATATTTAGAAACTCTTCATTGCAAAGTGGGAGAATAATAAGATTCGCAATATTTCCAATGATTATTTATTACATCGCTCTTCTAATAGAAGGACTAATATGTGTATCTAATCTTACAGAAAATATCACAACGTTGAAGTAACATATAATGTAAAAAAATCATTCGCGTGGAAATTAAATGTTTCGTGGTGCTATTTTAACAACAAACGTTCGTATTTCCATTGGTTTTAAAAGAACGTTCGTAACACCTTCTCCAATTTCTACCACAGGAGAGCTAGTCTCCTGCGTTTGAAGCACATCGTTCGTTTCCGCTTCCCACTTCATACGATCCATGTCTTTCAACCACTGATTCCCACCCAACGTTGTTTCCTCAATAGATAAGATCGTAAAGGTCGAGAATAGATTCTGCAACAACAGAAATTACACTTATAATATAAATTGAAAGTACTTCTAATAGAGTATTGAGTTTAAACATAAAAATACGAATTAAATAACTAAAAGAAAACGAAGGTGCGAACCTGAATATTAATGTCTACAGGTTTCGATAAGTTCTCCGTTTCACCCACTTCAAAAATATGTTCCAGTCTCAACAAGATGGTACCATCTTTCCATGGCTCCAGAGTTAGGATGTGGACGTTTGGCGGCAGCTTCTTGGCAAGGCCGGACCCCTGAAAGCACGCAGAAATACAATATCCCAGTTCCTCACATTAGGTAACTACAGAAACGGTCCTCTAACATTTTATCTAGTATCCAAGGATGCTTACCTCAGAGGTGGGTGCGTCTGCCATTACCGAGCCGTTCGTTATCGGTGTAATAAGCGTCCACGGTCGAAGCAGCATTTTAAGGGTCAAAGCTTTTTCCTTCATCGCAAACTCGTCTGAATCTTTTATACTACCACCGACTACGTAGTGCGAACCTCTGACTACCAAACCTGCTCCAAACGCAGTCTCGTTGAGAGCTTCGTCCACGCCGAATGCATCGTCTTTTAAGAGTCTTCTATGAAGCTGTAAGGTATTTAATCAAGTTACTTCTGCGTGCGTTTCTTTCTATTTCCCACACTACAGCGTGTTTATCTAATTCTCACCATTAATTCTATTTCTCCATCCTTCAGACTGGTCCCGCCCTCAGCCCGGTCAGTCAGCACGCTGAGCTTCAGCAACTTCTCCTCGTCCTTCAAGGAAATCTTAGCAGTCACCGGGTAGTAGTTACCGGACACTTCTTCCTGCAGCTCTAAGCTCCACGTCGGCCGATAATTTCTCGTCCGTTTCAACATCTCGCGGCCGTTACTGTCCGTGTAAAAGTCTCCCGAGGAGTTCAAGTTGCTGTGGTACTTCGTTACGACTTCTTTGCCGATCTTGTCCCTAGAATCGTATTCGATACAGCACTCGTAGATTTTGGTAATTGATTAACCGGTTGCTTACTTAACGGGCGTCGGTCCAACCAGCCAATCGAATTCCACGTACTTCTTTCCATTGTAAATTCGAATCACCTGGCTAATCCAGTCGTTGATAGTTTCATGGATTTCACTTACCACTGGGCCTGTACGGAAAGAGAGTCTGGCTCGTTAATCGAACATTCCGGTGGACGATTTTTAAGTAGAATATTACCTGTGTAGATCTTGTGAGAGCTAGGTTGTGTGAAATCCTTGGTGGAGGCTGTTCTGGGTCTGAAGATGTACGCGCCTGAGGATCGATTTGCAAATATTTTATTATTCCCCTCCATGCCTTCGTAGTAATGGAAAGATTGAGTTATGCTCATATTCTGCTGCTTCTTCCACTCCACGACCACTTGACCATCATCGTTGACGAACGCGTTGTAGAACTGAAAGAGGAATCTCTTATTATCCGCAGATTTTCATCTTCTTCTTGGGAAATTAGGACGAAAGGTGGCACCTCGTTGCCGATCGCTGCTACTGGATCGACTTGCTGATAAGGATCTTCTGATTTCTGCAGGACCTTGTAAGATTTGTAGCCCATAGCTGGCAGCATTGCGAGGAATACCAGCTCCTGGGTTGCTCTGCTCCTTCTTCCTGGTATCCTTCGCACGGGATCGGGAATGGGCACCAATTGCGAAGTAACATCACTGTCATCTTAAAACAAACATTCCAAATCAGGAAGCTTGATATTCCAGTCTCCGTAATCACGAATTCACAAGTGCACTCTCAGGGACGCGATTGAATCTTCTTAATTTCCTTTTTTATCGTTCGATAGTTTTTAGGCGAAAAACAAACATACTGCTTTATATTTTAAGATTATTACTACACACCTTTCAGATCTACAACTGAGTACGCCCCTTCCCGGACCGGAAGTCGAATGGGCGTTTTAATTTCATGACTCAGAGGATTGTAGATCGTCAGCATGAAGTCCCCATCCTCCGTGAACTGGCAGGAGCTAATATTTAATTGCATACAAGAGTGCATATCTTGCGGCAACACTTCACTACCGCTTGCTTTCCATTTCCTGGCGCATTGAACAAAGTCGAGAATGATTATAAATCAATCGATATCCCAAAAACCCGCTGGTGGATGCCTTCCACTTTACCTAATAGCTTCCGAGACAATGTTACTCCCATGCTGCATACTATCGTACAACAAACGTGCGTAATCATCTGCGACAAGCTGCTTCTCGGTTCCAGTTACTGCGTCGTGATGCTGCATCACGCCCATCGCTTCGCGGAAATGTTCCAACTGCTCGTCGTACTTTCCCAAACCAGTCAGTACAGACAACTGTTTGGTTACCTGAAACATTCGTTTCGTTAAAATCATTCTTGATAATGGCTTTCGAATTAATTCGAGAAGATTGTCGCTCGTACTTGCAAGAGATTGTTCCCCATTCTTTCAAAGAATTTGATCGCCGGTCTGGAGGAGAAGTAGCCGGTCCAATAAGAGTGAGGGTCACTCGCGTAGGGGAAGAAGTCGTCAGTTTTCGTTGACCATTGAAGATTCGCATCGTTCAGTGCTTTCAAGTAGCACGACGGCGTCGAGTAAATTATATTCACTTCCGAGCCACGCTTTTCCCTCACGTATCTGTTAAATACGAATCGATCCATCTTAGGAGCTACTGTTACCAGTGGGATTTAAGTAAATGCGAGTATAATCACTCGAAGTGCATAATTGAAACTTTAAGAGAAACTTAAGCGGGCGAGGGAAATAATTCATTGGACATTGCTATTGGAAATCTGGTCCTTATTTCGTTTGGCTAAGGGACATTCAGCGACAAGTCTGAAATCAACGTGGATCATTAAGGGGCCGTTCTTAAATTCCATAAGGGTAATTTGGCCATTTCTTGACCTCTCACCCTCTCACGTAATATTTATTACATTAAATGTTCTCAGTTATTAAAATTCTTTTAAAGGTTTATGTAATTTATTTAACTCCGTTTCGTGTATGCGACGAAACATGTTTTTTTTTCTGCTGAAAATTACATTAAAATAATATAGTAAATCCTCGTTATGAGTTCGACGAACGGAGCTGGTGGCGAGCTCATAGCGCGTAGTGGACTCTACTCCGCGCGGCCAATGGCGCAAGTGAGAAAACATAAGAGCGAGCGAGAGGAAACGAAAGAGCCTTTCGCTCGTTCCCGGGTTGCCCCACTCTCGTCCGAAGGATTCCAAGAAATGGTGGGGATATTCGCCGCGCTTTAAACACGTGGTAGAAACGAGCTCATTATGAGGATTTACTGTATTACGTAACACGTTATCTGACTCCCCAAGGCCTTCGGACTAACCACCGTATTGCCGTGCCTCCAGGCGTTTCTGAGCGGAACTTTTTTAAATAAAAACGAAGCCTGCACCGCAATTTCGGTGCCGTTGATTTTCGTCACATTTTGTCACGTAGAATCATCCAGTATATTCTCTACCACCTGTTGCAGAACACTAGACGTAAAGTGTAATTATCGCGCTAACTGATTATCTTTTACCTGATCAGCCTGTCCAAGTTAGTGAACCACATTTCAGCGTGCTGGTAATTAAAATCATTGCCCATCGTGAGGATAATGTTATTAGTCCTGTAGGCTGCGGCCTGGTGACGCCCGTATTCTAAAAGTTGGTCGACCTGTCGACGGCGCAGTAGATTTTACTCACCCGCGAACAGACATAGAGTGCGATTAGAGCCGTAAGACCTTTATCCTCCTTCCCTTCTGGGCGCAACTCGTGTCGGGGTTGATTCCGTTTCATTTTTTTTCTTTTAAGAAACGAAACTAAGCTAGCTAAATTAATACCTGATCAACTTGTCCAGATTAGCGAAGTACATTTCTGCTTGCTGGTAAGTGAAATCTCCTCCCATCGTTAACATCACGTTATTCGTGCGGTACGCTCCGGTTTGCCCAGCCGCAAAATGCATAAATTTGCTGATCTGTTTCGCAAGAGACATCGTTGTCAATTGACGACGGCTTAGAATTCGTTACTACACAATCGGAGCGTTTAAGGGGTCATGCCTAGTTGGCAAACGAAATAGAATGTGATTTTCGGGAATTTTTTTGTGAAAAATGTGATGCATGTTTCTTACAACTATTTCCTTATTTTAGAAGTACATATATTCAGCAACTCTCAGGAATTTTGTTATAGGAAAATATTAAATAATGAAGGAATAACAGCCGATCTCGCGGAAGCTGTTTTTATAATGACACTGCGCGGTGAGCGCGATTTCTTCGAGCCGGATTATTTGAAATCAGAAAGTGAAGAAGATTCTGTTAATATATGAGTATATCTCGTTCTTGAACGAAGGATTTTGTAAAAAAATTATTTCAGACAAATTGCCGACCGTTTACGCAAAATCATGATTTTTTGATGCCTGAATTGTTTGTTTTTCGTAAATTAAAAAAATAGCTTGCATCAAAAACGAAAATCCTTCGTTCACGAATTAGATAAACTCATATACTAACAGAATCTTCTTCACTTTTCGATTTCAAATGATCCGGCTTGAAGAAATCATACTCACCCCTAAAAAATAGCTTTCGGGAGAGTGGCTGTTATTCGTTAACTTATTAATATTTTCCTATAACAAAATTACTGAGAGTTGTTAAATATATGTACTTTTAAAATAAGCAAATAGTTGTAAAAAATACACATTAGGTTTTCCACACAAAATTCTTGAAAATCACTCTTTTTTTCGCCTGCCAACTAGGCATGACCCCTTAATTAAGGAATCGTGGTTCGCATTTTTTACAAACAAAGCTGAGGGAGTTTCAAGCAACTACTGAAGCTTGTTAATTAGCCAAAAGCGGGTGTATCACTTACAACCCTGTGCAGTTACCAAAAAGGAAGGAAGTACGAGGTCTATGAGCACATTCGCTACGCTTGGACTCACAGTCTGCAAATTATATCTTTCTATGGCTTTCGTTTAGTTCAATCTCAAGCGAATTTTCATTAAACGCACTGCCGTCGATTATTAATTTGCAGAGTATGCTCCATAAGGGATTTACACCACGGATTACCCACCCTCTCGTCGACGTTATAGTCTGGACTGTTAGGGTCGTCAATTATCGGCTCGTCCGTGCATAATACGTCGAAGCAGAAGCCAGGCGGTGGCGAATAAGTGTTGTACAACGCGGCCGTGAACAAGTTCGCCCGCGATCCTGTAACAATGTTCATAATTATGCTCGCAAAGAGGGTGACCTTCCACTTCTCAAATTAAGGGAGGTTTCTGCCTTGTTGGGCCAAAAAATGTTCGATTTTTCACCAATTTTTTAAGCGAAAAGTATTAAATATAGAATGTTGATATTTAGTATGTTGACTAAGCGGTCTTTATTGAGCATAAAAATATTTTTTAAAGTTTGACAAAACATGGAAGACATTCTTCGCTTGCGGAAGTCCTAAGTCCCGGACAGGTGATCTGAAGCAAAAACATGAAACACATTTTTACATTGTACAATATTGTGTATAAGTTGAACTAGAATCAAGAAGAAAAATTGGAAAATAAAACTATAGTGAGCGTTCTAAGGGAAGTTTGTTTTTTTAGCAAAAATTTTTGCAGTTTTTGATCATTAAATAAAAACGTTTGAATATTTTTTGATAATTCTAGTTCAACTTATACACAATATTGTACAAAGTAAAAATATGTTTCATTTTTTTGCTTCAGATCACCTGTCCAGGACTTAGGACTTCCGCAATCGAAGAATACGTGGCTCCTCCCACTCCCATGTTTTATCAAACTTTAAAAAAGATTTTTATGTTCAATAAAGACCGCTTAGTCAACATACCAAATATCAACATTCTATATTTAATACTTTTCGCTTAAAAAATTGGTGAAAAATCGAACATTTTTGGCCCAACAAGGCAGAAACCTCCCTTAATTTCTGCAACTGCTAAGTGTCCACCTAAATTTGGACTTCCTTTCCATATAAATTCCATGCTTCTGTCCGCGATCCTTGCGTTCTTGTCCTGGTAATCTAAACGACCGAGGAACATGCCGTCGAATCCCAATTGCGCGAACATGGATGCTTGTTCCCTCGAGTGGCCGAAAGGATCTATCTGCCATCCTATGCGCGGCGTCGCGCAACTCCCGAAGGTGTCGTTAAGTCGCCTGAAGAAATGGATGTAGAACTAGTCACTTGGAATATGCCTGACTTACCGTGGAATTTCAATTTCGCTACCTGAAGCCCCAAGTGTATTGATCGACCATAGAGTGATAGTGAGTAACCGCCTCGTCGTTCATGCTCCATCCACCACCGATTATCTCCAATCTGCCTTGATCGATCAGACTCCTCACGTCTTCTTTCACCCTGTCGCTTTGGCGTTGCCACCATTTCCATAAGAAAGAAGACTCCACGTAGATGAACCTGGCAGAGGATATAATTGCACAGGTATCTTCTTTTGTAACAATTGGGGAATTCGAGTGCTAATGGTATTTGTGGGTGGTTATAATAATCACCTCCTTTCGGGATTGGCTAGTAAAGCTTGAACAACGCTGTCCAGAATGTATTGCACTCCTGCCAGCTGTATTCTTGATTGACCTTTATTGGAAAATAGAAACAGAAAGGTGGCATGTTTATTTGTATTAGGAATAATTGTGGGATTAAATAATGAGTGTCTTTGAGCACACTTACTCCCGAAGTAGTATTGGTCGATTGTCTTCAGCCAACCGACGTCGTCGTGAGTATGGGCAACTAAATGGATATTTAATTTCTTCGGGTCCACCGCCGAGCAGGACTAGCACATATAATGCATTAGATAAAATTTTTTAAAAATCGCTTGGGTCTATATTGAAGCATTGCAACTTCATTGACACAGTGGCTTGTTACAAAAAAAAAAAATATGAACGTAGCGATAGCAGGAGGCTTATATTCGCGATTACCTTGCGAAATACTTTTCTAATAATTTCAGCTTAAACGACGAGCTCAACACAGTGCTGGCAGCACTAATGTTTTACTGGTTTACAATATCGTTTGAATAAAGTTTTTAAATGGTTAATAACGATCAACTTGGAGCACGATTCGTCATGGAAATTACTGAATCAGCAGGTACCACTTGTACATATTCACGTTACAGGCATGGTATTGCGTTTACATTTCATGTTACTGTATAAACATCGAAACGTGTGCGTACCTATTGCTGCAGAAACAAGCGACAGGCATCAAAAATCGAAATATGGAAAATATTTAAATTTATTACGGTTACCAGCCGAAAACTGTGATTTCCATAATTTTTAATTGTTTGTAGCTCATAGGTAATCTATTTCGATGAGATTTCAAGCACGTATACGACTTAGTTAATTCTACAAAAGGCATGTTTTTAAATGTTCATTACAGGCTCAGATAAAAAGTTGAAAAAGCGGTCTGTGCTATTTTCTTCGTTATCCCGAGCAATTGCAATTTCTTTAAAAAAAAACCGAGACAAGTCACTAGGGTTTATGCAAAAACCGGCTCTCGAAAAAAACCGGTTTTTGAAATCCACTATTCCCAAAAAACCGGTTTTCGAAATTTCTCTATAAACATAGTGCATAGTACCAGAAATGCACAAAACCCTTCAAATTACATCCACCGTACATGAATTCTCTTCAAATACAATGACCCTTTCATCCCCTACTTCAGCTTCACCATAATTCGATCCCAAAATTACGTATATACATATCAGTGATCCGCGTACATTTGCCTACGTTCCAACCGTGCAATTTTAGACGTAAAATAAAAACTAAATTTCAGTGATGAAGAACTAACTCCCGCCGTTTCTTTGGTTTCAGGAGACCGTGACACCGCGGTATTGTCAATTGCTTCACGTACCTGGTAGCCGCACGTTTTGCCAGCCGTTCCCTTTGGTATGCTCGCCGCTTCCTCATGGTCGAGCAACAGCACCGCGCACACCAGCGCAAGCAAGAAGCCAGACCGCGACATAGCCGAGCACTGGCCGGGATGCCTTCAGTCACAACTAATGAAATAATCACCCACGCTTCTCTACTTATGCTGCCTTGCCGCGCGGTCGCCACTGCGATTGCGTCGAAGATAGATGATAGTCCGTCCGACGCCGCTCGCTCGGTATACACAGAGACAGGAATATCGAGGGAAGTCGAATCGTTGCAGGTATTATCTGTTTTCCATTTTTTTTGTGCGGCTAGATTATTATTGCAGAGGCACGATACGGTATATGTATTTGTTTACATGGGCGGTTTCGGTTGCTGAACCGCGCGCGACCATTTACTTTAAAGCCGGGAATCCACCGAGAAGCTAAGCTATGCGATGCTATGCTACGTTTTAAAAAAAGTAGCCTCAATACATTCTTTTGGGACCGTTTCCACCAAAAGCTACGTTAAACCATAGCACCGCATAGTATAGCTTATTTAGCTTAGCTTCTCGGTGGATTCCTGACTTTACGCGGCTCTTAAGGGGCACAGTAGATATTTATTTACTAGTTTTTTAGCCATCCTTAGCCTCGCAATACTATACTATAACAAAATAAGGTGCCTAATGTAAGCACAATGAAATATGAATTTTTACGATTTTTGTGCACCAGTCGGGTTTTTTCCTTCTAATTGATTAGCTAAAGGGCATTTTGAGGGGCCTAAGTTACATACGCCCCGGGGACATTTGAACACACACAGCCCCCTCGGTTGAAAGGAAATATAAGTACCACCCTCCAAATCTGGTCTATACTGATACCTCGGAAACGATCAACACAGGTGTAGCTGATGCCGAATAAATATTAAAACTAAAGCGGTAATGTGTATAGGAGAAAGTTGTTCGGAATGATGACAAGTGTGTCCTCTTCTATGTAAATACCTGGGTTTTTATTGGGTTTTATTAAATTATGCGCGGCAGCAGCGGGAACAGCGAAGAATAAATACAGAAGCGAGTGATTTTCGCGCAATATCGAGTGGCTTATCTTCCGCATGGATGCAGAATTAAAATGTAAAGTACACTGATTGATTGGGTCAACATTAACAGCGCTCTTTCTTGTTACACTGGTAAAAAGTCAGTTTAGTTATCGGTAAAATAAACAGGGCAATGAGGTCTGATATAATACTGTCGCTTCAGTTGCACTCGAAAGATTAGGAACCTGAAAAATATTCCTATTCGGGAACATGGTTTGAGTCTCTAACGACCCAGTAACAAGGGTTGCCGAAATTTCAATCATTTTTATCTTGTGGTTTTAAAAATATTTCGTGCTATTCTCAGCTGTCCCTGAATCCCTCAATCTGGTTATTTGTCGGCAGAAACGAATCATGACAATCTCGCTTACGAAAACAACATTTATTTCGCATAATATCATAATATTAATACTTTACAAAGTAAAATGCAATAACACTGTCAGATAAGCATAAATAAAGATCAACGTTTTAATAAGGGGAGAGGTAGGTACATCAAGCAAAACGAAGCTTCAAAACGCGTGTGTATATACGCTGCACAATCGGCGTAAACCCCTCCTCGCCTCTTTCGAATCCTGGAACTCCATGTTGCAGGCATTTTTATTCGACGAAACCAGGAGAAAAACGAGTTCGTTCGCCGTTGTCAACAAGGGAGAAAGTCAGAATAATCCGCGGTGCTATGAGTAGATCCACAGCTGCACCCTTCTGAAAGAGAACACTTTAGGTCTATTGCACTGCGTTCTATAAGTTGTGAAAATTCTGAGAAAAAAGATCATTGCAAAATGAACGGAAAAGTCCTTTACCATTTCGCAATCCGAGGTCTCGTTCTCGAGTTACGAACGATTAAAGTTTCAGTGGCCCCACTTCCGGCGCCAGGCATTTAAACAGCGCGCGCCGGAAGTTGAAGGCGCCTAAACTTTGAACGCCCGTATCTCGAGAACGGATCATCCGATTTAAAAGCGGTAAAGGACTTTTCGATCCCTTTCATCGCAAAGAACCCGAGTACGTTTCATCTCACTCCATAATCTCAAATCTTGCACCATTAAATCGCATTAACCCTTCCAAACAGCTACACACTCCGCTAGAAACTTACCCGTTCAAAGAATGCCCTTCAATAAATACGCTAGAAGTCGGAATAAACGATTTCCTGCGGTTTCTCGAACTTTATCGGACGATAGGTGGTCAGCGACTGATCCCATCCTCGAGGCGCCGTATTATAGTTCGTCAGGTTATGAACGCTAGCCAGCTTCGGCCCCGTGTAGGTGTTGCTATCATAAAGCTTCTTCCCTGCAACCAGCAATCATCGAACGTCGTGAATCAAAGCCTAGGGACTTACAGAGAGACTGTCTATCAAATTGTCATGCAGAGTGTCGTTGTTTCGCGTGTGAAATATGTTAGCAGCGCAAGCTTATTAAAGAAAAGCGCGTGCGTGTTAACTTGCCGTCGTCCTCGCAAATGCTGCTGAACTTGCCGTCCGGCGACGGGACGCCGTGCAAAAGATTGTCCAGGACTGGTGTGTTACGCAAATGTTTGATAGTGTCTAATATGTCCTCCTGAGATGCCAGCATAGAGAGCAGCAACGATTTCGCCTCTACGGGCACATCCGTCTCGGTGTTGACGAACTTCGCATCTGCGTCGTTGCAGAAGCTCTCCACTTCCTCCGAGGTGGCTGATCGACGCCGGTGGCTGGAGTACTGCTCGCGGAACATAGACGAGTACTCCTGCTCGCCGTTCATCATGCTCGAGGTCTCCGATTTCTCCCGGTACATCATCTCCTCCTCGTTGTCGTAGTCGTTCATCTGGGAATCACTCTCGTCCGACGTGTATTCCGTGTCGTCAGTGGACACGTAACCATTGTTGCAACGATCCTGCAGCTTAGCTGGCTCCTCGTACGGTTGCTGGCTAGGTACTCTGCGTTAGAATCGATTACAATGAAACTGCGATCCTGCGAATTGGTTCAGCCCCGCTTAAATCGCGACTTTTCAAATGTAACTAAAACTACCCCAAGCTCTAGGTGTCTTGGCTCGTAATTGGGGCACACGAGTTATCGTACCCTTTAAAACAGAATAACTTTTTTAAAATTGGTCCAAATGATTCGAGTTTGTTTTGAGAAGCTAGAAGAACTAGTTTACTGAAAAGAAGAAAATAGTGAAGACCGTTTCTTCAACTGTTTTACCCGAGCCTGTAATGAAAATTTCGAAAATGAATTTTGACGATATATCAAGATTGATAGCTATCTAGAAGATCTACAACTCTTGGACCAGCGAAAGCTCCCTTCAGCTACATCTTTAAACTTCGAACTTTCAGATTTAATCACTGAACTTTGGTAATTATAGCACCGTGCTTCACACAGGATCGTAATCTCCATTGTTGTGGATAGTCCTCACCTCCTCTGCTCCTCCTCGGCGTTATACTTGACGGTTGTTCTCGTCTCGAAGAATCGAGCTATGTCGCTGTCGAGAGGACATTGTTGAACGATCGGTATGACCTTGGGACTAATCTGTTTGTATTGTAGAACCGGCCTGCAAGTCTTCTCGAACTCCTGTATCAATTGTCTTACTGGCACCGGCGTGTACTCGTTCCCCTCGCTATCTACACAGCTGGTATCGGTCTCTCGTTGATAGCTCGTCAGCTTTCCCTTCTCATTAATCGCGGTCTGTCCGCGCTCCTCCTTGGCGTAACTCTTCGTCTCTTTGTTAGTGACAGCGTTGTGCGTGTTAGAATAGTTAGGTTTGCTCAGCGAAGCCTTGTTATAATTGTGATTGCGTCTGTTAGCGTTAGCCGGCATTATCGCTGCGTTCTCGCTGCCAGTGTTATGCCTGTAGCCGTTTCCGTATCGCTCTGCGTCAGAGTCGAACGTGGTTCGTCGGGATTTCTCGACGATCGACGATCGAGA
The DNA here is from genome assembly GCA_963855975.1 of Andrena chrysosceles. Lineage (NCBI taxonomy): Eukaryota > Metazoa > Arthropoda > Insecta > Hymenoptera > Andrenidae > Andrena > Andrena chrysosceles. Next base: position 7,027,912 of record OY979768.1, read on the forward strand.
ATGCTCCGCGGGGAAATCGCTATCGGTGCCCACTGCCACCTCCCTTAGATAGATCTTTTTCACCTCGTGCAAGTGGGTGCACTCGTTACCGTTGCATCGGTACTGATTCCTGCCTGCAACGTTTACGGCAGAGTTGGGCATTAACTAAATAAAACAAAATAATTAAATAACGGATCAAATAAAAGTTACTTTAACTTTAGATCATCTGACGAATGAACTTTAATCTCTTCACCCGAGAATACTTTTTCACCTTTGTTCGTTGTTAGAAATTTTTATTTAAATGAAACTTTTACCCATCCCTGGTTTAAGGGACCCTATGACGATCGAAATAAAAAGCTACCCTCGCGATATTAAACTTCCAATGCATGGTGCTTTGAACCAAAAATACCGTTCCATTTCCAAAATGAAATACCCCGTGATATTACCCATGTTCGAGAGAAGCGATTGATAATATCGCAAACTCCGTTGATTCGATTGAGATCAGACGCCGTCGCGCCTCCACCTCGAACGGAGCGAAGCCGTCGATTGGCAGTCGACCGTGCAGATCGTTGTTTATTTTAGATATACAACAAAAAAGAATGCGGCGGTGGTCTCGCATTGATTGAATAACATCCACGTCGCTTGCCAATCGGTGCCCCCTCCCGGGTCGTTGCACTCCTCGAAGCTTCAATTTAAAGCACCCGATCTGCACGCTCAGGAACGCGCGTCCACATTCCTCTCCTTCAGCCCGTCGCAATGGGATTCCGTGCAGGGATCTACGCCGCGAAGTGAAACTGTGCGGCAGCAAGCGAGCGGATCCCGATGGAAATAAAGCGCGAAGCAAGCCCTCCCCCGGCTCGAGCTCGCCGGGTCCTTGGAAATCGTTTAGCCACTTGCTCGCGGATCGAAAACAATTCGAACAAACAAAAATACAATATGGACTGGCGCCAGGCGATCGTGCCAACTAGATGATGTGGCCGTAGACGACGTAATCTTGTATTTTACGCACCTGTTGTGGGTGGATTCGTGTCATCCAGAGACAAGTCCACGGTGAAGGGATTGTAAAATGGCTTCTCGGGGACTGGCTCGGGCGCGAACGAGGGTGGGCTGGCGAATTTCGAATTGCCATTCATCTCCTGGACATGAGACAACGCGGTTTCTCAGTATTCTTAGCACCGTCCTTTCGATATATGTGAATCTTACCAGCTTCCTCGAGTAGAGGGGTGTTTTAGGGGTTCCTGGTGCGCTAGGCGTCTGCGACGACTGATCTCTGTCCACCACCCATTTTTCTGACCTTTTCCTGCGCTTCGCAAATATCTCCGCACCTGCACAGTGAACTCTAGTCTTTCTGTGTTTTGGAGCAAGGATATTAGGGGTGTCGTAACTCGAAAGTAACACCCCTACAATCTATTTGCAACTTAGTTTATATTAATGGGATTCTTACCACGGCCTCTCTGGTTGTTCAGGTCACGAACAATGTCGAAAAGCTTCTCGGGATGCTTGGGCATCGGCTCGATGTTCACTTCTTCCCCCAGAGCTTGGATGCCGTGTATATCTAGCACTTTTCCGTGAGGGTTCATCATGCACTTTAGGGGAACCTTGTCCTAGCGAGAGGTTTTAAATAAATTAGAAGTCTAGATTCTTTAGGTAACTTCGTTTCAAATAAATTGGCAAATAAGGCGGGTGTACCAGTAAATGAACACGTACCAGTGAATTATTAAAACGAGTAAAATAAGTTATGAAAAGAAGCCACAAATTGATTAGAGACTTGTTTTAATTAATTTAATTAATGAAACACTCACTCTGTGGATTGGTGTGGAAGGCTCCTCCGCGTCTTCTATGCCTGTAATGAATTCGTGCACTCGTTACGAAAAGTAATTGCAATAGATCTTAGAATATTTATCGTTAACAGCTTCCAAGCATACAGTACGAAAATTAACGACGATATTTTCTTGGTTCCCTCGTGTCTGACCATAATGCGGGCTAAACTACTGAACTTGTAAAGATTCCTGCACGCACGTACCGTTACCATCGTGAATCCATTTCACTGACCGTTTCTTTCTGTTCACGTACATAGACTGACCCTTGCTTTTCATGTTCTTCACGTCGCTCAGCGAATGCGAAATTCGTCGAGCGAGCTCTACCTGATCCTCCACCGTCGGGTGTGTTGGCGCGTAAAAGTAGGAGGATGCGAACATCTTCCCTGGAAACGTTACCCTTCTTATTCACTCGAAAATAATCGTGTAGTTCCAAAATCATTCGCACTCGGATGGCTACTTACTATTTTTCGACTGCATCATCACCTGCGTGTCTTGGGCAGGGCTGAGCAGTTTCTGCAGATCGACCGGGCCGGTTTCCTTTTGCTCCTGCGGGACCAGAATTATGAAAGCCACGGGACTTAACTCTCCTTTTTAATTATTAAGATTTTTTCTTATTTTTTTTTAATACATCGACGATGGAAATTCGTGTCAATTAAGAAAAACTTTGGCTTTTTTATTTTGGGCAAAAATTTTATACAATTTGACAACCCCGACGGCGCGGCGCTAGGAAGATATACCAATGAAATAATATTAAATGAATTATTATTGAATAAAAAAGGTTTCTTGATGTCTGAATATATAGTAAACACCCTTAAAGTGTTGGAAAGAGTCCCTTTATATTTTTTATGAAAATAATTCTTAAAAAAATCCCCGTGTTTTCAGTGTCCTAAACCAGGTATTCGCCTAAAAGGGATTTTCCGGTCTACGGCCCATAAAAATAGGTGATCTTCCGGAATTAATTATAGAAAACTACAACAGATAATTTAATGGGACTTTTCGCATTGTATTAAGGATATCTTAAACTATAAAAATAAATTTTTTCTTTCTGTAATTCGACGTGTGTTACGAAAAGTAGCACGTTTCGTTTTTCTTACGAAAAACAGCACGTTTCAGTTTGCCACGTAAAGAAGCACGTTATACTGTTTCGCCACGAAAAATAGCACATTTTGGATTATACTGCAAAATGCAAAAACTATTACGTTTCAGCGCTTGGTCAGTTTAAAAGAATTCAACTGTTGAAAATATTGTTTAATAAATAATAATTCTATCTATTTCATTCACATTTAATATTTCTTACTTTCGTCTTCTATATTATGATGAGATCGGGACAAAATTTTGATTAGATCATATTCGATCATATCTGACTCATATGAGGCCGCAAACATCAAATCGTGTCGATTGCTGTGGTATAAATGTTTTTGGAGCCAACCATTCAAATTTGCTTCTTTTCATCGCTACAAATGGTAAGCACATGCTACTTTTCGTAACAAATCACTCAAACGTGTTAGTTTTCGTAGTGAAAGACGAAACGTTATAGTTTTCGTGACAAACGTGCTGCTTTTCGTAAGAAAATTGAAACGTGCTACTTTTCGTAACGCATGTTGAATTAGTCACTGCAAATGGCACTGGGGATTCATTGAAGGGAGCGTCAAAAAATTCATGCAAAACGGTGGGACTTGTAGCACCTAAATTATGGGTCTGGAATAAGAAACAATACTGGATTATTAAAGGGCATGAAATTTCCTACTTAGTGGACGAAGCTTTAGAAACTACAGAAATGGCATTTTTTAACAAAATAACGACATTTGAAAGAAGTCACTTTTTCCCCACGATTTTCACCCTTTCAACGTCTTTAAAAAATGCAAATTTTCAAGTGTCGTTATTTTCTAAAAAAAAAGTCATTTTTGTAATTTTGTCTATTTTCCCCCTTAGCCAAAAGTATATTCTTCAAAATAAAAAAGTTTCAGTCGAGTCGGATAACAACTTTTAGAGATACAGGTCCCACCGATTTGAATGAATTTGTTGACGCCTCGACTTTAACGACTCCCCAGTGCTGCCCGCACTGATTAATTATAAAACAAAAAATATATTTCTGTAATTTAAGACATCCTTAATACAACGCAAAAAGTCCCATTCAATTATATATAATAGTTTTCCTTTAATTAATTCCTAAATATCACCTATTTTCCTGGGCTCTAGACCTGAACCTCCCCTTAAAACGACACACCTTGCGATTTATTTTAGATCGCGTGCTCACCATGTCGAAGTGCAGTATCTTGGAAGTGAGGTGCTCAAGGAAGTTCCTTTTCACCGGATCGTGCCTGTCGGAGGGTTTAAATCCACGGGAGCGTATTACAACATTGTCCGCGGAGATGCTCCGCTGCAGATTATTCTTCTCCTGCGCACTGCTATAGTTCACTTTGTACGTGTACTCCGCATCCTTGGAGCTTTCAGACGCAAAAGCGTACGAGTTGTAAGCGCTGCCCAGCACGCTGCGCTTCGCGTTGCTCGATCTGTCGAAACGGAAATTCTCTTACTCCGCCAGGCCGCTCCTCCGGGTTCTACTTCAACCGCAAGCTTCGGTGGATTAATCTAGAAGCGAGCACGGCGCGCAGCTCATCCTTTCGGGTAATTAGGAATCGCAGCGATACACGAGAAGCAGAGGACACCTCAAGCATACTTCTTTGATGTTAAAGAAAAGAAAAAAATATGATCTCCCTATTTAATACAATTAAGCTGTCTATAATGCTCTACAAGCATCGTAGAGTTCCAAATGATCTGGGTCTAGCAAACGCTGCTCTTCAATCTGTACTCGCGAAAGCTGGGAGATGAGTGGAAGTCGAGGGTGAAGAAAGAGAAAGGTGCAATCTGAATTCATTCTTCCGGCTGGCTAAAATCGCGATTGGAGCTTAAACAGAGATCGTTAGAGTCTGCTTTACTGGCTTTCTCGCTGACGCTACTTCGGTCGACAGAAACGAACGTCGTGTGTCTACAATTACATTTGACGAATGCAAAACGAAGCACCGACATCCGGCTAATCGGTTTCTTTTTATCGGAGGGAATTGGTCCTCTTCCAAACGGCCGATTAATTCCGCGTTGCGGTATTGGCAGCGTTACAATGAGGCTCTGTGCAAAAGAAATGCTAAATTTATCTGTTGTAACGTAATACGCAGTAACAGTTCGAACGGTCGCGCTCGGGGTGTACAACCGGTGCTCCATTTATCGGGAGCTCTGGAAACCAATCGCGGGTGTTAATGCGAGGGAAATAGATTCGGTCTAGCTAAACGTCTCTTCGATTCGAAGCTCGGTAGCGTAAAGTACGAGGTGAGTCGTGGGGGACGCTCGCGGAAAATTCCATTTTACATTCGTTCCTCCTTTGCCCAAATAATATAAACGGAGACGGAGGCTTGATTAAAAAAGAAATCGAAAAAGTTCACTGGCAAAAATTCGTTTCACGTTCTTACAATATTTTTTTTTATATTTTTCCTCGAGTCTTTGAAATAATTGCTCCCGTGTTAATGATCGAGATGGATCAACGATTAATGAATGCGCATGAGTGTTTGAAAACAGACAGGGTTGCGAATTTTTTATTCAAACCCAGTCGCAAACTTGCATCACCCATCCGCGAAATTTTGAATCGCGGTATTCGCCTTGAATTAAAGCAATTTTCCGTGTAAACATTTCGACTGCGCGACTTCTGCGATTGATCCACGTCTTTAAATAGACCGTTCGGCAGAAGTTCGAACATTTCGAAGATCAGCGAACTGGCGCGCAATAAAGCATATCGAATCGTCAAGAATCGCTTCTAGCTTTTTAATAGCTTACGAATTTTGCTACTGATCTTGCACAACATTTGCGACGAGGAGAGCTCTCTTCGTAGGCTTTGAGTGTGAAAGCAAGGTATCTAAGGTGAGCAAGCTCGGAAAGACACTCTTCGACGTAGAGAACGTGACACAGAAGAGTATCAATATTAACCATCTAATCCCCTCAAAATTATAACATAATTATTAACTACTTCTTCGGTGTCAAAAACTCAAGCTTGAATCTGCACTTAACGATGCACTTCGCCCCCGTCCTCCCTTCAAACCAGCAAAGTACACAGTTAAACACAGTTCAACCCAAACAGCCTATCTGTGGCGGCAATCAGCGCAAAACTCTGATCGAAAGCGCTCGGGACATAGAATTTTTCTCAGTGTTGAGCAGTGCCCCGTCTCTCCCCAAAGGTCTCCCTTCGCAACGAAGAAAAATGAAAGTTTACTTATCGAACGGTGCCCTCCTCATCTCGACGTTCTACGCGCGACCTTCTTCGCTCGTTCCTCTCCCTCTTACTTTACAAATCCGCTTCCCTTCTCGGGCGCGCTGTCCCTTTCTTTCTCTTCCTTCCCGTATCGTTATTCTATGCGCGTATTCACCGCGAGAGATTTACGTAACCCGCGAGGCCGTGCACTACGAGCGAAACGGCGGCGGTGGCCCGTGCACGGGATACCGACGGATCTCACGACGTACAGCCCATGAGGCACGAAGTCGCATCTTACAAAACGCTTCCCTGGCACGCACGTACGCGGGGCTCACGGTTGAAGCACCAAGAGGTGGCCGAGCAGGCACACACAGGCCACTCCGTCAGCGCGGCACACTAAGTGGCCAGCAGCCACCAGCATCGCCCAGGATCGGGGCTCCGCTCATTCATCAGCCGGCGGCGATGCTCCCCGAGGGAAACGGAACGAGATAGAGAGATTTATTTTTACATCGAGCGGGCCACGCCACCGGGCCGTACTGTAAATTCGTCGCGATCCCTCGGCGGAGTACGGTTTCGCGCGGCGGGCTCGCTTATCCCCTCGGAAAACCAGAAACTGAGGCAAGGCTCGAGCTCGCCAGCGTTTCTTCACCTATGGCACGTAAACGCTGGGATCCTCTTCAAGCAGAGATGCTCCTCACTCGAGCCTTCCTTCTTTAACTTCGCTTCGTCTGGAATGAATGGAAGCACCGTTATTTCGCTCCCCTTTGTTTCTTTGCCTTGTGTTTCCCTCGGTTTAACGTGGGAATACTTTTTCTCTTATCTGATACGGACACTTAGATGAGATGAATTACCGCACGGCCAGCACACGGTGCTTTATAATAGCGGCCAACCGTCGCTATACCGACTTCCCGACTGCCTTGAGTCGTCTTCGGTAAAAATAGACCATCAGAAAGCGACACCTCAGGAATCGGCGGCCACCGCTGCCTTACGCGACATGAGTTATCGCTGGCCTGCTCGGCCGAGTCGTGGATTGTTGTGATTCTTTCCAGAAGTGTAGTCTACTTCGTTGCCATGTTAAAATAACGAGCCCGTGGGAATGGTTGACGGAACTGAGGAATCGCAATGATGATTACATACAGAGTGCTAAAGAAAACAGAGAAACTCGCATTCTAATAAACAGAAACGGGCTGGTTTTATTTCTATTTTAATAACCATGATTCAGTACGTGCAGAGGATGTGTGAAACATTTAATGTTGCAACGTGTGAAATTTTTAGAAATATTGTATTTTTATTGTCGCACAGATTCGAGTGGAAGTGTACTTAGTCCCAATCGCCACTATTTATATCTTGAACAATATCTGTATTCTCCCTTGGTAGATCGATGTTGGCGTTCTTCTTGCTAGGCTTCAGTTTCTTCTTCTTCGGTTTAGCAGGTGGTTTGGGTTTAGGCTTCTCGTCGCCGGTCTTGATTTTCAACTCGAAATCGCTCTCCTCGCCGCTTTCCTCCTCGCTGTCTTCGAGCAACTTTCCCCTTTTCGGCTTCCTCAGCTTCGGCAGATTGTACTCGGCTATGTCCTCGTTCTTCGTTAGCAGTTTAAGCTTCTGGGATTGATGAATCTTCACCCAGGACTCGTAGAACTTTGGCAGCGATCCCCCCTGCGTTCTTATATTATTTTCAAAGTTCTTTATCGCCGGCATGTTCTTCAAGTCGATCACGGTTTTGTTGCGCTCCGTTTCGATGTACTTTCTGTTCTCTTCGATCTTGTCCAACAGCTGCTTCATTTTTCGACAGTAGTTTGCTACGTGGCATTTCTTTAGAAATGCTTTCAGCTGAAAGTTAGACGAAAGAAATGTATTAAAGTGTATAACTCACGGTGAGATACAAAATCGTAATGCCAAATTCAAAGATAATCTACTTGCCTGTATCACGCATGGTACGTATAAATCTGGGAAATATATCGTGTGGCTATCCTTTGCGGCATTTTCTAATATGAGTTTGTATATAGAGTCAATTACATTATCTTTGAAACCGTTTTCCTGCAACTGGGACTTCGACATCCTCAGGATGCAAATAAAGGGTACTGGTTTCATGGAAACCGCTTTGTGTCTTTTGTTAAAATCGTAAGAGCTTAATATCTGTAAAAATAATCAGACATTCGGAACATTAGACGACTGAATATATGTAATTTTATGCTTGAACTCTAATTTTAAAATACGATACCTCTAATAAGAATGGTAATATAGGTATAAACGTGTCGGTTTCCTTCGAGATATCTGTTAACATTTGTAGACAATGAAATCTCAGAGGATAGTATTGCGGAGTTGGTATCACCTTTATTGTTCCCATAATAATCTGCAAATAAATAATGAAGTTTTATTAGCGACAAAGTATCCCATCGATCGAGTAAACTATACTGTTAAAAAGATCCATACGTACTTGTACAAGGGGATACAAAAGCGAACGTAACACCGAATCACTTTTCGATAGCTTAATTAATTCCGTCCAAAAGCGCAACGAATTTATATATTGCCAATTGTATACAGCTTGGAAGTGCTCCTGTAAAAGTCTTAGCATAAAAAATTGCTAACAGCGCGTGAATTATAAAACTTAAGGTGGTCTTACCTTTTTCTTCAAAGTCGTGGCATTTCTTAAATGAATGGCTAATTGCCGGATATACAAGAAGGCATGATTATAGGCTAGATTATTATCAAGCAAATATATCTCCGCCAAGGAGTGCCTCATAAAGTTTATCCCTGGTAATGTCGTAAATGATACGAATTTCGAATTTTCAACGTATTTCACATACATCGTCTGAAACGGATCGCTGTAAGATTAATCGTATACAAACTACTTTGCTAACATCGAAGTACCAGTCTCACCTTGAATAACATATCTAAGACCGATTCTCGATTCGTGGTAGCTATACGCAATATACTTAAAAAGGAAACAACGCGAACAGATTCCTCGCCACTTGACCAAACTTTCAGCAGAATCCTTAACAGTGGCTTAGTCAATGATGAAAACGACTGCATGTAGGGTAACATTTGATGTAAATGCTTCAGGAGCACTGTGAGTATATTAGTGGACGTTACATTTTGCAAAATCTACAGAAAACAGATATATACATTAGGGGTGGGTTTGGAGCTAATTTTTAAATTCTCGAAACTCGAATCCGAAACTTTGTAAGGCTCCGAATTTCGAGATTTCCGAATCACGAGAAGTGTGCAAAATCTCGAATCTTCGAAATTTTTTCGGTTTCTACGCGTAGAAAAACCCCATCTCTAATATTACTCAGCAATTGCACTTACTTTTATTAAGTCAGTCAGGTACGACTTTAGAATACCCTTTACTTTGCCAAATCTTTTACACTTGTGAGCTTGAAACTGGCTTTCTGGTCCCAGCTTTAAAAACCGTTTGAATGCGTCAGGCAAATACAGTATGCATAATTGGACAACTCCGTTGAATACTGGAAGAATGTTTAGTCAATTAGAAATTGGCTAATATCTAACAAACACGAAGATCACCTTAGATAGACACGAACTGACCTACACCACCCTCGACTTTATACGGCAAAGATTCTGGCTCTGTAGATTCCGATACTGTTTGCAACGCAGCATGAAAAGCTTCCACCGCGCATTTGATAGTCTTCAATGTCCTGTAAATTTGAAAGTGACACGACTATCATTTTGCAAATGGGATACTTAACAAGGGAAGATCCCGAAGCCGAAAATTCAATAAATTCTGAAACTTTGTGAGTCTGCATTGAATTTCCTCCTGATTATAACGCAATTTTTGTTTGCTGCCCGAATTCACTCGAAGGAGGTGAAATTAACCCCTGAAAATTCGGCTATTTCCCAATTTTGTGTTATAACTCACGAACTGTAAGAGATAGAAAAAAAGTTTAACGACAAAAGTTATTTCTTTTAATTAGATCTATCATTTGGTAAAAAAAATTATTTTACAGTTCACGGGTATAACACAAAATCGGGGTCCATTACACCCCTTTAGAGTGATTTTCGGCAGCAAACAAAAATTGCGTTGTAATCAGGAGGAGATTCCCTACATATTCACGAAGTTTCAGAATTTTTTGAATTTCCGAGTTCGGGATTTTCCCTTGTAAGTTAATTTCCATGATAAGTGAATTTACTTGTCCTTCTGAATTTCCTCCTGCCATGTTTTCAACACCTGTAGCGTGACTTTTCTTCTATCTTTCTTCGCTTCGCTATCTCCATCAGCTTCGTAATCGCTCTCGTCACTGGCAACCTAAATTATCGTTCAAATGTTTCAATTAAAAACTCATTCTTGCTGCTTAGCCTTTCTTCTTCGCTCCATTTACGTACCTCCAATTGATTGTTAGGTATATGTCTTATATCCGACTCGTTTAATGAAGATTTATCATCATCGTCATCGCTATCGCCCTTATTATCGTCAGACAGATCGAATTCTAATAGGTTCTTATCGTTCTCTTTTAAATACGAATAAAATTCTGGGTCTGTTTGCTTTAGTTTCTGTAAAGATTTCTTATGTTCTACTGGATCCATGTCACTGTCGCTGCTTCCTGCATCATCTCCATGGTCATTCCCAGCTGTTAGACATACGTATAATTACACACACTTGTTGAATTACATGGTATTATTCAAATAAATTTAAGAACAGTAAATTTCAAATCATTGCCTTACTAATATCTGAGTAACTCGCTACATATTCTCACCTATATCATCATCGTCGCTGTTAGAGTTATTCTCAAAGTCTTGATTAAAAAAGTCGTCGGTAGTGACTTTACTTAAATGTTTCTTCTTCTTCGTCCCAGATTTCTTCGACTTCTTCATTACGCTTTTGGTACTCTTTATTTTCATTATTTAACTGAAAATAAGAAACGATATTCAAATAATGTATATAACCTCTAAAAAAGGTGGTTACACTATTTCCACACTGTTAATATCACAAACAGCATGTTAAGTGTATTCATTAAAAACACAGAGGAAGAATACTTCGCTCACATTTTTACGATATCCCTACTTAAACGTTTAATATTCAGCACAGAATTGCGTTACAAACAATACCAGTAATTCTTTCAAATTTCCACGTGCATAACCTGACGTAAACATTGAGCGCGGTTAAAAACGAAATCGTCGTTACCATCGGAGTGGTGAGACTTCGTCGATTTGTCAATAGAGGGCCGCAGGTATATTAACTATTTCTTGTAAGGTATCCCATCTACATCTAATACTTATCAATAGGGGGATCCTTGTCCGTGTATGACAGTGTCACTTATGCAAATTTAATAATAACATCATGTAGCAGACCGAAGGGCCATGAATTAATTAAATATGACTAAAACATAGGAATCCAACGTGTAATCTATAATTAAGACGTGCAATCATCTGCGTTAAATACAGACAGTATATTCAATATAATCTAAACACACTGAGAAGCAATTTCTGAACGATTCCGGGTTTAAAACAAACTTGCATCTTTAAGCAACTTAACTTCTTCGTCTATAACATGATAGACAAATCGGAGAATATTTATTCGTAACGCTGAGCATCGTAAAAATGTATCACTCGAGAAGAACGAGATCCTTTTCCGAATTTTGAATATTGCAAAAGGAGGAAGCTCCTTCCAACAAAGAGCAGAAATTTCAAGGGATCGAGTGTCCAAATAAAAGAGCATCTAGCGTCGAAAGATAGATTATGTATCTTCAGACTGGTTTATCTCTTATCTGACAGTGTTAGCTAGGTCATGCCCCCGATTACGTTAACCGGTTCGCGGGGGAGTACTATCATATGCGCAATATTTAGTCTGCAGAAACATCTGAAACTGTTCAATTCTCCGTGCAACCTGTTTATTGGACCGTTATCGTCGCTACGAATCCCCCTCTGATAACGCCCACCTACAAACATATTCTCCAAGCTGCTGTATTATCGATCTCTCGTACGAGTCTCCGTATATCTGTTATTCACTCATGGTAATTTTATTCGCCACCGAAATCCGTCTGTTTACACTCGTTGCTATAGTGTCGCTGTCGAACGCGAGAGGGCCACTCGGGTTCGATTGAAAAAAAAACGAGCAGTTAACGACGAGTCGCTTCGATTCGAAGTATCGAAAAATTTTATAGACGGCCCCCGCGTGCAACGATAGTGTAATTCATCGGTTTGTCCACTCTCTTGCGAGTAATTAATTCGCGTTATGAAAGACCCCGTCTGCCAGCGAGCTACAGCGTCTGACATATCGAAGGTTCGCTTACAGTGGTGTATCACGCAGTTTCCCAATCAGTTCGATAAACCCTATAGATTGCGCGTAACACTTTACGCGTTATATCACCAATCGCAACTTCCAATATCAAGGGACTACGAAGAGCTTGAAAGTATGATCAACAAGAGTAAATACTACTTCGAAGTATTTCGAATTATAATATCTGTTCTACAGTACAGATCGTTTTATTTCCAACAAGAGTGCCATTATTAGAATTCTATCGAACTTGACTTTCAACGCGCATTCGAGTTACTTGTACCGGTCTTAATCAACTCGTCACTCGGTTATGTAATCTTCCAAGACACATCCCTTCTTTAATACGCAATTTACTTCGCAAGTTATGCATGCGATTGATATTTATGGATCGCGGAGAAGTTTTAGCAGTAATCCTCCGCGAAGTGACTTTCAACGATTTACGCGTCGGGCGAAGGAGGGGATGGCCACGGTTCAAATGGAACAAAACGATACTGCGGGTATCGCTGGTTCGCGCCTTTATCGCGTACGGCCGTGAAAGAAATGTCGCGCGCGCGTACTCGCGTGTCCTCGGTTCGGCGCGAACTTACGTATATAAACGATGCGTACACGCTCCGTCCCCTCGATAACTAAAACAGAATACCGATGGTGTCATCGTAATAGTGTTCGCTGTGTGTTTACGCTCCTCTCCCGGACATACTCATTTTCCCTTTGTTTCTCATTTTCTCTCGCATAATCGCGGCAGAAGGAAGCTCGTGAAAGACGCGCTACAGGATGGAGAACGTTTCCTGCGTTGATTTCGCCCGCCATTTGAAGAACGCGGGAAAACTTTTGTACATCGTTAACCCCTACGAGACCACTTTCGAATTTCCTCGCCAAGTGCCAGATTATCAGCAGCAGGTAACTATTAACGTATATTTATTTTTTAACTGTTATATTTACATCGAGATGCTTAAATCGAAGCGTGTTGGTCACTGGAATTAGAGAACGAAGATTGAAATTTAAAATGTTGGGTACATATATTAGACAGAAGAAGGTGTCGTTTTGTTTTGTTTTTTTTTACGGAAGAAAATTGAGGCGGGCCATTATGATCGCGGATTTGATTTTTGGCGCGTTGGAAAAATACGATCGATCTTCTTTGATTATCGAATCGCTGCGCATTATTGTCGATTATTATCGGTGCGCTCGATGCAAAGCTTCGGTAGGAAACTTATTTCCAAATGTTAAGCTTCGAGTAGTTATTGTTGAGTTTGTAAAATAATAAGGCTTCTGTTATGAATAATTAAGGTCGAGTATTTCGGGAACTTAAATAACTGAGATAAGATAACTATGCACGCAGGTATGGTTCCCGTTCTTCGTCCTAATCATAGTGGAGCAAATCATTCTGACATCGAAAAACAAGAGGTTTCGTTTGAACGACCAAGTGACGTCACTGTCCCATTGGCTGTTTCAAGAGACTGGCCGGTAAGCATAGGTAACGCTTTGTTGTTTAAACACTTATTATCTCCATCTGCTATTTCGACATACGTCGCGCAATGTAATCCCCTATTTAAATAACGCTATGATTCTCCAAGTGTACATTTGCTCGGATAAATCCCTCACAGTGCGAATGCAACGTACGAATACTCGGTGCTCCGTTTAACTCTACGAAATCTATTTGCGCGCGGTTGTTTTTAAAGCGTAGATATTCTTAGCCACCGCGCTACCCCATGTATTTTTATTGCAATTTGGAACGCGGGGAAACGTAGAGCTATGTTCGAATCTGTGGATTCTTATATTCACCTCAAACGAAGGAGCTCTATTTGCCTTTCAAGCTTAATTAACTGTTAGTATCATCTCGAGAAATTCAAGATATTTTTATTCAAATACAAGTTCGAATAACGAATAAAAGTTGAAAGAGATTATTCACCACGCGTCGAATAAAGTTAACTCGGGTTAACGAACGAATGACGAATAATTTTTTTAACTTTCATTCGTTATTCGAGATTTTATTCGAATGATTATTGAATACTCTATCGTAGGCTTCTTCTTACTAATTTTGAGAACTTAAGGGGAGGTTCCGGTCTAGAGCCCAGAAAAATAGGTGATTTTTAGGAATTAATTTAAGGGAAACTAATATATATATATATAAATGAATGAGACTTTTTGCATTGCATTAAGGATGTCTTAAATTGTAGATATATATTTTTTGTTTTATAATTAATCATTGCAGACGACACTGGGGAGTCATTCAAGTCGAGGCGTCAAAAAATTCATCCAAATCGGTGGGATCTGTATCTCCAAAAGTTATTAACCGAGTTGACTGAAACTTTTTTATTTTGAAGTATATGTTTCTGATAAGGGGGAAAACCAGAAAAAATTACAGAAATCACATTTTTTTTTAGAAAATAACGACACTTGAAGTTTTTGAGACCGATTTTGAGAACACTGTTTCGAGAAAAAGGCGTTTAAACACGTATCTCCAAAAGTTTAAACATTCGAAAAATGAACGGTTTTTAGACCAGAACCTCCCCTTAAGAACCCCTACATTTCCACAATCCTCCCTCGAAACCTCCCAACAATCTTTAAAATCAAAGCAACCCACCCCGCTCATGCCAAATCTGATTTTCTAAACGCTTTCAGTATCTTCTTCCGCGGCGCCGAGTATTACGCGTACATCGTGATCCACGAGCGATACCACTGGTGGGATCTGCCGTGGAATTCAACCTGGACCTGGTGCATCACCGCCGTGGGAGTGGATTTCTGTTACTATTGGGTGCACCGCAGTAACCACGGTTAAATTCCTATAAAAAAACAAAACAAAAAAAAATCTCACGCGCGTCCTCGCCGTCCGTCTAGCTGACGAAATCTCATTAGAGCTATTCTCGCCCGTTTGCAGAGGTGCACTTTTTATGGGCTCACCACCAAGTACATCACAGCAGCGAAGAGTTCAATCTCGCGGTCGGCCTGCGGCAATCCGTTTTGCAACACTGGTGTAACTTCGTGAGTATCGCATTACACGCGCCGATCGGGATCCCGCTACGTGCCCTCGTGCATCCGTGACCGGAAGTCGACGAAATCGATGCACTCCCCTCCCCCGATGTTCAGATCAACGATTCCGCTCTCTCGGATTTAGCGAGATTGCTTTATCAATCTCAGTGACGCTTTGTTCGCAGATGCTGTACTTACCCTTAGCCTTGTTCATTCCGCCGTCGCATTTCATCGCGCACAACCAGTTCAATCAGATTTATCAGCTATGGATACACACGACCGTCATCGACGATCTCGGCCCGCTAGAGTCGATATTCAACACGCCGAAGCATCATCGCGTGCATCACGGTGAGGAATTCCCAAGTGACTGTTATGTAAAGGTAGAGGCATCCGCGGGGAGGATTGACGAGCGTTGCGTTACCTTTGCGCAGGCTGCAATCTCTATTGCTTGGATAGAAACTACGGTGGAGTCCTGATAGTGTGGGACAAATTATTCGGCACGTTCATGGAGGAGAAGCGAGAGGATGAAATAATATACGGCTTGGTTGTCAGCCCCCGGTCTTTCAATCCCCTCTATCTGCAGGTGAGACGCTGCGGTCCGCGCGAGCTTGCGCGTAAAGGTGCGATTTCATGCTTCTCCCTCGATGCTCGTTTTGAGCGTCAAATCCAATTAGGAGACCGACGCTCAAACAACGAACGAAAGTGTCGGAGTGAAGGAGCGTCGAGTGGAAAAGAAGGGAAAGGCTAAACCGAGTTTACCTTTTCCGCTCGTCGCTGAAAGTCCACGTGGACCGATCACGTGATTGGTTTTGAGCGTCAAAACCAGAGATGGGTAAAAATTATTTAAAATAAAAATTTCGTATACAAATTTTTATTTCAAATAAATTTTTAAACAATCTCTGCTTGAAAAGAGCATCGAGCATCAGCATGAAATCGCACCTTTACTGTTCCCTAGGCAATCCGCGGCCGAAGCACACGATCACTCTGTTATATAAAGTGACAATCGGTTATGCAAATGCGAGCACGGTTGACACGATCTCTGAGGCTCCCGGGTTTTAGCTAGCATTCGCATGGAATAACCAGCGGGAACGGTTAGCCGCGTAATTTAATTCAAGCGAATAAATTACGGGGACAAGATAATTATACGTGGCGCTATTATAGCCGCTCAGTAGGCACGTGTACTTTTTAATTTTCGAGGGGAGCTTTTTTTATGCGCGCGATCGATCGCGCGACGCAATGATTTCAATTACTGTAACGCGCCCTGATAAACCCCTGCGATGTTATAGGTATTCTACACCGCGCAGCTGATTCGGAAGAGCTTGCAGATGTCGTCTTTGGCAGACACGTTGGCTGTCTTCTGGAAAGGGCCTAGTTGGTTTCCTGGTAGCCCCCGGTTGGGTCTTGATGAGTACAAAATAAACGTGAGTTCCCTTCTCGCACGGTTCTGGTCTGTTGGTGCAGTACCGTGAGATTTAATTGATAGAAATTTTCTATTTCATTCCTCCACTTTATCACGTTGACTGCCCACGAAATCTGGAGGTGCTATGCTCGACGCTGAAAATGTTTTATGAGACCGTACACACTGGGTGTAGTAAAAAACACGCTGATCGGTGTAGTGGGCAATCAACGTGTTAACTTCCATCTCTATTGAATATCTGTAGCGATCTGTTATCAAGGAAGTCCGGGAGATTAACAGAAAGCGAAGTAAATGAAAAGAATCGACGTCGCGGTCGAATTAAAATTGAAAACCTTACAGCAAAAGGGGTGCAGCTCTATTTTTTTTTACAGTTTTGGAATTATGATGTGTAATATATCTAAAAAAATTCTACATCGGTTGCTGCTTGTTTGGGACAAACCCGATAACAAATGAGCGATTTATTGAAAATAAATTTTTATGATAGAATATTCTTTCGCCAGAAATAGAAATAAATATACTTATCAACTCAATAACTACTACTTACTTACAAGGGCGTCCGTAGACTTTTTTCCAGGAGGGCGCAAATTTAGGGTGACGATGCAGAAAAATCATCGAAAAATAGAAAAATAAAAATGTTTTAACTCATTTTGTGGTGCCAATTTAATTAAAAATTTAAACCGAAATTAGAAAGATTCAGTTTTTAGTATAAACTTAATAGAGATCAGTTTTTGAAAATAAGCGTTTTTTTCACAAAAGCCAAGGGCAACTTGCCCTTTTTGCACCCCCCTCCAGACGCCCATGACTACTTATTGTGTGGAAATATATATATTTTTAAATTAGTGCTCTCTTTTCAATGTTAACTCAATGAGATAATTTTATAAACAGTTGTTTCTAATTTACTCGAAGTTGGTAAATGATTGAGCTAAACACCTGTTGCTGCAAGGCCCTCGATTCTAACGCATCATCGGACAGCATCGTAAAGCCAGCGATCTGTTATTAAGAATACCAATGAACTTACATAATTGGCCAACTAGCAGGCAACGTGAATATGACATAAGCAGTAAGCACTAGTTTCGAGTCACAACGAGACCGCGTAAACCGGTTTGATTTTGTAAAGAGTCCTCTATGACGCGCGCACCGACTCCGCGTATATATTTATGATGATTACAAATAATATATATTGCCAATGCTTCCTTCAGGTCACGTCCAGGATTAAGCACGACACCTGTGCGCCCCCGTGGCAAACCCTTTACATAATTGTACACTTTTGCCTGGTTTTCTACAGTCATCTCGAGTTGTGCGACGAAACACGGGTGAGGATTACGATGGAGCGGCTAGTCTCGTCTCCGTTTTATGAATTACAGAGAGCTGTATTTGCATACGAGCGTAAACGAAGCTTTGAATTAGCTGCCAGAGGATTTACAAGTTTCTTTTGTTCGTAGGATCTGAGGACAATCTCCTCTGGGTTCGTAATTATTAACAATCTGTTCGCTCTCACCGCGATCGGGTTGCTGTTTGACAAATCGGTCTACGCCGGCGTCGTAGAGTTTATCCGATGCTCCGTGTATTTAAGTTTCCAAGCGGCGCACGAGCCGACGAACGTGTATATTTATCACGCGTACGTCGCGTCCTGTTGCGCCTGGATTTTGTATTTTCTTTGTAAAGCAAGATCGAGCGTTGCAAATATAAAAAAGTGATAGAAGAAATGGGAGAATGGTTCTGTGAATCTTACTAGCTCCTCATCGTACTGACCTTTATATAATAAATAATGCATTATCTAATCACCATTGGCTAATGAGTCTTGAAAATGCGTAAAAGCCAAGTTACTCTCATTCGTTCGAAATTGAAGTTGGTGAAAAATTTTCTGAAGCACTTCCATTTAATAGCATCGAAAAACGCAGAGCTTCGTAAATTAAAGGCAGATTTGAGTGCTGCTCATTACAATCAGAGTTGAGTATTATTTGTTACTCTCGAATAACTTCGTTTTATTCTCAATTTTTATTCGAAGATTATTCGAATAATGCCCAACTCTGTTTAGAACAAACACTCCGCGAAGAAAATACAGTTAACGTTAACGTAACTGTTAACGTAAGAGGCATAGATAAATTTCGTACAATTTGCTTTTATATAGATTTATATTTCGATCGATCAAATAAAAACAGATCCTCAGAGTAAATTAAGAACATCGTTAAAATCTCGATACAACATATAGCGCGTACAATCGACGACATACATAAAAAAGAAAAGCAACGTCATCTCGTACCGATTTAGATCTCGCATACAAAAAGTGTCTACAACGTTTGCGCGTACGCGTCTTACCTTTAATAGTAAAGAATGCACGCCCTTTTAGTCTGTTCCTTTCTCCCTAATTGTCTTAAACATTACGTGTTTGCATATAAAATTTCCTTCTATTCGATTAATAGTTATATATTCTGTTCTTCTGTGAACACTTGCAATCAATAATGTTAACGAGTAAAACGTTCCTCGATACCAGTGTGTGGGATTGGGTAGAAGTGTTTAGAAGTCTCTGTGTATCGGCGCACGGAGTGAGCGCGCCCGCGAAGACACGTTATTATAATCGAAAAATTTACAACGCATGCCACGTAATCGCCTAATCGTTATCATACAAGTAGAACACATAAATAGCGGTCGGAGTACAATATTCTCAGAAATGCAAGTTACGAACGATCGCGGGAACGGGCCGAGCAGCGGCGCCCCGCGGACCCTTTAAATAATTGAATCAAGATCGCTTGGTCTTTTAGATATAATATTCGAAACAATCAAGCGTCGTTCATATTTCAATCTCATCTCGATAACAACCTTATATATTAAACATCATAACTATCTTACTTAAGCATAATAAAGTAAACGCTCTTAGAATATGTTGCCATTGAAACAAAGACGAATGCGTTGATTTCCTGCGTTATGCCCAACGCGCCAAGTACTTCCCTAGTACATTTGTTTCCTGTTTGTGTGTATGTGTGTGTTCTTTTTTTCTTTTTTAATATTATGTTGTACACGTAAAGCATTCCAAGTGGCTCGATAATACATCGTTGCGGACCTTGCGGCCGGTTGCTGCGACGAATTTACCGTGGTGGTCCACTATCTGTAATTTGAGCAGTAAGTGTTTAATGCTACTTCGCTGGTGATTGTAAAGAACATCGTGAGTTTTATGTATGGGCGCTAGATTAATTCGTTACTAACATTTTTCTAGCTCGTAACTGAGGCTGAAGTGAAACTCAAGTGCAATGTCCGGAGTGCGTAATCAATTAGGAGAAAAGATCAGCGTGTCCAAAAATGTGTTTTAATCAAGGTACATATTGCATATCAACGGCTCTTCCATTTCCTTTCATATGCTGATTACTTTCAAGGGGAATTCTGTGTGCTGACAACGCGAAGAGATAGTTACAAGCGTACGTTTAATGGTTCAAAAACTTTATACCATTGTTGTACTTTTTATCGTCACAAATAATTGAATATTTATTTTATTAAATATTTAGAATCGTAATTACGTTACTAAGTGGACAGTGGTACTCGCCACGGTGCGAAGAGTAGATATTCGCAGCGAACACCAGCTCCCATTGTATTCTCAATTTCATCAATTTATACTTAATTCACGAAATTCTCTTCAACTGATTAAGGGGACTAGGCAGTCGAAAAATCGATTTTTTTATTGCATTTTCTGAAAGTACTATCTTTTCTGAATAAAATGCCGGTTGGTTTATAGTAAAATTTGCAGAATTGTAGATTTGGCAGCTAAAAACGTGAGGCGGCAACCTATAGCGTCGCCTTTTTCTCGAATATTTTTTTCTCTTCATTTTTTCCTGATTGCGAACGAATGGAGGTTCAGATCGACTTAGCTAATCGATCGAGCTACCAAATCTACAATTTTGCGAATTTTACAATAAACCACGCAGCATTTTATTCAGAAATGATAGTACTTTCTGAAAATGCAATAAAAAATCGATTTTTCGACTGTCTAGTCCCCTGAATTCAATATTATCACGCAATCTGTGTAACACATACCTACGAAATTATTCCTATGTACCAGTGGTCGGCGTTGTCCTGATTTTCTCACCCCTGGCGTCGGTCTCCGTGGTCTCGGACCTCTGCTCCAGCGAATTATCCGAGTGGTCGCTGCCCCTCTCCTGACCCTCGACGTTTTGCTGTTCCAGCAAAGGCATGTCCAAAGAGTCGGACGAGATACGCCTAACATTGCTGGCATGCTCAGCCATATCCAACTGCGTTTCCTTCCCGTCCCGAACATTGTTCAACGAGTCGGAGCTGAGCGACGGATAATCCAGAGTGGTCTTCATCTCCAACGAATCGGAGCTCCGGCACAGAGGATGGTGCTTCTTATCCATGTTATCCTCCAACTCAAGAGAGTCTGTACTAGTCTCCATGATATTTCCCTCCTTCTGTACAGGTACGTCCTTGATCTCCTCTTGCTTCAATCCAGGCATCGCCGGCGCTTGCGCGCTGATCTTCTCAGCGTCAGTGATCTCTATCTGCGAGATGTCCTCCGTGGTGTCATCCTGCCGATCGAACTTCTCCACATTCGACTGTGCTATGCGTATGATCTCGTCGATCTCCTTGATCCGCTTCTCATAGTCATCAGACCCGGACGTGCTCGGGTTAAACGAACCAGCGGTGCTGGTGTCAGCCCTCGTCCGCGGCAGACCCTCCAATTTGTACCTATTCTCGGGGCTCTCGTGCTCCAGCAGATCCTCTTCCTCCCTGGCGCGCAGCTCGATCAAATGCGCCTCCCTGCAGGCCTTCTCCAGGCCCTCGAAGTCCTTCAACGACGACAACGACACGTCGTCGCCGTGCCCAGATCGACTGGCCACGTACTTTCTGGGAAGACTGCCGTTGTTCACGGAATCGTGGGAACCGCATTGGAGCTTCTTCGAGTTCTCGGCTGCCACCGCGCTCTCCAGGTTCTCGAACTCCTGCAACGAGCTCAGAGATATATTGTCATGATCCGCCGGCCTGACGAAGTACTTCTTGCCGGCTAGAATATCGTAGTCGGGGGTGCTGCCCAAACTGCCGCGCATACTTCCCACGCTTCCTATAGACTCTTTGTGGCTACCAAGGCTGCCGAATCGACTGCTGCCGGCCTCGAAGTCGGTGATCTCCTCCTCCTTGATGTCCTCCAGGGGACCGCGATCGTACTCGATATCGTACGCCCGCGGGTCCGCGTGGAACTGCATCTCTATCCATTTCTTACCGCCCTCGTACTGCTCCTCGTCTGAATACGACTGTGAGTACTGATCTTCGTTGGACGCTTGCGGCGGACTCTCCTCCGACTCGAAGTCGAACAGCTCGTTGTTCTTGGACGTCTGACTCCCGGACACCTGTGAGTCCTCTTTAGGTTCGGTGATCATATTCTCCAGATCTCTGTCGTACTGCTTGCTACTTGTTTGCGGTATGGTGCTGATGCAGATACTCTTGCCCTCGGAGTCGTACTCCTCAGCCTCGCGGCCGACCTCCTCTACCACCACGAAGTCATCGATAATGTCTGGTTTGTCGACCATCTCGAAGGAGTCACTGTCTGGCGAGTGACGGTCGATCTTCTCCTTTCCTATCACCGTGTCCACGGACACACCCGAGGCCGAGGACGTGGACATGCTTGCCTGCTGCATCAGCGACAGCGTCGATGCTTGCGCAGACATCTCGGGACTCTCGCTCAACGCTCCCGCGCTCTTTTGCTCTGCAGCGTCGGCTTCAGGTATCTGCGCTTCTAACTCGGTCTCCGTGTCCTTTTCAGTGGTCTCTAGGGTCTCTGTGTCCTTCTCAGTGATCTCCACGGTCTCAGTGTCCTTCTCAGTGGTCTCTATGGTCTCCGTGTCCTTCTCAGTGGTCTCTATGGTCTCTATGATCTCCGTGTCCTTCTTAGTGGTATCCACGGTCTCTGTGTCCTTCTCAATAGTTTCCACGGTCTCCGTGTCCTTCTCAGTAGTCTCCACAGTCTCCGTGTCCTTCTCGATGGTCTCCGTGTCCTTCTCGATGGTCTCTGTATCAGACACCTTCTCCTCAGTCGTCTCAGCTTCCGTCGCGGCTTGAATCGAGCTCACCTGGGTGCACACGCTCTGCACACCGTCTTCAGTCACCCTCGACGTCATTATATCCACAGAGTGAAGAGCCCCGGGTGTAACCGTCGAGGTAGACGTAGCAGAATCCACGCCCTTAGCGTCTTCTGGCATCGATTCTTCTAAACCCTCGGCATCAAGGCTAGCGTCACTGTCCAGTACCTGCATGAAGATCATTTCCGACGACCTCTTCATGCGATAAGGTACATGACTGTCGATCTTGTCCATGGACTCGTCAATCGGCATATCGCTGCCTGAGGAATCCGACTGCTCCGTCTGCTCGTCTTCAAGGTCGCTCTTGAGATTCTCCTCCGCTTCTTCCCTCTCAGCATCGGCCTCGGAAGCCACCAGCGTCTCAGATAACTCACTGGTGCTATCAATACTGCCCAGGTGGCCCGAGCTCAACGACGCCAAAGACTTCATGGACTCTCGCGAGCTCATCGTGGTGGCCGCGGTATGGTAATCTTGGGAAGTCGGTTTAGAGGACGTGGAGTGCTCGATGGACATCACTGCTGTCTCGTACTCCGAGGCTGTCCCTGACGGCATCCCACAGGATTGCATAGCCTCCACGTCGGAAGAGCTAGGTCTACTGCCGCTACCGTACTCGTAATCGCAGGATTGATAGTTGCTGCTGTCGCCTGAACTGGAACCAATGTCCGCTTCGCTCTCAGAGGTGACCGCCCTCTTGGACGACCTGCCAGGCTTCTGGCGTCTCCTCAACACTGGCCGCGGCAAAGCCAGAGAAGAGCTTTCGTCTTTATTGTCTACGTCTGATCCGGACCTGCTGGTGGGCCTGGGGCTTGGACGATCCTCATCGTCGTCTCTTGTATCTTCGTGGACGGTTATCGCAGTCTCTATATCAGACTTATCGGTTTTGATCACAGGTAGCTCCGTTCTCGGGTGTGCTTGCTCCTCCATACTACTGGGGGCGAACTCCTCTACGTCCGTTCTGCATTCAGTCCTGTCTTTCTCCTGGAATTTCGATGATTCGCGCGGCTGTTCCTTCGGCGAGCCACTGCTCGCCGCTTCCGCGTCGCGCTCGGGGGCTTGCTCGCGGGCACGCTCGGGGGATGGCGGTTTGTATAAAAATGGCAAGTCGTTCGGGATGGACTCGGGTTGCAGCATGAACTGAAACTCCGAGGGTGAGTCTTTTATTTGAATGACAGTCTCGCTGTTCTCGTTTAACTCCTCTATTAGATCCTGCTTCGCCGCTTCTAAGGACTCCTGCACCTCGGCGATCTCCTTCTTAACTACCTGGTCTAAAACAGTTATGGCGTACCGTGCGCTTAAATCGACGCTAGAGAGATCCTCTTTTTTTATTTTAAAGGCACAAGTGTTGGAAGGAACTGTCGTCGATCTTCCAGGCTTATCGGTCTTCTCGTTAGCTTTCTCTATATGCCTCTTGTAGTCCTCGCCGAACGGTTTCATCTTCGATAGATAGCTCTCTGTCCACTCCTTTAACATGTCGTCCACGCGTATCCCTTTATCGGACCCAGTCACTTCTTGAGCTGCTTCCTCCTTCGATGGTTGCGTCGTGTTCTCTAGTTTCAGCTCTATATCTGGTCTAGTAACTGGTTGACTTACTTTTTGCTTATCCTCCACTTTTGACACTTCCTCCTTGGCTTCTTCAAGAGGCTCCTCAGTCTTTGCTTCCTCAGCTACGGTCTCGCTAGCCTCCTCAGCTACGGTCTCGCTAGCCTCCTCAGCTACGGTCTCGGTAGCCTCCTCTTCTACCTCACGAGATTCCTCTTCTACATCACGAGACTCCTCCTCCTCCTGCTTCTCCGATTCCTCCTCCTCCCTCTGCGCTTCCACTACCTGTTCACTCAACTCTTCCTGCCGCATGCTCTCCACGTACTCTTTAATGGGCGTTTTCGCGTCGTATTCCCGCTGCAACGTATCCATTAACTCCTGACAAGTAACGTCTAATTTGTTCTCTACTAATTCGCTTTCAAAGTCCTGCTCGCTAACAGGAATCACCGTGAACTTACTTTTGCTGGCTGATCCAAGACCATCCTCTAGGGCAGCCTCTTTCGTCGACTCTATCACGCTGATGTCCTCCGTGGACTTCGTGCCAGACTCCTGGTCGTGATCCGTGGACCCGTCTTGGGATGACAATCGTTCTTTCTTGCGCATCGACTCGTACGCTTCCAGTTCCTGGTTGAAGATCTGGGACGGTTGTAGCGTCTCTGATATCTCGATCTTCTCCTCGCCGATCATCCAGCTGACCGGCTTAATCTCAAGACCGGGAGCCTTTGTCCTTGGAGACACCAGAGGAGGACTCTCGATCTCGAAACTGTCCGCACGCTTTGGCACCAATATCTCGTGCTCCTTGTGCGGCGCGCCGGGAATCGAAGGCTCCTGCACCAGAGAGTAATCTACATTTGTATCTTCCGACGCGGTGCTAGGACTGATGGTTATATCACGCTCTTGAGCCGCCCTCTCGAACGAGTCTGTCTCCGCGCTCTCGCGCAACGATGGGATCCCCCTGCTGGTCTGCTCAGATATCTTCTGCTCGTCCGTCTCCAAAGAAGGCACGTCCACGGAATCTTGCCTGGATTGGCTCTCCATGCCAGGTTCAAGGATCTCTAATACCCTGGCGCCCGAAACTTCAGACACCATTTTATCCTGAAGAAAACTCCCATCGCTGTGAGCATCCCTCCGCAATTCCACTTGACTGCTCGACCTGTCCGATCGGACCTTCTCAGACTGAGGACTCAGGGTTGGCTTGGACATATCTTCCAGATCGTTAGTGTCAATATCAATCGTCTCTTCAAAGTCTATCTGCTCAGAAATGCTACTAGGACTCATGGTGATATCTCTATCTTGCAATCTAGCCAGCGAAGATGATAGAAGAAGACTCTCTTCCTTCTCGTGTGGTGAAGATTCCTCGTCTTTCGTTATGTCTTCGCTGACGCTTATGCTGTCTCTGGCGGACTTATCATGCAGTTCCTCCTGTATCGATGACCTTAGCCTTGGCGTCTCGGCTAAGCCTTGGTCCACTTTACCTGCGTCCGCTTGCTTGTCCGCTGACTTCCTCATTATACTTTGGAATTTACGTGTCAAGTCGTCAGCCAGCTTCTCGTGATCGGTTTCAGTGCTCTCCCTCACGATCTGCTCCAAGTAGCCTTTACTAAGTAGCTTTGCCTTTAGATCCTCGGCTGACTTCGCCTCGAGCTCACTTTCAATTGATTGGATCAAAGTCTCCGCTAAGGTGCGCGCCTCGATCTCTTTAAACTTCTGCTGCTGCTTCTTCTCTAGACTCTCTTCCTCCTGAGGCACCTCCTCTTTCAACAGGTCCTTCTCTTCAGCTGCCTTCTCGCTTGGTATAAATTGGATCACGTCGAAACTCTCTTTAGTCTCTTTATGAGAGTCACTTTGAGCAAGAGTCTCAATGTGATCCGTATCTGTAATAGGTTTAAAGGTCCTTTCTTCTGTTATCTTTTCGTCCATCGCGCTGTCTTTAACAGCCTCCTCAGAAATATCTTTCTTGATTCGAATGGCCACGTCTGCGTCGCTCTCCCTTTGAACAGTACTGCCCACTTCATGCGTTGTGGTTCCATCTTCGTCCGACAACTTCTTAATCCTTTCTTCCTTCTTCGTCTCAGCTCTTGATTCCGACGCGCTAGCGTCGATTACTTCCTGAGTGTCCGTCATATTCATGGACAGTTTCTGAATGGCGGTTCTGTCTAATTCCTCGTGCTTGCTTTTCTTCTCCTCCAGCGTTTCAGTCGGCGATTCTTTCTTCATTTGCGATTCCGAGGACTTCTTTTTTTCTACACGCTCCGTCTCTTCAAGAGTAACTATCTTGTCCGTACCGCTGGAGATTTCAGAAGACACTACCTCTTTCTTCTCTAACGTACTAGAGCTCTTGTGATCGATCTTTGAAGTAACAGTGGTGAAGTCACTCTTCGCGCTATCCATGCCCTCGAACATCTTGAAGCCTTCTTGAGGATCGGTGAAGGTTTTAGAAAACGTTTGTGTTTCACTCTTCGTGGTGAGGTGTTCTTCTAACTTCGAAGTCACCTCTTCCTTTTTAACGTGTATATCTTTCTTCCCAGGCTTTTCTGATGTCGGCTTAACATCGAACACGCGTTTAGGAATTCTGGACTCGAATTCTTTTTTTTTACTCGCCAGAGAAATATCTGACGCTTCTGCACTTGGGACAGCTTCGGGTTTACTTGCAACTTGCTTGGCTTCTGCAGGTGATTTAACTTTCACTTCTTTTGGACTCTTATCTGCCTTTGTCGTTGAGACTGGAATACGGGATTCCTTTTTAATATGCTTTGTTTCAATTTCTGTTACCGGTTCTTCTTTAGTGATCAAAGTCTCTTCGTCCTCTTTGCTTTCTACTTTTATTTCCACTTCTTCTTTTGTAGTTGCCTCAATGAAAGGTTCAAGTTTCTCCAAGCTTTCGAGCCTCGCTTCCTGGTCGACCGATGTCACCTCCTCGCTATCTTCAGCTTCGGCTCGTTTTCCTCCCTCAAGAAACTTCTGTATTTCCTTCTGAACTTCCACAGAAGAAATTGTTTCAGGCATATGCGTCTCAAATATCTCCCTTTCTACTCTGCCTGCAGAAATCTCACTGAACGTTCCTGCGCCGTCGCCCGTTCCTTCTATTTGAACAGACTTTAGCACTTGTTCCTGGACCAACGTGCCATCTTTCTGCACTTTGTAAATTATAGTGGTCTCTTCTGTTATTATCTGTTTTCCACTCGTTTTTTCCTTAATAACTTCTTCTGTTTTGATCTCTGGCATTTCAGCTGTTATTCGCTGCAAGCTGGCGTCTGTAACAGGCCGTTTCATCTCCTCGCGGCTTTCTTTTTCACCGTTCACAACTTCTTCTTCTAATTTCGTATCTATAACAGACTCTTGCTTGTCTCCCGGTTCCTTTGTGACTTCTTGCTTGAAACTTACATCCGTGTGAGATTCTTCTATCCCCTCTACTTTTCCTTCTGCACCCTCTATCATTTCTTCTTTTACTCTTTTTATTAATACAGGTTCTCCCATTTCTACCTCTCTTTTCTGTAAGTCTTTCAAAGTTTCTTGCTGCACACTTTCATCTGCAAGGGCTGCTTTTACTTCCTTTTCTGTTTCTTCAACGGCCTCCGTCATTTCTTCTTTTATCCTTACTTCTGTGATAGGCTCCTCTACTTCTAACTTTTCTTTCTTTATATCTTTTAGAGTTAATTCTTGTGCACTTATGTCCACAATAGGTTCTTTCACCTCCTCTCGAGTTTTCTCTGCGTCTTCTATTATTTCTTCTTTTATATGCGCTTCTGCGACAGAGTCTTTCATTTCTTCCTGCTCTTTCTTTATATGAATAGCTTCTTGTTGTGCACTTATGTCTGTAAGAGGCTCTTGCACCTCTTTTTCTTTAGGTTCCGCACTCGTTATCACTTCTTCTGTTACACTTACTTGTACAATAGACTCTTTTACTACTTTCTGCTCTTTCTTTGCATCTTCTACAGTTTCTTCTTGTGTATGAGATTGTTGCGCTTCTTCCTGCTTTTCCTTTTTATCTTTTACGTGTTCTATATGCATTTTTTTAAAGATATCTGACATTTCTAAATGTTGTTCTTGAATAGTATCTGCTACGTCAATCTTTTCTTCTTTAATGTCTGAAACTCTTGATTCAACCGGTTCTTCTTTCATTAATGGAGGACTTTGCTCTATCGTCTTTGCGTCTTCCACTTGCGATTTCTCTTCGATAACTTCTACTACCTGCTCTACAGATTCTTTCTTCTTTATTGTAACTTCGTCAGCAACATCCGCAGTCTTCACAATCTTCTCAGCATCTCTCTGTAACTTTTCAGGCTCGTCTATTTTTTCCGTTGCAACTTCAATGGCAGAATACTCTTCTTTCGTTGATTTTGCATACTCTTCCCTTTCCTTGCTCAGCAATTCTTCGCTATCTAACACTTGTGTATCACTTACATATTCCTGCAGCTCCTTGCTCTCATCCTTTTCCTTCTCGTCCTCGGAAGACAATTTCTTCAGCTCTTTCGTCTCATCTTCTTTCTTGTCCTTCTTGTGTAGAATAATAACTTCTGTGCTCTCCTCAAATATCGTCTCCTCCATCACCTCGCTCGTAGACTTCTCATCGTCGTCCACCTTCTCGCTCAATCTGGTTTTCGTTAGCTTCTCTTTCTTGAGCTTCAGCGAGTCTTGGTGCTGGAACTTGGGCGGAGGATTCGTCATCTCCTTTTGTATCTGCTCCTCGAAGTAGTGAGCCTTCTCTGCTACGGAACACTCGGAGATGTCGGGCACGTTCAGATCCTCCAGCGTCTCGGACTTCTCCAGCTGCGGAACGTTCTCTGTGGTATCCTCTGTGACAATGTTCTGCACGCATTCGCTGTCACTTTCATTGTCCGTTAACTGCGACGTCCTCGACACCTCGGACTCTGACCGCTGATAACTCTCCCGCTTCCTCGATATATCTTCCCAGAATTTCCTCTTCTCTGAGTACGTCTGCCTCTCAACGACCGGTGACAGATCTTGCTCTTGCCCGACTACTTTACTGGGATAACTAGCATCTACAGATTCTAGGGGAGAAGCCGCTTTTTGCGCAAGGGATTCGTGAATAGTAACAGCATCTAGAACAACCAAGAATTATGCTCACATTACTTTTTATTAGATAGGTACATATGACGCATAGAATACATTGCGTATATTTACAATCTCGTCCATAGGTTCATAAGATTATGCGATCAAACATCTATAACGAACACTTTAGAGCTCTTTTCACGAGACCTCTTTCAAACGTTATCAACAGAACGTTATCGTAAACTCTATTACTGTACATACAACAATTTGCTTCTAAAAGGAATACAATTCCAGAACGATCAATCATCGAGACATCAACAATACTTCTCAACGTGAAACATGCACGCTACGCGTATAATCGTAATATACGTAATTCTGAATTGCTTTAAAGACTATGAAGAGTGCTCTCTCTCTCTCATTTATTTTTCTCTAATCAATATCCTTAGACATTAGTAGCCTTCAAGCTTTAAAATTAATATCCCATACGGTTGTCTATGATAATGTTGAGGACGGCAGTTCTGTCTGCAAGTATAAGTATAGAAAAGTGTGTTAATATCAAGTGACAATGTTAAAGCAAACATTTGCTCATCAACAAATCCTCGTTAAACATCAGTAACGCAATCCGTGTTCTTGTACCGTTTCATCTTTTCTAGATTTTTCCAAGTTAAGTCCCGGATTGTTAAATTCGTCTAATTCCTAGCGTCGACTTCTACTTGTCGACCCTTTCAAAGTTCTAACACAAGCAGCAGAAATTTAATCCAAAGCGTGGTGCAAAAAAGAAAAACAAAAGTTCTCAAAGAAGATTTAGTTGCGTACGTAATAAAAAGAGACACTACTAAATTTACAAAGAAGCGCATGCAGATTTCATTCTCTACCTAAGTTTACCGTCTGAAATGCTCTATTTTTACAATTACGCGTAATTATTTCCCATGAAGTTTTCTTCCGTCGCCTTTTAAAAGGCTGGAAGAGGATTCCTGGGCTGGTGACTGGATTCCTCAACCTATGGAGTACACTCTGACGAATGTGTGTCAGTGACCATCTTCATATCTTACAAATTCATGCCCTTACCCCGTATATGTTCTAAATTACTCTACTCAATCTGATCAACATCCTCAACATCAGTATGACAATCGCTGGTTCCGTCTTCGCTAATATCCTTAACCGTTAACATATTTTCCACCATATTAATATTCCTCATAATAATCTGAGACGCTGTAAGGACGTCCAAGTCTTCGAGTATCTCCTTCTGACTGTAACAAGCTTCCTGCAAGTCCTCCTCGTCGGACACGTCCATATCCTCTTCATCGGTATCGATATTAGTCACGACTACAATATCCGGCGTGGTACTACACAACTTATTCTCTGGGATCTCATCTCGATACATTTTATTCCTTATCTCTACGGAAAAGGGTCCGTCGCCTTCTTTAGTCATTATAGTCTCTCCGCTATAATCGCAGAATATATCGGACCTTGGCTCCACGTAAATCATCGTCTGAGCTTCGTCTTCACCCTCGAAGTCCTCGAGATCTGTGTCACCTTGGCAAGGGCTTTCAGCGACCTTAAGAATCTGATTCTCCTTCTGCTCGGCCTCCGTTTCACTCGCGTAAATCTCGTCGACGTCTGTGAGATTATCGACGAAGCTGTTTCGCCGAGAGATTTCCACGTCTGGTGAAAGAAGATTCGAAATTTTATCGAGCCCGTTCTCAGCCTCCACGTCATCTGGTATCACAGAAATCACTGGCCCTTGCTGAGCGTCCGATGAATGACTCGATGCTCGAACGTGAGAGTTGATCGCCGTCAACTCTCCTTCAGAATCACTGTCAGAAAAATGTAATGATGTGTTATTGATCATTGCATTTAGTTTCCTGCGTGTCGACCTCGCTTTACGCTTCACTTTCGTTCTCGATGGACTTGGGTTTTCGACGATTACGGACGGCGATTGATTTTTATCCAGGCTCGTATTCACTCCTGCCTGTTGAGTAACTTGCTCTAAGGTATCTGTATCTGGCACGGATTTCTCCGTGAACGATAGACTCTCTTGGTTCGCCGCCAAAATATTACACTCCATCTCCACTTTTTCTTCTCGTCGCTCACTCAACTCCTCCGTGACGAAGGAGAACTTTCTCGATCGGTTACTTCTTTTTTTTGTTTTAAGATTTAGCGTGCAGATCTTAAGTGCAAATTACTAAAGAACTTAAAAAAACCTGAAACTGAAAATCGAAAGGAAAGTGGAAATTAATGTTTAAGGTGAACAGAAATACAGTGGATGTATGAGACAGATTTTGAATAAACGAAATAAACAGAAAGATGCAAGAATTGTCACTCGGTTTAAATAAAATAAACTCACGTTTATAGAATCGTGCCAAGATGATACTCAAAAGAAGATAGTGTCTAGAAATAACGTTTCCAGCAGTGGCTCAGAACAAACTAAACAAGTTTGTCACGGCTACCTCGACAGTTTGTTGATACTGTTATATGTATAATTGAATTAAAGAAGCCTTATTCGACGCTTAAGCCGTAAGCAGATTGATTTTCTCCGCTTGCACGGAAATAGAATTACAATGGAATTTCACAAGCTTGTTTCCAATTGAACCGTTTCAGAGAGAATACTTCCCCAACTCAGTAATCAAATTCATCAAACTTACAAATATCAGTCACTGCAGTACTCTTCTTATTATTCATTCAATCGCAATATCACGAAATTAGAATTATTAAAGTGATCGGTATCCAACAACTAAACGATATTTTCTTTTTTTGCACCTTCTACTTTGAATGTTCGATTAAAAATACCACTTCATTCGATACCATTGCGAAGAAAAAGACCTATATTCAAAGTATTCATGAATATGCTACAAAAGCTCTGTGAAAGTTGTTTTTCTCTCTCGTTACTCTAACATCATCACCCATTCGATTAAAGGAGCTGTAAGTGAAAATGTCATACCTGATCGTTCTTTTCGCAGAGCGTCGCTAATGAGTTTCTTTTCGGTGGGTGAAGCGTCCTTAGGTTCGTCGCTTTTCTCTTTCTGCTCCATCTTGTACTTTAGCTCATAAGAATCTATTTTTTGATTAATGATATTTGAGTCTTCGTAATCTGCGACAGAGAGATAACAAGGTTGTCATATGCGAATAGGAACATCTTCGTAAGATATGAGAATACTCGAGGTTATCACCTTTCGATTTCTTCTCGACTTCTGCCTTAGACGTAATTTCTGGAAGAAAGATATTTAATACGCAAATCGGTTGCTGAGGCGGCTCTCCTTTGGCGACCTTCGGCTCTCTCATGAAGAGCATCCTAGCTACAGGATCTAATAACGGATCTTTTACTTTAACATGGAAAGACAAACGGTTCTGACGGAAAGCTCTGAAAGTGAACTTCAACTGTACACCCGACTTTGTCACGGGCACCAGATTTCCACTGAACTCGATGTAGAGATCCTTCCCATCGAGAGCCTGTACGACATAGAACTCCGTTAATTGTAACAGTTTGACATAATCACGTATTTGGGAATGCTATGTCGTTTCTAATTAAGGGGGGAGCCCTATTTAGGACGCTAGGAATAAGGTGATTCTTGGGAATTTTTTTCTAAGAAACTGTTAAGCGGATCCTTTCCAAACTTTCAGGGTACTTCAGTTCATATTCACACAATGAAAATTAATTTTTACGTTACAAAGGGTTCGGTAGAAATGAAGATATATGAACCCGTTCGTTGGGACGGAGTTGCAAATTGGCGATTGTAATGGTGGCCCCATTTCTTCCCTGAAATAAAAAAACCAAGGATTTTCTTATTTCTAGTATAATTACATCGTCGATGAACCTAAGACATTGATAAATAAATTGAATTGAGCAACTCTTTTTCCATAAATAGTACGAAATATCTTGGGGCAGAGTCGTATCTTTTTCTTTCAAGTCCCACCAATTTGCCAACTTTTAACATTTTTTTCGTTTGTTAGGTTCATCGACAATGTGATTATACTATAAATAAGAAAATCCTTGGTTTTTTTATTTCAGGGAATAAATGGGCCCACCATTACAATCGCCAATTTGCAACTCCGGCGCGCGAGTCCTAACGAACGTGTTCATATATCTTCATTCCTACCGAACACTTTGTAACGTAAAAATTAATTTTCATTGTGTGAATATGAACTAAAATACCCTGAAAGTTTGGAAAAGATCCGCTTAACAGTTTCTTAGAAAAAAATTCTGAAGAATCACCTTATTCTAACGTCCTAAATAGGGCTGCCCCTTAAGTGCAGTTGTATCTAAATTATAAAACGGACGATATTTACTTCAACGTCGCGGCTTTTCACAATCTCAACGAATTCCTCTTGCTTCTCCAAAGTGTGCATCCCTTCTTTCCCATCTGTCATGCACAATATTCTTAACGTCGCTTCGAGCACATCCATTCGCTTTGAGTAGATTACAAAACTACATAAAAGCGAAGATATAAATTGTTTATCTGCTGGATCGCAATAGTAAATCACAGTTAAATAATAACACTCACTTTATAATGTACGGTACGTATAAGGATTCCTCATATAATTCTGTAGCCATTTTTGGGACTGCGCTTATATTCCGACAGTCCATTAGCCAAAATCGAGCGGAAACAGTTGTAGTGAACGACACTCTGTCGTTCATAAATGTTAGTGGCGTGGATCCAGTAACATCCTCCCACTGTGACTCACTTGTACCACCTACGTTTAAAGCATAGCCAAATAAATATTACTCGCGAGCCTTATAAGACTCATAGAAAATACATATAGCAGTTTAATTATCCACTTACCTGCGATACTACACAATAGACGCAGCGTTGGCGTGTCACCTCCGTATTGGTTGATCATTCCTTTATTCGCAGCTTGAGGAACTGGTATCGTTAGAGTAATAGGTTTATGAAACTTCCGCCTTCTTGGCTCAATTGTTATCACAGGAGAAACAGCGACACAATTGCCAAGCAATTTCGCTGTAAGCTCTGCCGGAATCACATGAGCCTATAAGGAGCGAAACACATTTCATCGATCGTTCCTATTTAGAAAGCTTAAGTACAACTTACCTGCAATCCAACTTTAATCTTCTTTGTCAACGCTCCCGGTGGGAAAACTGCTTGAACATGATTAGCTACGCTCGATATTAAAATACCACCCTCGGCGCCGATTACGTGGACCTCCTGCTTAATTCTTGTCACTGCGGCAAAGTACTGGGGAAACTCTGTCGTTATTATGCGAGTGATTCTACCAGAATGAAGGGCGCTCATTTGTGGATCTGTGAAACAAGGATGATTAGATTCTTATTATTTATAAAAGGTTCGGTGTCTAGGGTCTTTAAAGTACCGTGTGGTGTATTTAGCAATGTATCGTCGTTATCAACAGAATTGTCATGCTCCTTCCAAGTCTCTCCATTCTCGCTCCTAAGAATGATGATCTCCCTTCCTCTGCCTCGGATGGATGCAAAGTGGGGTATGTCGATTAAAACAGGCCTGGAATAATATTTATATTATTTTTGGATGAATGATTTGTCGCTGGAAGTGTTTGAATAAGTAGTACTTACCCTAAGAAAGTTGCGCCGACTGGTCCCATCTCTATGATACGAGTCGCTAAAGCTTCACCTTCCATTAGAGGAGGAGGATTCACTACTTTACTGGGCTTTACCAATCTACACGTCACACGAATTGGCATTGTCGCTCGGCGTGGTGGTACAATGATACGTACTCCGCTGTGTCTACATCCTTTCATAGCACCTCCACGTGCATCCACTAAGAAGCTTACTAGAAATCTAAGAAAACGGAAGGAAAGCTACAGATTTCTCAAGTCAAACAGTACAATCTTGTAATACGTATATAAAGTTACTTACGATCTGAAATGAAGTCGCCTAAAAATAAAAACGAACTTCTTTAAGTTTCTAGACAATTTTATACAAAATTTATAATCGATAGTACGTAAATGATGGTTACGTACCCTAGATTAAATCCATCAGTATCAAAGTTTTCTGCTAGACAGTAATTATTGCTTTGTGTAAACTCTTGTTTCTCTTCTTTTGTAACTGATAAAAAATGACTTTATAACTTACGCGAAACTAATTGCAGTATTCGAAGCTATAGAATAAGTATCTGCGTTTACCTTGCCTATGCACCGGGTCGTCTCTTGTAACATCGATAGGTAGGGAATCGTCTCTTAAACTTTTCATTAAGTCTGCCGTAAGGTAGCGATATGGTTGTTCACTGATCAGCGCGTCTGAACCTAGAAGGCAAATATTTCTTACTTAAATAAACAGCACATTTGCAGAATCTGTTTAGTCAGCGAAGTACTTTAATCGAACAATCATTAAAGAGAAATATGTATACCTCCTTCGTCGTCAGAATCAGACATGAAACTTGTTTCTTGTATACTTTCAGGCGCGATAACTTTATACTTCTCTTCCCAGTTCTTATTATCCGGTGTCAATGTATCGTAAGACAGTCCTTTCAATACTTCCGTAACAGATATGTACCCCAGTTTCTGAGCAATGTTTAATGCAGTTAAACCGTCCTGGAATAATTCGTATATTCATCACACCGATGACTTATTTTACTATGTTACTGTGCTAAGAACTTTCTAACTTATTTAAACTGAAAAGAAGTGTAACACGCTTACGCTAGTCCTTGCTTTATGAGAAGCGTTGCCTTCTAACAAAGCGGTGACAATATGGGCATGACCCTGTTGAGCAGCCTGATGAAGCGGAGTATAATTCTGCTGAGTTTTCACATCAATACTCGCGTTATGTTTCAAAAGGAATCGAATCATTGAAAGATTTCCAAAATGCGCGGCTACGTGTATCGGTCTGTATCCGGTTTCAGTCTCACTCTCCACGTTCGCACCATTCTTCACAAGAATGGAAGCTACCTTAATGAAATCCTCTTGAGCGCATAGGTGCAACGCAGTGAGACCATTCTGAGCAGAAAATCAATGTTAAATTCCAGTCGCTGGTAATGTTTCCATTCGTGCACTTCACTGCATGCTTTTTACCTTCGATTTGTGATCAGGATCAGCCCCGTGTTCAATTAATAGATTTGTCATGTCGTAGTGTCCTTTCTGCGCACTTAGGTGCAACGGTGTAAAGCCTGCTTTAGATTCAGCATTAGCGTTCGCTCCATTTTCCAACAGAGTAGAAGCAATGTCCATCTAGAGATTCATAAATTAATATGATTTTAAGGGACTTTAATGTTGAATGTTTTATTTAAGGATTTTAATGTTGAAACTTTACCTGATTTTTACGAGCAGCTATATGTAGAGGGGTATGTCCATTTTGCGAAGCGAGATGAGGAGATGCTCCCTTCTCTAGTAAAAGATTCGCAACATTTGGATGATCATAGTGGCATGCCAGATGTAAAGGAGAAATATCGTTCTGAAATATTTTACAATTTACTGTATTATAATCAGTGCGACAATTGATAAAACTTATCGTAAGAAATATTTAACAGATGGAAAATTTATATAGTAATATTAATGTCGATGAATTTAAACAAACCTTTCCTTGCGCGTCTAACTTGCTGTCCCGTTGTAAAAGTATCTTCGCAACACTCATATTTCCATACTTAGCCGCTATATGTAAAGGCGTAAAACCGTTTTTAGTTGTAGCCTTAAGAGAAGCATTATTTTCCACAAGAATAGTTGCCACCTGAATATCAAAAATATAAACTCGAATGAAAACGCATTGAAACCTTCAAAACTGTGTTCTTAAATGTGTACTCTTCGTTTGCTAAAACACTTAAAATAATATAATAAACTGAAATTAACTAAACATATATAAAGGCTACTTATAATTATTAAGTAAAATCAACCACAGCAGCTCTATAATTTATAATGGAAATACATAGCTTACCTTCGAACGACTATATAGAAATAATGAGGTTTATAGAAACTACATTCACAGTTTACATTATGCACAACACAAAAAAACAATACACTAAATAAGTTACAATTAACACAAATGAAATTATCTCCTACAGAACAGTGCATCTGATAACAGTGTCCTGTAAAACTCAGTTTACACACAAAGTGAAACTAAATTTCAGCGTAAACACAATCTTAGGATAAAACTGTTCTAAAACTGTTACGCCAAATCCATGCAAAGTATAATATTGAAATAAGGCAACATAAAAGATAATCAATGTGACGAAAGATTTTATTAAAATTCAATACATATAAACAACATAAAATATACTGAACATAAACAAAGCTTTATTAACAACATATGGAAATGAAACGTTGATGACGAAGGAGAATATGCGATAAGAAAGTAACGAATTCCTGTAATTACAGGGCCTACATAAGGTATTCGCGATGCCGCGTCCAAAACAAGTGTAATCTACTCTGCGCGCTGATATAATCCGCGATTTTTGAAAACTCTTTGTACATTACCTCCTCCTGACCTTCCTTCGCAGCAATATGCAACGCTGTATACATATCTTTCGTCGTGGTGTCAACGGCAGCACCATGTTGCAGCAATAACATAACGATATCAATATTTCCTAATCGTGATGCGATATGAAGCGGAGTTTGTTGTTCCTGCGAAAGGTAATAGAACTATACTGCAGAATATCGTAACACGTACTACGACGAGAGATTAATAATCATTACGTTGGATGTGTGAGATGATATGCATAGATTATGATAAGCAACAATAACGTAATATCAACGGCAGATGTAGAAAGAAAGCAGAAAATAAGACTGGTTAATGGAATGCATGAAATTTGTTAATAGTAATGAACGCATGAGTGATCATTTATGTGTACACGTATTTATAATTATCGCATGTATTGTTCACGCATTACTTACCCGTGCACGAGCATCGACTTTAGCCCCGTTTCTTAATAAAATTCGAATAATATCTGTTTGATTAGATCTAGCTGCCAGGTGCAGGGGTGTTTCACCCCTAACAGTTGGCACATCAGGATTGGCTTCGTGTTGCAGTAGAAATATCACGATATTCATACATCCCATAAAACTGGCCACATGTAAAGGAGTCAGTCCAGACTGTAAAATATACACAGATGTTCCATTAGAATTCTAAATCTACGACTCCAAGATCCTCGAAAGAGTGCTTTTTCAACAGAGGATACATAGAAATGATCATCTGCATAACAGCATCTATTAACCAGTCTTGTATCAACTAAAAAAATCATTTGACTCCTACATTAT
The DNA here is from genome assembly GCA_963855975.1 of Andrena chrysosceles. NCBI lineage: Eukaryota > Metazoa > Arthropoda > Insecta > Hymenoptera > Andrenidae > Andrena > Andrena chrysosceles. The sequence continues at coordinate 7,066,370 of OY979768.1, forward strand.
CAATTAAAAGAACTCTGTCAAATCGCAAGATCAACTTAGTGTTTTCAACTGAGAAGCGCATAATGAAACTAATTCAGCCACAAACAGCGTTCATCACACTATGTGGTTGAACTGGTCTCATCGTGCTCTCTTTCTTCTATTCAAAAGAACTGCGTTCTTAAAAGATTCTTGACCTTTCCAGCCCAAAAAAATACTTGCTGGTATTAGATAATATGCTCATCATGCGGTCAGTTTTTATTCAGCTCCCCAGACTTGAGAGACAATTTACCCTGGTCACTCTACATGAACATAATTAAGAAAGGAAATTATACAAGTCGCAAATAAACAGGGTGCGCAGGATACAACCGGCACGAATAAGTAATCCTCTATTACCTCGGTGGTGGACTCGATCGATGCCCCGTGTTTCAGCAAAAGCTCGACAACTTTAATTCGGTTCTTCTTGCAAGCGATATGCAGCGGCGTGAAGCCATTTAAGGCGCGTGCATTCGGGTCAGCTTTTCGGTCGAGGAGCAGCTTGGCGACCCTAACGTGGCCACAGTGCGCTGCCACATGTAGTGACGTTAAATAATCGATCGTGACTTCGTCAACTGGTGCACGATGATACAGCAACACTCTCGCCGCGTCCACATGGTCCCCCTGCGATGCCATGTGCAACGGCGCCAGCCCATTCTGAGAAGCACGTTAAAACAATTAATATCGTATCGTCACATTCGCTATTAGTTTTTACAATCGCTTTTAACGCAATGTCCTACGTACTTTCGTTCGTGCGCTGATAGGCGCGGAGTGTTCAAGAAGCGTGGTAATTACTTGCTCGTGTCCAGATCTAGCCGCACAGTGAAGCGGCGTTAAACCGTCCCTGGTTTTAGCATCGATTTGCGCAGAATTTTCTAATAATACTTTCACCATATTGTTTTTACCCCATTTCGCCGCTACGTGCAGCGGGCTTATATTATGCTAAATAAAAGAAACCAGAGATATGAATAAGCGGCCGCCGAGGATCTTCGACGGATATAAACCATGCTCTGTGTAAAAACCTTCGCTAAGTAATTCACATCGGCGCCCCTCTTGATCAATAGACGCGCTATCTCCTCGTTCCCGTAATGAGCGGCGATATGCAGGGGCGTGAAGCCGCTCTTCGAGGTAACGTCGGGTTTGTGGTCGTTCTAAAAGCAGGAGAAAGTAAACATCGGTCGGTATAAAGCTTAACGTACTACAGTATAGAGAAGAATATTTATTTTCCTTGTCATTCACCTGTAACAGTAAATCGGCAGCCTTGCAGTCATCTTTCTTAGCCGCTATGTGTAGCGCTGGGAGTCGAACTTTCCCTTTCGAATCGTTCTCTAAGAGCACACTGACCACCTTGTCGTGCCCTTGTTGCATCGCCACGGCAAGGGGGGTGAAACCATCCTGAACGATCATCGCGCGTTAAGTGGATTGCTAAATCGCAAATGGGGCGAGTGTGGAGATTACTCACCTCCGTTGCGAGGCTCTGGTTAGCTCCATTACTGAGCAACAACTTGACGACTTGGTCGTGGTTCTCCTGAGCGGCCATGTACAAGGGTGTGAAGCCATTCTGCGATTGAATGTTAACCGCGGCTCCGTATTGAATGAGGATACTGACTATCTCCGATTGACCGGCTGGAATGCGGTGTATGAAGTATATTTATTCAACGTTTGTTGCTCGTTGTGTAAGATACTTACCTAGCGAAGCTATGTGCAACGCAGTGTTCCCTTTTTTCGTAGCCGCATCGACCCTAGCACCCCTCTTCAGCAATTCAGTTACTATCTCGACGTGGCCATCCTTCGACGCTAAATGCAAGGCATTTAAACCGTTCTGCAACGCAAAATATTATTGGGATATGAACGGGAAGGAGAAGGTGCTGGATACTTACCGAATTAGCTGTGTTAATATCTAAATCGGTGTCGAGGAATTCGATCACTTTTTCCAGGTTCCCGGAACGAGCAGCGCGAAGAAATGCTGTCGTGTCGTCAGCCTAAGAAATAAAATTTGGTAATTAAATGCGAGTCGGGGTTTATGGATAATTAAAGGGGAAAAATAGCAAGGGGGTTCTTTAAATATTTGGTAAAAGATTTGTACTTGGCAAAGCTTAGTATTAATTGAAGAGGAGTTCTCTATTTACGCTAGTTAGAATATATATTCCACCCAGCTTTGTTATACTTTACTGCATAGTCTTCGGACTAATCGCATTACTTATAGATTGATCGGAGAGTTTTAAAGAACTGGGTTCAGGGAAGACTCGAAAAGACGATTTAAAAGCTACTCAATGTATAGCGTTAAAAGCAGCTGCAAATGAGGAGTTCCAATTTAGAAATTCAAGCAATTACGAAATCGTGACCCGCAGTGCCCCGGTCTTGACCGGCTGAGTCACCCCCTCGGCATAAATTTGAATTCGAGGAGACACCGCAGGGGGTGGAAAAGGTATTTTACAGGTGAGAATTCGATCTAATAATTTATCGCAGAATTCTCAATCGTGAAGCATATTACTTAGGCATTCGTATCTCTAGAATAATGTTAATATAAAACGGTATTAGTATACATTAGAGTTTAATGCTTGTAAAAGCGTTACAAAAGCTCCAACAAGGCGTCCTCTTGTAAAACCACCCTCTTCCCGTTCACCTACTCGCAAACGACACGCGACACTATTTTTAGTCCGCATAATAAGCCGTAATTGCGTTACAACATCGCGAGGGGAGGGTATGTCTGACACCTAGATCCAACCGACGCAGTTTACACGTTACAGTTCACCGTGACCTTCGCCTCATCGTTCTACTTTCTTACCCCCCATATAAATCAGCTTCTTCCCATAAACCTCAACCATCCACCTGCAAGACTCCCCCAGAGAAGCCTCCATACACATCACCCGGCTCGCGTAGCCCTCAACCTCCCCATACCATGTTCACCTTGCTTACAATCACCCCCTCTCCTGGCTCCCTTTTCCTCTATCAATAGCCACCAGGCAAGCACCAAAAAAAAAAACATCCTCGCTCCCATACACCCATCATCCCCTTCAAAAACCCAATTTCCCCTTGAAAAAACCAAAGTCCTCCGCTACCTGATCCATCGAACCTTCAGCACGGGGAAGCCACGAAATTCTATCGCCGCGTACACCCCGGCTGAAGTTCACACCCTTCGATCGCTCGGGGGTGGAGAAGGGTACCGGCAACATTCCGGCACTCGCCACCGCAGAATTTACGCAGGGCCCATACCTGGCTAGTATTGTCCGTGACCATCGTGCCTCTACGCGGATCTAGACGCCCTGTCCTCCTCGATTCTTTCACCTGTCCAGCGGCCGCCGGACACCGGAGTTACGCACACTTTTTTTCCCCGGCACGCGCGTCAAATCACCATTCATGCACTCCTGGAGGGTAACGCTGAAGGCAAACAGGAGCATAGGAGCCGCCCCCGTACGCCGGCCAGGGCGCAGAATCGGCCGGCAACGATTACGGGGGAAAAACAGGGGTCGCGCCGCGCTGTACTCCCCCGCCCCGCTGCCGCTGTTATCGGTGCGCGCCACCTGTCCTTGTCCGACGGCCGCCCGGGGGTCGCGGTTCGCCGTGGGGCGCGGGCGTGGGCGCACGCGCCCCCATTGGAGCAGGTGGGGGGGGTGGGCGAGTCTCTCCCTCCTTTCCTCGTCCACCAACCCACTCTGTCCCACTCTGTCCCCAGGCCCGGATTAAAGGGGGGCTAGGGGGGCTGCAACCCCGGGCCCCACTTTCCGAGGGGGCCCGTTCTAAGCGATTAGCTCTCTATACCCCCCCTCGCTGTTCAACCACGGAGGGGCCTCGAAAGTTTGATATGTAACCCCGGGCCCCAAAAATCAACCACGGGGGGGCCTCGAAGGTTTGATAGCCCCGGGCCCCAAAATTCTTAATTCGGGCCTGTCTGTCCCTTCGCGTCGCGGTCGCTACGCAATCCTACGCCACGGTTAACCGGGTTCCGCCATGTGCGAATTATCGGCCGAGCAGGAATCACCGCTGGCAACCGCTGGCTTTTGCGTACAGGGTGGCGCGCTGGTGATGGTACAATTGAACCTCGCAGACGTATTCCTGGTTGCTTTATTAAGGGGACACTCTATGTAGGAAGGATCAACAGGAGAAAGTATAACGTTAACCCTTTTAGTGCCGAACGATTATATATCGTTGTTTGCAACACTTGCGAAAAGTGCCAACGACGATATATCGTCATTCGCAACACTTGCAAAAAGTGCCAAAACGACGATATATCGTCACGTATCGGAAACCTTAACAAATTCGTCAAATTGGCCCGGTATTCTTTGCATATATAGGTACGATATTTTCGCTCGGCACTAAAAGGGTTAAGGATAATGTTGAGAAAGAATCTTAAGGCCGGTTCAGACATATCCAGTAGTTTAGTCGAGTAGCAAATAATTTAGTCATTTTTCGTGGGTGACACTAAAATTTAGTCGAGTAGATTAGTAAAACAATGGTAAATTACTAAATTACTCGCTACTCGACTAAATTATTGGACGTGTTTGGGGAAGCTATTTAGACGAGGCTGTTGTTTTTAGTGGAATTGTGGTTGAAAGCCGACGTATGGATAATTTTCGGAGTTTTAGATGACACTTGTTATAAGTAGCTTTTGGAAGGACTGTTTCGAATACTCCGATTTATTTACTGTCTCATGAATTTTGCCTGGATTTTAGCGCCTTTCCAGTGGAATTGTAGCGATTGAGGAAACATCTGAATTATATACAGTCTCTTGGAGCGTCAGGATTTGAAGCATGAGTGTGAGTTGTATTTTTAGATCGTTTGTTTCTCGTTATATTACTTAGCACGATCTCGCGTTGTATAGCGAGCTATTTTTAATTTAATATTCTGAATATTCTTGTTCTCTGAAATCGTCGTGGTTATGATAATTGTTTAATGATATCTGCTACATGTTCCAAGCGAAGTAGGCAGTTCAAACATGTTCGAACATGTAAGGCATGATACTTGGATCGTGGTGGGTTAAAGAGAATCGTAAGATCCACTGAATAAATAAAGTCATCGTTTATTAGTGTTATTACATTAAGTACACGTTTTCAGTAAAGGCGAACTACATAACTGTTTCTCAGATCTGAAGGTCGAATGTTATGCTTTCATAGAAATTATATGCTTTTAGCTACACAGAACGTTGTAGCTGGTTTGTAAACATTGAGAAGTTTGTTTTGATTAACCCTCGTCAGGCAGCACAATTTTTGTAATCCTGAACTCAATCCCCTATCTCGGAAGGGGGTAGAGATATTATTCTGAAATTTGGTCTATGTAATCTAGACCCCTCCAAATATTTAGAGAAGACGCGAAACATCAGCTCTCCACGGCTTCTCAAAAAAAAGTTATCCCAATTTAAAAAAAAAACAAAAGTTACAATTGTACCTATGCCGCCTGATGAGGGTTAAGAAACTAACAAAATGTTAGTCATGTTGATTATCTAAAAATAGTTATGAACTTCTTGGACACTGGAGTATCGCCAATATCGCGACATAAATACTATAACGCTAAGCATCACGCGTCGCATTACCTTATATTGATTAGCACCTTTGTGGAAAGCATAGTCATATGTGCAGTTTTATGCAAAACATGAATGTTTCGGACAACACTATGCTGCCAGCTTGAATTTCATTACAAAACGCAGCGTCGGGATTAATTATTCCATTAGGCAAGGTTCCCCGCAGTATTTTGTTTGGGGAAACTGAAGAAACACATTCAGCTTAGTGTTGCGTCAAACGTGGGAAAGAAATGCTCAACATTTCAGATATGTTGCGGGTATTTAAGCTCAAACCGCGAGTCATAGAACACAGTATGTGGAAGATGTTATTTGCACACATTTTTCTTTTTACCTTTAACCTAATGATCGGCGGAAATGCTTCCTCTGTCGTCATTCTTAAATAATAAACTGTGTATTTCGTTTGACAGACTCTACGTGTACGTACATTTTCTACGCCCCATGCTGAAAACGTAAGTCACAGGGGATATTTATAGCACTCTGTTTTATTCTCATGAACACCTTTGCAGCGTGTCTGCTTCGGGGATGTGTATATATATATATATATGTGTTTATTTAACTCAATGGGACTGTTTAACTGTCCGTTTAATTATTTGTTTACCATGATAGTTATCTATCATGCAAGTTTTTATTAATCGAGTAGTTAGTTGCAAAAATTTTACAGTATATATGACGAATACGTATATGTAGAATAAACAATGTAAATTACTGTTCTCATGTTTTTAATTCATTTTTATTTTACATATAATGTATAATACTGCGAGCTTGTATTACAAGCTTTAGTTACTAGATAAAGTAACTCGTCTCTTTTTATAAGTAAATTCAGTTTTAAAACCTTTCCTGCTTGAGCTGTTTTCTCAAGAGAATTTTATACTCAGTTCCACCAAAAACTGATCGAAAAGCTTGGAGTTAATGCGGATACATGGTGCCACCACTTTGGAGGTATATAGAGTATGTCGCTTGGTTTCAAATAAGCCATAAAACCTTTAGCATTGATGAAATTCGGCCACTTCTTGTAATCCGGATTCAGAGGATCTACTTGTGCGGTGTTATTAAGTAATCGTGTATCGTATGGATACAGATTAGACGAGTGCTCTGGAGAATAGAGAATGACCTTTTTATATCCGAATACCTAAGGGACAACAAGTATTAATAGGAAATATTTAATGCAGAATATTTCGTAAGATATGAATCTCGAAACAGAAATTAATCTTTATACCTGACACAGAAGATTATTTTTTGGATCGAAGTGCAGAGGCGAAACAGTTCCACCAGGCCCGAACCAGGCGTTTATGTCTGGCGGTTCCACTTCGTCGTTGTCTGTAAAATTGCAATATTCAGGTATCGTGAAATCGTCTTTCAATTCGGGAACCTACAATTAGTATCACAATATTACTCAACTTTTATTGGAAAATTTCAAAAGAGTTCGAGAGAAAGAAATGTAGAAACCTGATCGAAAAGTTGATGTTGAGCTAAATATCCAACTCTGTTATCTTTCACTAATACATGCTTCTGTAAAAATTCTGAGAAGCTAAGTAGCTGTTGCGACCAATCTTCATCGGTATAACGCGATCCAATTTCAATCGGTACTGTACGATTTCCAACTACTTTATTCAAATAACTTAAATCTTGCCATCGTTGTAGGGCTTTCCAATGATTAATACAATCTAGAAATACAAAGTAGATGCTTCTATAGTATCGAAGTAAAACAGCATCCCATTTCAGTATCCTAACAATGAAGTTACTGTTTAATATTGCTGGAACTTTTGGCATGAATATCTTCTTATAAAATAACTCCATCGATGGTTCAGTGTAATGGGCAACTTCGCTAAATCCAGGAAGTACGGAGTCGGGGAAGTTTATAGAATTAATAGACAAGTCATTCGAAGCCAGCGTTTCCACTAAAAAAAATAACACCAGCGTAATATAAAAACATAATATAATGGTTATAAAAATACAGTGTTTACCTGCACAATCATTATTCAATTTCGAAGCGATTTTTGGTAACAAGCGAGGCATATTTGGAAGAGGTGCTCCCAATAAAATACCTTTATCAATTTGTTGAACAGTGTTTTTGAACAAAGAAGCATTCTTTGCAAGGTCTTTGGTATCAATGCCGTATTGAAATTCCAGCAGTACTACCTACAGAGATATAGTAGTAAACGTAAATAGTAAAATAAATGTTCTAACGGTGATATAATGATAATACCTTTAAAATAGAGCACAATGAATAACAATATCGATATTCTATTGGAACCGACTGCCAATACCCTGAATTTAATGTTTCCCATGTTCTATCCAAACAAGCTTCGAGCAGAATCAATGAACTTTCTATCCATTTTTTCGGCAGATCCCTTTTACAAGAAGTTAATTTGTTAAATAGAATAAATCATAGCGAGTATGCTAGAAACTTTTACGAAAATTTGTATATACGTCTCGTTTCCAGTGAGATTCTTTAATCTCTTCATAATTGTCATTAAATGTCTTTTCATCTCAACGGGTAAACAATTCTGTGCATTTTCTTCTAACGAGTCCCAAGGAATTAGACTCGTAGTAAACGTATAATTGCACATTTTCTAAAAATGACATAGGTACATAGATTAGGAAAAAGCAATAGTATGTATAAATATTATTTTACTTATAAGTAAAGCGTTCTTTTATACATTGATTTCAAATATGGCCACTGTACAATTAAGTAGTCGACTATATAATACAACATTCTGCCTGTTAAAGACAACGATTTAACTCTGCAGATACTTTCGATGAACACTATAGTAGTGTTTGTGATATAGAACGCTTTGAAGAGAAATGCTACGAGACACAAAGGGACGCAAGTGCCTGGACCGTTGCAGAGGAGTAGATCTGGGCGCTCTCTCCATAAAATAGGAATCGATTGCAATGTTGCACGGGTAGTAGTATAAACAGACGTGTAGTAAGATTGATGAATTTCTCTGCTCCTGCGAATTTTTATTACTTTGTAGTCTGTATTATTCTCTTCCAAGTGTTCGATTTTTAACGCACTGAGCTCATCTGTGTCAGCCTGTACATATATTCTCGGCGAATAATTTTTAAAGTCGAGATTTTCAAGAACTCTTATCATTTCTCCGGTGTGACCACCGGACCCTAATATTATCATTGTTTTAGCAGTATTGACCCGAATGCTCTTTCTCTGCCCCGTTTGATGCGGAAAATATAGCATAAAACATATTCTTGTGAGAATTACAAGACAAGCAGTTGCGAAAGCATAAATACAGTATGTTGCGTACATTTTCTTGACGTAACCTGCAAAAATAATAATGAAAAAATTGCAGGATACGTATTAATGATGCTTCTTAGAACATTATCTTCATTTCTAGATGTTTATTAGAAGAAGAATGTGATGCTTATGCGTTATGGAAATAGACGAATACAAATATCCCATAATTTGTACCTGATATTTATTTAGGAACTTCAGTTTAAGTACAGAACATTAATACGGAGAATATCGATAGTGGCTATTTTGTTTGATACTAAATTGTTAACTATTACGTTAACTAAACATTAACTATTACATTTGTACCAAATATGGTACTTTTTTGTTCGTAATAAATAGAATTATAGAAAATGAAAACTGTGTTAGAGCATCTGAGGTTAGTTCCAAGGTGGTCAGAGAAGATGCTATGTTTGTGCAATACAGAAACGTAGAGAAGAAGCCAGTTATAAGATTGTTTTGTTGCTTAATATCGTTGCAAAATTAAATAGTTGTAGTGTCTTTGCCCAGACCAATGTCCGTGTGCAGTAAATGTAGTAATTACTAATTAATTACAATTCAAATGATTACGACGACCATACCGGAAAGTAGCTACAAGTTTTTATTTCAAAGTCCAATCGCTAAAGTGCGTGAATTAATTGCAGAAGAAGTGTAATTCGTTCGATTAAAGTAGTAAAGTCGATGTGTTCCAATATCGTATTGTTTGAAATTATTTAAAATCCCGCGCGCTTTACGATTTCAAATTCCCTGCCAAATCGCGCAACAATATCCCCAGAGCAATAAAAAAAGTACGTCAATTTTGTAATTATATGAACGAATTCCACTTACGCCCAAATTGCCCATGATTGTCATTAAGCTAGATTAACTAATAAAAATAAATTGAATTTCTAGGTTTTTCTGCACGCGCCTAAACGCAACGTTAAGAATTTCAAAGTCGATTTTCTTGAAAATGAATTGCGATATGGAAAAAAGTTACTCTTTCTTTTTTATTTATAACGAGTAAATAAGTCGAGAAGAAGAAATAAAATTTTTTGTTATTGCGCTTCATTTTCGAGAAAATCGACTTTGAAACTCTTCACGTTGCGTCCTGTCGCGTATTGGGGAATATTCTGAGAGCGCCATCTACTAAAGTAAGCTCTGTAATCGGGTCAATCGCGTTACAAGACTGGTGTTACACAAGTATTGAAATATTGCAATAATATTTTTGTCATTAAATAATCTGTTAAATTTTACAAAATCGATCATCAAACAGTCGAAAATCCCAATATTGCCAATTACATGTGACAGCTAACCCGATTTAAGTGCTTCAATTTTCGCCACCAGATTGCGTAGCGGAAATAAGAATATGCCAATAGCGCCCGTATAAATCTTAAGGCACTTCCAGGCCTAACCGATTTGACAAATAGGTTAGGTTTTGCCGTGGAAAGCAGGCATTAGTCATGCTCCCTTGCAGATCATAAAAGGCTATCTATTACAATTTAACCACAGGTGTACATTGTTTAGAGATACCAACATTAAGTTCACGAAACGTGTATTATCCAGTATTAACTAACGGTCACCACATTATATCATTAAATAATACTGCATAAGATTCGATAATAATGTTTATGTTTCGTATTTATTATTCGCTACTATAAAGAATAAATGGTCGCGTGATTCAAATTTCAATTTGAATTTCGTCAATGACGCAAGAGACGTGAATAATGGTTAGCGGTACAAGAACTTTCAAACACGTAGTAAGCCGTAAATATAACAAACAGAAGTATCGATATCGAAGTTATTATGCGCAAATTAAGAGATTCTCTAATATCTGTTAAGCGCAAAGAATTACACTGTTAAAGAAGGAAGAACAGTGGTAAGGTTAATTCGTTTGCTTTACTTAACTATTATGATCTGTACGAAACCTTTAATCCTATTGATTTATGGAATAGAAGATGTAACTGATTTGTATGTATACAAGGATTTCTATCGAAGTATCACATTTCGTCTTTCAGACGCTAAAACATTGAGAATTGTTCGATGCGACTATCACTGTTTAATAAAGACGGGAAACGAGGACTCTAATGACTCTAATCCATATCTGGAAGCCATAAATTCTGGTGCACATAAATACAGCTTGTATAATTTACGTGTTGCATTGGTAAGTGTTATAGATTTAGTGTTGTACTGTGTTTGGAATAATTTGAATATCTGATATTTTAATAGCGATGAATGTTGTATATAGCTATACGGAGTTACATGTAATTTATTGTTTTTAGATTTATAAATATTGTACAGTTGTTTTCCTGGGAAAATTGTAGTGATGCAATAATACAATTGTATATGTGTAAAGGAAATTCAAGTCGTGTTGAATAACAAAAGTATTGATATTCTGAGATTGAAGAGAATTTGTTATTACACGATGACGAAGATCGCCAAACAAAAGTATAAGGATCCAGCGGAATCCAGCAACAACAAGGTATCGAATATCAATTGTCTTAAGAGTAATGGAAAACCAAAGAGGAATTTAAAGGTGTTCAAACATAAAGATTATGTTTATGGTAATGAAATTCGTGAGAGAGCGTTTATGACTGCGAAGCACAAGGACTCTCCGAATTCGAGGGAAAAGTGTTCAGAAAATGGAGTTACATCTGAACGAAAGGAGAAAGAAACGGTGCAGAAATATCTACCTGTTTACGATACGGAATTAAATATTTCCGTCCCAAAGGAAAATGGGAACAAAATTAATTCTAACTGCAACAAAGTTGTTCCAAGTAATTCTAATGGAAGACTGAGTAGCGTTTCGGAGTCGACTAAAGGTAAAGCTAAGTCGATCAGTTGTGATTTATGTACCAATTCTTTTTCCAGTAAAAAAGCAATGCATCTTCATAAAATGAAAGTTCATACTAGTGGAATAGCTATAGAGGTAAGGCAAAAGGTAGGAAGGCCTAGAAATGAAACCCTAAAAAAGCAGAAGGACGAGGAAGTGCGCACAGAATCTCAAGAGAAAGTGCTCGAATATTTGCAAGAGAAGTGTACAGCCGATGAAGCCTTAACGAATATTAATACGATGAATGAAACGCACATGGTTATCTCGGAGCAGAGGGATGTGACGACTTTAGAGAACAAACGTAGGAGTAGTGTAACAACAATACAAACGTCTCAGAAAATGACGAAGGAGAGTTTGCACACCAATGGTACGCAACTGAACAAACAAGAGTCTAAAGTCGTGAGCACTACAAACATCGCAAAAAATGGTGTACAAAGTAAAGTACACAAAAGAACAAGGATGAAAAAGAGAACTGAGGTCGAGCGAATGATTGCCGAAGGGAGAGAAAGGGGTTTCTTTGATATTTGTAAGCAGACTTTTAGGGACGGTACAATTCTACAGGATTGCGTAAGTACATCGAGGGAAGATAGTCCGATTCGTCCATTGAAAACCAATGTAAGAACAAGGTCTATGGCTAGGCTAAGGAAAATCGATGAATCGCTAAAAGATTCAAGCCATGTCACTTCAGCCTCGGATGCTCCAGAAGCGAAAGCCATAAAACCAGAATCTATTAATAGTCAAAGTTTAAACAAATCCAGGGAAAGTATATCCGAATTCTCTTTTAAAAGCTGTGATAATAAAGGAAAGGTAGATGATACTGTTTTACCACGCATAATTCAAGTCGAACACAAAACGATATTTGAACGTAATTTGCAAACGACTACGCACGTTCATTCTACATCTAATGCGTTGTCTTGTAATTTATACGACAGTACTTTCCCCTCCAATGAAGCGTTAAATGAACATCGAAACGAGGGTCACGCACCGCGTGAAAGATCTTTGCAGCCGGAAGAGAGTGAAAATATTGGGCCCCCGGCTGCTTTAGAATCTAATTCTCCAACACTCGTTGATATGCAGATAAGAGAGGGAGACAAATATGAAATTAATAATTCTGTTACAGTTGTGAAGTCAACGGAAAGCGTTCCCACGGAAATGAAGGATCCTGAAATTCTGAAACTGGGATGCAATGTTGAAGTAAATGAAACCGACCAGCAAGAAGTGTGCGATATATCGCAGCAACATGAACATTGTGCCGTTGAAACAGTGGAAAAGGAATATTTTGGAAAAGCAGTAAAGAGAAAAGGCTCCGGGGATTCTTCTCAGCTTGATATAGCTGAAAATAATATAGAAGTAGACAGAAACGTAGCGATGCCTCAAAATTTTACGAACATCAAAGAGTTAACGGTATCTTTAACTAAAGTGGAAAACTTCCCTTCGTCTGAATTATTGCAAATGATAAGAAATCCAAACGGTGTGATGGACGGAAGGAACAAAGAGAAACGGAAAGTATATCGGACGAAGGATATCGTGCAAATGCAATGTTCTGTGCGTCAGTTATATAAGAATACTCAGATAAAGACCGATGAGGGAATTAGCGTGAAGAACAAAAGTTTAAGATACGAGAGCCACAGCGAAGATAATTTATTCGGGAAGAAGGTGAAGAAACAGATTGTCTCGATACATCAATATAATGAAGAAACGTTAGAGGAGAAGATATCAGAAGATGAAGGCTTAAGTCCACAAATAAATGACCAATCAGATAAATATGGACTACCTTCGAGTAACGAAATCAGTACAACAGCGATGCTGCAAAATGATATATCCAAATTGGAGAATATTGTGAACTTTTTCCTAGAGCATAAAAAGAAGGCGAAGAATGAGAAAACGAAACGGAGATCTAGGCGTAGCAATTTGAAAACGTTAGACGAATACAGAGTGAGAAGAAGCGTGGCGATGTGCACTACTTGTAAGCAAGTATTTAATCTTTTGCTACAGTTCTCGAGTAGGATCAATTTTGTAAACGACGAGAAATTATGCATCGAATGTACGCTTTGCGGTTTACAAATCTATTCTCTATCTCATTTCCAGCAACACATAATGGACATACATTTACAATGTAAAGGTATATCGGCAACTAGAGGGAAACAGTTTACAGTCGATATTATTAATCTTAACGAGCATTTGAGTTTGAACGATAAAGATAAGTTTATTTTCGAGTGCTGTTGTTGCCTGAAAATATTTAATTCCATGAAGTGGTTCGAGAAGCACGTACGCAACATACATCACAATTTCAATTACTCGACAAATAATATAGAAAAGTACGGGGGGAAGAAACTAATCGAAGCTTCGGAGTTGTACGAAATGTACAAGCACGAGCAGATATTTAATCCCATGTTTGATGTAACTAATAACGTGGCGGAGGTTTCTAATCAAGATGAGGAGAGCGTAGTACAAACTAGCAATTGCATAAACAAATATTATTACAATTCGAAAGAAATCAATTTAAAGAACAATACGTGTTACACCAATTTGAACAAGGTGAAATGTTCGAGTATCACTCACATTACGCAGACAGTGTCGCAATTGGAAAGCAGCGTGGAGAATACAAATGATGAAAGGAAATATTCGAAGTTAAATAATAGGCTATATGTTTGCGATATTTGCTCTAAATGTTATAAGAAAAAAGGCCCGTTTCTGTCGCATATATCGAAGCATGAAATATGCCCCGATACTAATACGAGTAAAGAACAAGAGATAGAAGGACTTTCACAGAATAACAATATGATTAATTTCGAAAGCGATGCTGTTGTACCAAATGTACATATAGAGGATGCACAGAATTGCTCCGAAAATTGTAAAAATAATAATGTAGTTAATTCTGTTGTGACGAGTAGATGTTTAGAAGAACCAAATTGTAATATTTCAATGAGCGAAATTAGTGAGGAAACTAACAATGCCAAAAATGAAAATGCAGAAGATATAGTAACAGAGGAAAATACGCTAGACATGGATAATGCATTGGATTGCAATTATATATTACACGTAAACTTAGCGCAAAAGTCAAGAGGTGTGAAAAGGCAGAAATCAATTCAATGTAACATAAATATTACGAAGAAGTGTAAAACAAACGATACTAGAGAAGAAATCATAGATAGTGAAATCGGAAATGAATTTCCAATAAATTATAACGCAAGCACTGATTTTACGCTTAATACGGATAAGAAAGAAGTTGTAACTTATTTACCAAATGAAGTACGTTGTGATATGTGCGATAAAAGATTCAATTCTAAAAAGGTGCTAAAGGAGCATATGTTCTTCTTGCACGATTCTATTTTCGATAGTACAGAGTTATCGAATCTACTTACACCGTATTTCAACAATTTGTATATAACAGAAAATATACCATCACAGAGCGTCGATATCTTTAGAAAGGAATGCGACGCTTCGTCTAGCAACGAAATGTCGAGTATGCTTCTGAAAAAGAATAACGAAATATGCCAAAGAGCGATTTCTAATATTCTCAGTAACAGGAGCACGACTGAAAGGAATAGAAAGTGGCGTTGTAGTCCCTGTAAAGAGAACTTTGCGTTACTTAGAAATTATTTGCGGCACAAGTATTATTGTCATAACGATGAATCGGTGGTTCATATTTGTGATAACTGTAACAAAGTTCTTACGTCCGTTGCAATGGTAAATATTCATATATGTACTAACGTTACCTCATGGAATTGTCAGAGGTGCAATCTGAGCTTCACCAACGGTATATCGTTAACACAACATAACGTGAGTTGTCATTTTGAAATCGCGGGTCCACATGTGTGCGAATTGTGTAATTTAAGTTTCCTTACGATGTATATGCTAGAAAGACATAATCTTGTGCATTCGCTGATTGGCGATTGCAGTGACGTAAACAATTCTATAGATTTATCTGTGCAAAGTAATATACCTCATAGTTTAAGCGATACGAATAGCCCTGACATTAGACTCCCCGAGGAAACGGCGCAGTTCATAAATGATAAAGGTATTAGTTACGTGAATAGTGGTACGAAGAACTTAAACGGGACAAGTGAAACGGGTATACTACCCTTAGATACGTGCATTAATTCGAATGTTATATCCCTGCCATGCGATGACGACGAATTATTTAAATGCAAACTCTGCAACATAATATGTCTGACGAAGACACAAATGAAGTTTCATTTAGAGAAGTGGCATAGCATTAAAGTGGAGATATGTCAAGTTTGTAACGATCTATATCCGACAGACGAAATAACGAAGCATTTAATAAGTCGCCATATAGTTTTGGATGACTCGGATTTTAAAGAAGACAATATTAACATTCGAATGAAATACGAGAGAATGGAGGATTTTCAAAATGATATAGCGCGAATTCTTGGGTTGAACCGTTTGCTGTCCCTTTACGAGTATCAAAGATTTGATAATATTCCAGAGAACAAGTCTTTCAATTGCGTAACGTGTTTAAAGGAATTTTCGAGCGTGCAATCTTATAGGATTCATTATTTGAAGTGCCACGATGAAATATGTTTGTTATGTAATATAAAATTCAAGCACAATTTCCAAGCATTCGAGCATAAAATCAAGATTCATATATCCGTGGATGCGTATCTTTGGGTGACGGAGAAAGTAATTGCTGCGACTTTGGAATTTAATGAACATGGGAATAGTATGGAAGATGTCATATTGCGTTGCAGTGAAATAAGAATGAGCGACGAGGAGAAGCATTTCGCGCACGAAAGAGAACAGGACTCTATGGACAGCTTCCAAATGGAGATTTCTGAATATTATTGGTTGATGAATTACAAATTCGAAAAGCTGGATGCTAATAAGGAGTTTTTGTACACGGTAGAGAAATTTCAAAGCTCTGCAGAATTATCTGAAAATGTTAACACTAGCATAATAATTATAGATCATAGTAATTATAAAAATTTATCGGTACTGAACAATTGTGAATAGAATTCGTAGAATGTAAAGAAGGTTTTGAACCAGATTTGATTCATCTTCATTGACCAACTCATAAACACATCATATTTAGAATTCATTCATGTATAATTGATCGTACAACACGGAATCAGATCGAACATTTACTGTAAAAGAAAGTAATGATTCTTTGAGAATATTGAATTCCATAACAGATTTATTGCTTTTTATATCGAAATGTAAGTATAAGTATGTACATTGTATATATTATGTATAAAATATAGTTGCTATTTTATAAATACATTATAACATTGCCATATTGTTGTTATTATTATTTGATTAGAATAGTGTAATGCAGATCTTGGAAAGCTATATTATATAAAGAAAAGCTTTAGGTGTACAATTAGAAAGAAAAAAGTAATTTTTTCTAGGTGAAATTTATTGTCAAATAGTTCAAAGTATAACAGTTCCTATCTTTAAAATAAAATATTAAGTAGAAATTTCCTTTAGCCACCTCTCAAGACTATAATAATAATCTTCAGAAGCTTTTGCTAGTAACTATAGTAATATCAATGCAAACGTTTCTTCACAGTTTCTAAAAGTTAAAACTCGCACCATTAAAATACTCATTAAATAGATTATTTATTGGCAAATTTACATTCCTATAAATTGCCTAATCTTAGAATAAAGATAGGTAAACCTGCGATAGAGAATTGTATTAATCGAGTGTTGAATTCAACCAATTTCCATAAATCTACTAATCCAGATTTCAAATTTCGCGCCAAGTGCATAACGCCGTCCAATTCCGCCATTTTCACCGCGTGTATTTATACAGTGACTTTCGAATCAGTACAATTTTGTGTTTCACGTTGACAAGTACGTATAGTTTGGGCGTTTCGTGGAAAAATCGTAATTAGGTATATGAATAAAGATATCAAAATACAAAAAAGCGACAACCCTCGTTTAACTTTAAAAAATTAATTCACACTTCAGTGATTTAATAGCATGAATCACGGACTGAGATAGAACATCCGAATTACACTCCGAAACAATTGGTAGTCCCTTTGATTAATTGTAATAACGAAATTTATGAATAGCTGTTTCATTAAATGTTATTATGTAAATTAAAATGACACTTCTATCCGATTAAAGGATACAGAAAATACGATTGCTCGTACTCTTCGTATAATACGTATTAGTAATACTAAATAATTACAAATAAATAACTACCACTCTCACAACAGCTTGTTAATATCTCTCAACTGATGCTCCTCTTTTTATGCAAGTGCGATGTACACTCGAGTCGCGTACGAATTATAACTTGCATCTAAGTACATCTCAGTCCGCTTTGATAATTATTATTGCGATAATTGTTAAAGATACACACGCATCGTTATTACGTATTTATTTTTCTTCTTACAGTTATCATGCTTTGAGAGATACTGTACAGACGCAGGTAACGATTAATGGAGAATTTAATGGGAGAGTTGGTCGTATCATTGCAAACTTACCCGATGGAGTGAAAAACTAATTAACGTCGAGGGGAGTGTGTACAGATGTAATGAGTACTAGTTGGTGGACGACAGTTTTTTCAGGAATGGATACGAATAAACGAACGGAGGAAGCCAGTAGCATTCCGAAGAATGTGGGCGGAGCTCAGAATTCAGATTCGATAGAGGTTGTTAGAAAAATGGTATTTTACGAATTCTTATTTCCCGGCGAGAAATAAACTTGTTGTGTTCCTAATTAGGTAGACAATTCACACACAGTTCTATTAAAGATAGCAACCCTGTATGCCGAGCGACTTATGAATGATATTTGTCTCGTTGTCGATGGTATAGAATATCCTGCACATCGCCTTATTCTTTGCGCTTCTAGCGATGTTTTCCAAGTAAGCGAATTCAGTTTTACATTAATGCTGGTTTAAAGTGTTTCTCAATATTAATGGGAGGTTCCGGTCTAAAAGTTGATTGTTTTTTATTTCATTTTTCGAATGTTCAAACTTTTAGGAATACGTGTTTAAAGGGATTTGTTGAAATTCGTAAAATTCACGAAGTTATAGGCATTTGGGTAGCGGCAAATGCATGGGCAATAATCGGCCACTCGGTGCGGACGTAAAACTTTAAACGTGTTTATCTCGAAACAGTGTTCTCAAAATGGTAGGACCTGTATTTCCAAAAGTTATTATTCGATTCGATTGAAACTTTTTTATTTTGAAGAATATACTTCTGGCAAGGGGGGAAACCAGAAAAACACTACAAAAAATTGAAGATTTATAATTTGCAAAGGCGTTGAAAGGACAGAAAATATAGGGAAAAAGTGATTTCAAACTTCAAATGTCGTTATTTTCCAAACAAATGTAATTTTTGTATTCTTTCTGGTCTCCCCCCTAGCCCGAAGTATATTCTTCAAAATAAAAAAGTTTCAGTCTAATCGGATAATAACTTTTGGAGATACAGATTTGGAAGAATTTTTTGACGACTTGACTTTAACGACTCCCCAGTGCCGCCTGCAATGATTAATTATAAAACAAAAACTATATTTCTATAATTTGGGACATCCTTAATACAATGCAAAAAGTTCCATTAAATTATATATAGTAGTTTTCCTTTAATTAATTCCTAAAGATCACCTATTTTTATGGGCTCTAGACCGGAACCTCCCCTTAAGTGGTAAAGCAAGAGGGAATAAAAGTTACAAATATAAAAGTTAGCTTTTCAACTGTGCGGAGGAGTAAAATTTAATGCTTGATGAATGTTACTTTATATGCTTTTGGGTACCCGAAGCTCAATTGAGGTACAGAAACTTACAACTTTTACAAGAATTTACAAGAAAAGACTGCATATAAAACCAATGTTAAACAATCCTATTATAATATTGGATACATCGCAAAAATTTGAACAAAAGTATTACTATGAGATACCGAAGAGTGATGATTCTCAGATTGAAACTTAAAATAAAATAATATTAAGTCAGTTATTTAACTTGCAAACGCCCTGTTAAACTTTCACAATTAAATAACATATAAAATATGAAACGCGTTCAATTTCGAACATTAAGTTTCCGATTGAATCGGACCAAATCCGTCCTGAATTGAGCTTACACTTTAATCTTAGTAATTTTAGAGTTAAGTAGTATACAACAGTACACAGACCATCTTATTTATTCTGTTTCTTTAACACAGATAATGTTAATGAGCCCACAATGGAGTGAATCTCAAGAGAGTAGAGTAACCCTCCAAGAAACGCCACAATGCGCACCTATATTTAGTGAATTTCTGCGGTACTTTTACACCGGCCAAATAAGAATCAACTACGAAGTCGTTCTGCCAATATTATCCCTAGCTGATAAGTACAATGTGAAAGATTTAATATCATTGTGCCTTGACTACATGCAAAACCACATTGCATTAGCTGCAATACACGGCACATTAGTATCATGGTTGCAATATACTTCAAACTGTGGCCACCACGACATAACTCAAGCATGCCAGAACTTTATCAAGTGGAATTTAGAATTAGTAGCCAGGACCGCGGACTTTGCGAACTTCGACCTGGACATTCTAGTGTCGCTGTTACATCAAAGTAGCTTAGTGATAAAAGATGAGATGACATTGTACAAGTGCCTGGAGTCTTGGTTGGATCACCAGGCGAAACGTTTGAGAACTCAGTTGTCGCACGACGAGTTCGAAGCCACGTTGAAACAGTTGGTGATAACTGTTATGACGCCCGTTCGATTCCCAATGATGTCTCCGCGGAAATTAGCGGAGCTGCTTCTCTCGCCTTTAACGAAGAAATATAAAGAATTCTTCGTGGAGCGCATGTCCATAGGGATGTCGTTTCATTCGGGTCAGCTCGACAGAGTCAGGGAAGTGAGCTTAAACGAGGAAGACGGTGCGCTGCTCTTCGAGCCAAGACTCTACACCGTAGACACGTGTAGTTCGCTACTTACGATAGAAAAGTTTCACGGTTTACCATCTTACCATACCAGAACGCTAGTGTTCTCGAGCCATTCGTGCTTGGCGGAGTATGGGGATGATCGCGCGTGCGAATGGGTCGTAGACATATACCCAAAGGGAGTCTGGTTTAAAAAGTTTTTTCTAATAGTCTGGCAGGGAACGGTGGAGATGCCTGAGCATGTGAAACGATCGGTTAGATTGTCGCTTACGTGCAAAGAACCACCGGCGAATAACGATATTGGTATGCGTGTGAAAATAGGTGTTTTAATTTATGGACTACAGGGTGGTGTCGAGCATATCGCGAGAGTAACAGAGATTATTCATAGATTTACTCAATCTGAACGTGTCCTTAATTTGGATGATCTTCTACCGTTCGAGGAGCTGAATCCGCAACAGGGTTCTGTGCCAGAGACCACGTCCCCGTTTTTAGTAGGTCCAAAGAAAGATATGCTCAAACTGCACATCGTCATATCGCCAGCCAATTAATAGACCCCCTTACTTTATACTTTAAAGCAATGAGGGGAATCTGTCATACATTTCATGTACATTAGACTTTTACAAGAACTTCGGAAACTGATCTTGTATGTATAACTCATGTATTTGCGTATACCTATTAGAAATTTGACTGTCATCCTTTCCGACAAACGGCGTGAATTTCGCATTAGGTAACGACAAAATTTTGTATTTAGAATGTTATATGTGGTAAAGATGATGTAATAAAGTATTGGATGACGTAAAATGTATCTTGACCATATTGATTAGTTCTCAAAGGTATTATTAGACGGTAATTTTTAAGTTAGCCTTTTTTAAGATGTGTTGTACGCGTGATAGTGTGTGGTACAATATTTAATTTATGCAGTCTGTACAGGGTAATTTGAAGAGCTATTTGCGAATATATTCGTAATAGCAATGTGATATTTTTCTAGGTCTCGTACTACATGAAAGATTTTAATCTTCTACAAAGATGTGCGGAGTGGAACTTAAGGGGAGGTTCCGGTCTAGAGCAAAAAAAAATAGGTGATCTTTAGGAATTAATTAAAGGAAAACTACTTTATATAATTTAATGGGACTTTTTGCATTGTATTAAGGATGTCTTAAAGTATAAAAATATATTTTTTGTTTTATAATTTATCATTGCAGACGACACTGAGGAGTCGTAAATGTCGAGGCATCAAAAAATTCATCCAAATCTGTATCTTCAAAAGTTATTATCCGATTTGACTGAAACTTTCTTATTTTGAAAAATATACTTCTGGCTAGGGGGGGGGGACCAGAAATAATTACCAAAATAATATTTTAACAAGTTTGAAATCATTTTTTCCCCATATTTTTTCGTCCTTTCAACGCCTTTGGAAATTATAAATTTTCAATTTTTTATAATTTTTTTCTGGTTTCCCTCCTACCCAGAAGTATATTTTTCAAAATAAAAAAAGTTTCTGTCGAATCGGATAATAACTTTTGGAGATACAGGTCCTACCGTTTTAAGAACACTGTTTCGAGAAAAGCGCGTTTAATTTCAACAAATCCTTTTAAACACGTATCCTAAAAGGTTGTATATTCGAAAAAGAAAATAAAAAATCGACTTTTAGACCGAAACCTCCCCTTAAAGATTCTCAACGGAACATGCTGCAAATTTACGTGTTCCCCAAGGATTTATAAATCCAAACAATCTTTTATTCAAATAAATACTTGTATGCGCAATTTGTAAAAAAGATTACAGACTTTCTGTTCCGAAATGCATATTCAATGTAAGCTAAACTTCTCTCTTTTAAAATTGTCTCGTATAAAAGTTACTCAAAGATTTGAAATTAAATCATATCGTTGAAATTTTCTTGTCAACCTAACGGTGTAAAAAGTCTCTATAAATATATCCAAAGTCTGTAATTATTTTCTCTGCGATGTAAATCAAAGATAAGTAATGAGTCTACAATAAAGAAGTAATACAGCATCACCACTTTAATTAATTCGAACGTATCAGGGGGGAATTCCACTTACGCCCAAATCGCCCATGATTTCCATTAGGGTGGGTTTTCCTATACGCAATTGTACGCATCGTCAAGGATTTCAAAGTCGATTTTCTCGAAAATGAAGCGCAATATCAAAAAATCGTATTCCTTTTTCTCGACTTATTCACTCGTTATGAGTCGAAAAGAAAGAGTAACTTTTTTTGATACCGCGCTTCATTTTCGAGAAAATCGACTTTGAAGCTCTTCACGTTGCGTCCTGTCGCGGACGAGAAAACCTACCTTAATGAAAATCACGAGCGACTTGGGCGTAAATATAATTCTCTTAAATAAGTGAAATTGCATCACCAGTTTAATTAATTCGAACGTATCAGGTAACAAAAAGCTATTTTCCATGAAAACGTAAGAATATATATTTTTCCGGAAGAAATCATAGTGAAAGCCGTAAAATGAATGATCGGTGGCGCGTCTTATACAACGCTGTACTTCGAAGACCTTTGATTTTATGAGCGCCTACGCCATTTTTATTTATATGTGGTGGGGGGTAACAAAGTGTGCAACTTTATCCGTGGAATTTACAATTATCAAAAAAAATTGATCGAAAGAAACACTTGTTTCTGCAATGTAGCAGTAATGAACATTGCGACTGCCCTTAAGGTGAATCGTACCCTCACGGAATCGGTATAAAGTTATTAATGCAATTGGTGGACCTTCGTGTTGTTAGTGATAACTACAAGTTTTTCCACAATTCTAACCCGGATAAAATGGATTATCGCCAAAAGGTGAGACAGAATTTAACGTAGCAACTAATAAAAGCAAATAATTTATTACTGAATGATCGCCCCTACGTACAATTTATATTTCAATTCTGCTCACAATGCTGTCACAAATAGCTCTCAAAATTCTTTCAAAATCGTTTGAGCACTGACGATAAACGGATTTCATCGCGATACTTTTCTCGTACGATTTAACTATCAATTTATTCGCAAAGGGAATGTGTCTATTAACATATATATTACAAAAAAGCAGCGACAAATTATAACCATATATTGCTCCAATGTACTCAATTTTTTAGAGCATCTTTACGAACTTAAGAAACATAGTTTCTTTAAAACAATCTTTATGCGAAATTGCTGACTATTTCGTTAATCTTTATAGAAAATTCATATTAACTTTGTCATTTTAGGTGATCATACCTACGCAACAAAGTACAAAGAGCGATGACGAGGACGACGAAGATTTAGAAGCACTACGATTAGCAGCTCTTCAATCGTTAAGAGCGAAAGACACTGTACATAACAAAAAAAAGTACCCGCCACAAGTCCATAAGGAAGCTGCAGAAGTCACACACACGTTTCGCCCACCATATAGAGGCCAACGTCCTCCGAGAAGAGGATATTTTCATAATAGATTACAGCGGCAACAAAATGGAGTAAGTTTAAATTTCTATGCATTAGATAAACCTAGTACCAAGTCTCGATCGGAAGTTGTACATTGGACAGTTTGTTTTGGTGTTTATTGAAATTGTACATGGTTTTCTTTGTAGAATTTATATTACCAAAGTCCACGAAATCCGAACTTAATATCGATAGTTCCTGTAGACGAACATTTTCTACTTCAACAAACGGACGTCGCTTGCTCGGTTGAAAAGACTGACCCGTCTGTTGAATCTTATTCAGCAGGTATGTAAAATGTTTCACGTTTGTTAGAAAGGTATTCAGTGCCAGAACTTTCACTGTGCTTCTATCTCTACGAGTTATTATACAAGAGTAATATTTTTAGAAGTATCAAAGTTTCATCGTTTCAAAGACAATGGGAGTGGTTCGGACGACGAGGATAATAAAGATCAAAGGAACACAGTCATAAAGACAGAGGCGGTCGGGAAAGATGGTATGGAAGTCGATATACCTTCCACGGAGGTTGAAAGTGAGATGGAAACCGCAGAAAGTTTGAAGAAGACTGAAGACGATCAGGATGATATTAATGACGACGACGACGATGTTCTTATAATGGCGGATCTCGAGGAGGAGGATAGTTTAGAGCGTTTAATGGACGAAATGGAGAGGGAGATGAACGTCGACAAGCCATCTGAAAGAAAAGAGAAGAAGAACAGCAAGAAGGAGAGTAAAGAGTCGATAAAGAAGGATGACGCGAGCAGAAATCTGAATCAGAAGAACAGAACGGAGGATAGTAATAGTAGGAAAGAGACATATAGCCCAGCTTTAACAGTAACAGGCTTGAAGAGTGAAAGACGGTCGATGTCACCGCATACCAATCGAATTTCACAGAAGCGTAGGTCGCTGTCGCCGCGATCACGCTCGAGGAAAAAATCGCCCAGAAGGTCTCCTAGAAGATCTCCAATTAGACAGTCGAAGAAATCTCAGCGAGAGATAACGAGGTATAGGTCGCCTCGGAAATCTCCAGTGAGGTATTCGCCGCGTTCACGGTCACCTAAGCTTTCGCCGCGGTCCAGGTCGCCGCGATTATCCCCGCGGAGATCGCCGAACAAGTCCCCTGTAAGAAGATCGCCTATTAAGAAATTATCTCCAAGAGGAAGGTCGCCAAGACTATCGCCGCATTCCAGATCTCCTAGACCAGTACGTTCACCTAAATCATCGTTAACCAAGTCCCCGAGATTGACGCGATCACGTTCTCCGAAATTCTCGCCGCTCAGATTATCACCTCAATCTAGATCACCTTTAAGGTCGAGATCACCTAAGTTATCTCCGAGAAGAATATCGCCGTCTCGCAGGCCCTCGCCAAAATCGAAATCCCCCGGGATGTCGCCCCGAAGAGGGCCCTCGCGTTTAATGTCACCGAAATTATCGCCCCGAAGAGTGTCTCCACGCTCAAGGTCGCCGAGATTATCGCCACGTAGATCACCGTGGTCTTCCCCGAGAAATTCCCCTCGCGCTTCGCCCAGACGGAGGAGATCCCCGAGGTGGTCACCGAAGGAATTACCTCGCAAACATGGACCGCGATCTGTTACTCCCGATGGAACTGGTAGTCCGTCGTATGTTAAAGAACCTTCTCCGATCGTTAAAGGTAGAATATCACCGGAAACGAATCGTGTGAAGGTGAAACAGAAAGAGGAGAATATTGAGAAAGTCACTGTGACGGAGAAGGAAACTCCTGAGGCAATTAGCGATCCTGTGTTAGAAGCAAGGCGTAGGAAGTTCGAGTCTACGAAGCCTATAGATCCTATAAATGTGAATAAGAAAATTAAATTAAGCAAAAAGGAAAATACGAATAAGAAGGTGGAACCTGTGGAAGTGGAACCTCAGTCAGGGAACGCAAGGAAAGTTAATAAAGTTACGGAAGACTATGATATTCAAGATACAGATTTATGTATAGATACTCATTATGAGTTCGAAGAATTTGAGGAAAGTATGGAAAATACTTCGCCCGTTGCTATTACGAGCTCCGTTAACTCGTGCATCGATGTAGAACCACAGAAAGTAGAGAAAGAGAGAACTTCGAAGAAGAAGAAAAAGCGCGACAAGGAATTGTATCAGGTGGGAAAGTTGAAAAATGAACTTCCGCTCTCTGAACGTATTGGGAAGGATAAGAAATGCAAGAAGCGTAAAGATATTATTTCGGATGGGCCGAGCGAGGACGTAGATGCTATTTTCGAGGACATAACGGTTGATGAAGAGAGTGATTTAAGAACTGAATTGAGTAGAAGACGAGCGGAAAGATTAAATAGGACAGTGCCGATTCAATCTGCGAGATTGGTGCAGTCTGCTTTTAAAGGTGTTGTTAATGAGTAAGTATCTTTAATGGGCTTCTCCACAGAAACAACTGTCTTACGATGCTTCTTGTTTAATCAAATCTATTAATATAAATATAGAACATATAAATGACTGAGTTACTTATATAGCTTTATTTCTTTTCGCAGAGTTGTCAAGAGTAACGCGAAAGCGAATCAGAGACATTTAATTAAAGCAGATGAGAAATGTAAGTAACGTCATAACAAATTAGCAAAATGCCTACCATGGTATTCAAGATTATTTTGCAATTTAATTTCATTGATCTTTCTTTTACAGCTAATCAAAAAGAAGTTAGACGAGTTACGGTTCTTCATAGATCGATACCTGAATTACACGATTCAGAAGGTTTGTATAATATTTGTATACTATTATAGAAACTTGTTGCGATCTGAAGATGCTATTTTTTTACGAATAGAATCAATTTTATATAACAGTTCGTATTAAAAAGTCCATCGAACTTTTTTCTCATCTTTACTTTATAATATTCTCCTTGCACTTTCTTCTTTGATCTTATTATATCTCTTTTTAACGATCTATTATTTATTTACAGATGAAAGTACTCTGGATTCAAAGGTGCCTGTGCGTTTTAGACTGGGTCTCAACAAGCAAGTGCAAGATACCAGAGAGTCTAAAGTTTCACGAAAGGCATCTAAAAGGCAGGGTCGCAAGGTAAAGCACAAAGTCAGTTTGCCTTTAACTAATACTGAACACACTATATAATACAAACGTTACGCTTTATTAAGTGTACATAAATTCATGTATTCAAATTTCTTAGAAAACAAACTACTTACGCATAAGCTTGGTATCGTAATATATTACATACCTACGATTGTACTTTGTCAATTCTCTTTGCTTTCGTTCGGTTAAATGCATTTAACGATTTACCCGTCACGAGCAAATGCTGACATCTTCAATATTTAGAAACATAAAAGGAGGGATAATAAATTAAACGAATGTACATACTTTATGTTTAGCGTAATAAGCATATGCAGACACTTTTTTCGACACACGACAGATGAGGAACGTACAACTCAGTATAGCATTGCAGTTAATGCGTTTAGCTGTTGAAACTTGCCAATTACGTTATCGATATCAAAAGAATTAGTTGGATTTTCCAGTTCAACATAGTATTTACTATTTTATAATATGCATGAAAAATATTGAATTCTTGAAACACGATTAATGTGATCATCCATGATTTGTAATTATTTAGAAGTATAATGTAAAAAGTAAAAAAGAAAACGAGTCTCTTCCCGTTCGTTTTGTTATTTTGTTAGAGACCGTCTGTACATTCACTCGTAATCAAAAGTGCAATGGCTACAGGGATTTAAGATTCTAGAACACTCGGCAAATTTTTCAATAAGCTTAATTATATTTTATGCCCCGTTTTTATGCGTTGAATATCCCGAATGGATAAAGCTTTGCGCGATTATTCATTACTACTTCGGAAAGCTGTGAAAGTAAATATTTTAATTATATGTTCCGATTGAATTCAGACCAATCTGCTATATTAATGCATAATGGACAGAGTTATCGAGCCATTAAAGAACTGCGATCTGAGAATACACAGATATCGAAAACCTGCCACACATTTCTTATTTCTTGAAGTAAATAGTGCGTAGGTTTATACGATGTTGGTATATATTACAAATATGTTTAATTCTGCCTTTCAATGCCTGAAAAATATAAACACCTACAAGATATATCCCTCTGCGAGAGTTTCTCATTCTACTAAGAATTGTTTAACTGCATTATAGTTTATGGATCCCTGTGCAGGAATATTATCGATCTCGAAAGAAATTAAGAAATAAATAAAACGACGTGATGCAAAATTTAAGAGAAATAGGTAACGGATTCTTTTAACTCGCCATGAAGAATATATGAAATTATTCTTACGTTTTAGCAGTAGAATATAGATGTTGTGTAACTTCAAATACTTTTAGTTTCTCCCGATAGATTTACGTGAAGCATAATCTCCGCTAGGAGACGATAAACGTGATCTGTTGTTTTTTTTTGTTTAGGAATAAAGTAATCGTGTGTTCTCCCGATTCCATATTTATATGAAGAGTGCATAGCTGTTCATCTTACCTCCTATTTTATTGTCAGCATAGGAAGATAAAAAAATCCATTAAAAGTTGCATTCTATTAAAGAATTGCGCTCGTGTAGTGAAATATCTGTTTTTATTTGGAGTGTGACTTAGCATAAAAAGGAAAAAAAAATTAATAAGATTTATAGAAGACAATATCGAAATTTCAAAATACTGTATGTATGATTGTATCTAATTATTTATTGTTAAGCATCATAGTAGATAGTTGATTACATGTGATTATATTAAATCATTTGTTGTGTTGAAGTATTTGTAAATAATTTACATCAGTCACTCATTTAATAAATAAGTAATCATTGATAATCCCAAAGTCATCTTTTGTAAACCTAAGTATATTTATTGTTCTAGAGAAAAAAAAAGTTCTGTATAAATGGATCGATCAATTGTAAATAAGGCTAATTGTTAATAAGCGTGTGCAGAGTGAGGAATAAGATGTATATCCTGTAAATTGAGTTAATATTATTAAGGCACTGAATATGCTGTATAATATGACCTATAGTGACAAAAGAGTGATTTTATTGAAATATATTTTTTACTGTACGCTACACTTTTACAGTATCATTTTGGGAATGACAAAATAACAAACGCGAGATTTCTACATTCAGAATGCAAGACACACAGTATAAATTTATTATTTTATAACGAAACGTATCTGTTATCGCTAAGAGCTCAGTTTTCGAAGTGATATACATCGCGAGTTTCGGTAAATTGTGATAACGATTTATTCTACTCTTTTATAGGATTTCTTTTGACGCGAATACGTCTTTAAATTTTTTTTATTATACGATTAAAAGAGAAGATCCGTATGAAATTTCTTCTCCTGTATTTTACATGATATTTAATTAAGGTGTTTCTCAATTAGCTATTATTATACGTACACTTACTTTATGTTTTAATAAATAGCATGTAAAATACACATTAATGGTAGACCGTCGCTATACGTTACCGATATACAGATCAGTAGTCAGTACATTGACAAGTATAAGCTTAGATTATTTCAGATATTATATTTGATATATGAAATAGCATACTTCATAGTATCTATGAAGGTGTAAGTGTTATTTTTAATCCAATAAACAAAAAATTAATACATTTATATGATCGTATAATGATATATTAAAGATATTGTGAAATCTTCATGGAAATTCGAAAATATACAAATTTTTTATAAATTATGAAGGAAGCAATACTTAGAATCATTATATGCGTGTTATGATTTATATTCTGTTTCATCATATCATACTGATACATCCTTAAGTGTTTGTTAGGAACACAGCGTAATGCTCTTGCGTTAGTCGAACTATATTTCCTGTAATCTTTCGGTTATATGCCTTTACGCATGTATTTTCAACTGTCGACTCCAAGAGTCGAGTAATAGGCACCGCTGTTGTTATAAGCGTAGAATAGCTTGAAAGACTTAGAAACTGTTGAATTTATCTATCATTAAAAAATGTGATACACAGAAAGACTTTTACTGCCTTATTAATAATAAGCGAATCACTTATTGTAGAATAACACAAATAACTAGCTACTCGTCTCCGTAAACGATGAATAATACATATTCTAAAGACAAACCAAACGAAATGTGCTATATTTTATTAAGCGAAGAGTGATTAAACATTTTGTTCTTTTCACAGTCCAATGCTCTCTATTTTCTGGTGTGTGTAAAGTATTGTAATATAATTCATACCACTTCTTTGCGAACAGTCCTGTATCGCAACTCTCGTCTTTCAGTGTTATTCTATAATAAAACTGGTTGAACTGTAAATTTAATTATGTGCTGTTATAATGGTTGGTTTATTTGACTAATTTTGTATTGCTATAGTAAATACAGACGGAACTTAACGGTGGAACGTAACAGGCACAATGTCCTTTACAGTAATACGCAGAATTGTACGAGAGATAGATAAAGAGTTATGTTTCTATGCTTCTATTGTAATACTGAATCTCATAATATCTACATTTAATGTTGTTGCATAAATTATTATTATGTATGACTGTATTATGCGTATAATTGTATATTTGTACTTAAATTTTTTTACAAGATAACACGAATAGGCTTTAGACCGTTTAGATATAACAAAAGAGAAACCTCAAGTATTAATAAGGAACAAGCTCGGTAATATTTACTTCGCATATTATTTGAAATAAATCAAGCCTCTTATTTCAGAAAAAATAGAGAATAAAATATTTTTGTCTTAAATATCTAGTATTATTTTGTGTCACCCTAAAATCAATACAAAGCATTCTCACAAAGAGAGATACGAATTGAAATATGAAACATGCATTGCCAAAATTCAGATCCCCCCATTGATCAACATTCTGGCTTCAATATTTATCGAG
Source organism: Andrena chrysosceles (assembly GCA_963855975.1). Taxonomy (NCBI): domain Eukaryota; kingdom Metazoa; phylum Arthropoda; class Insecta; order Hymenoptera; family Andrenidae; genus Andrena; species Andrena chrysosceles. Next base: position 7,097,037 of record OY979768.1, read on the forward strand.
ATAAATCGACATTTAATAAATACAAGTGGTTTACGAATGTAAGAATATTTTATTAGTCTCTTCTTATACATATTCATTACAAGTGTACTATAATCTACATAATTATTCTATGCAAATATAATTTGTTCTCCCTCGTCCTTTCAAGAGGTTTCATTACTTTTAATATACAAATTATCGAAGAAAAAATTAAGTGCTGCTTTTTTCACCGTATAAATAACAGTTTCAATTGTATGCTAATTTTTTTTATGCATCATTTCACAAGATTTATTCGTTCTTTTACGTAAAACAGCTGAGGGTGACAGTGATCGGGTAGGTGGCAGTAATTGGGTCCTTTACCCTATATTTCAACAATCAAATACTGCAAAATTTCTAAATTCTGTATGCACGGAGGGCGCTTCAGATTAGATAGCTGAAAATCGGCAAACATTAATTGCTTAATGAAGCTCAATGAAGCGGATAGATTGCGGAAAGGGCGCAGACGCAACGGGGGTGTCCCAAATAGTGGTAGTGTAAAGTTTACGGGTAATCAATGGCATGACACAGTGTACGTAAAATTACTCGAGGATCATTAGCGTAGACCGTGCGGGATTTACATAAACAGTAAGACAGACTCAGGACTCAAACCACGGTTGTGCTTCGAATTTAATCAAGCGATTAATTAAACAACAATTAAAAATGCTCGCTACCGCGTAACTGTGTCTATGCAATTTGTTTATTTGCAAAATATGATGCATAACTTATGCTCAATAACAGCGGGGCACAAATGCTCCGCTGCCGACGGCATTATTAGATTCCGTTAATAGGGCAGCCATAAAACATTTTAATCTATGGAACTGATGGAGTGGCAAGGGATGAAACTACCCTGCGATATAATCACGATAAAATCAAAGTGACGGCGCATGTAATGTGGAATAATTAGTCCCGTGCATTTCATGCATATTGAATGATGGATACGTCGAGTTTTAAGCACGTCGTGACTTCCGACGAGAAATTCGAAGAAGGTGAGCCAAGATTCATGATACCAACAGATTTGATTTATTTCCTGTTAATTCATAATTCTTATGAAATCTCAATTATCCACATTGTAATTATTCCACTTGAGAGCAACCGTTACGACTTGTTTTCAAGAACAAACTTAAGCATGGGTAGCAGAGGAGCCTTGGACATTCCGACGATATTTCATCCTCAGCAAACTCGTGGTCCAAGTATCGTTCTTGGTGATGGTCAACATGGTCCTCAGGGCAGCGCTGGTCAAGGCACTCATGACAATTCCGGTATATAATCGTAGACTTCGCAGGAGAGACGTTTTATCAGAGACGTTGAACTAGTTAATTACGCTACGACTTCTCTTATTTAGGCTGCGAGCAGCAGCAAGGATGCAGTGTTACTGGTGGCTGTGGCGATTCAGCACCAACTTGTCGTCCTTTGGAGACGAGTGGAAACACTGGGGGAGCTGGTGATAGCCAAGGGCATAACACGGGTCAAACACAAGTTCAGTCTCATATGACAACACCTGCGGTTGCTTATCATCAAAGACATAATTCATTATCTGCTTGCTATGCGTCTTGTTGCGCTGAATCTGCGATAAAGGTTCGTTGGGTTTAGTAATAACTTCGGATGTTTGTTGAGTTTGTACATTCTTTTGCATGGCTGTGTATTATGATTGCAGATATACTTTGGGGTATGCGTTACGATATGTGTTACAGCGAGCTGGGTTGGCGCAACTCATTTTATCAAATATTTATACTTTCATAAGCTTGAAAGTCCTAGCAATTCGTCATCCTCGAATTCATCTGTGACTGAACTACGCCATCGCCATGTAAGATTGCTCTGTTCTTGGATCTCCTTCGGTTTTAGAACGATAGGGGGATGTTAATAATGCTGTTATAACTATTTTCAGACAGTTCCATACAATGCTCCTTTCTTCACAACTTGGTTTTGTACAAATTGGGAGATCCTTTATTTCCCAGTTTATTTTATTTGCCAGGCTGCAAGGATCAAATGTAACACTCCATCAGAAATAATTGCAGAGAGTCTGCGAGGATTTCGTGATAAAGGGTTCACCGGTGGACGTTTCTTGATCAGATGTAGTCTCTTTTGCGGACTTTGGGTAGTCACAAATTATATGTATATTTATTCGCTTAGGATACTATTAGCTACTGATGTAATGGCACTTTTCGCAACAAATGTCTCCTGTGTCTATCTACTATCGTGGGTTATTCTTCACGAACAATTTGTCGGCGTAAGGGTTAGTAGCGCTCTTCGATGAGAATTATAATTATTCATTGCGTCAGAATTCATAAAGACGAATGCATCGCAGATAGTAGCAGTGATTTTATGCAATACTGGAATTGCACTTCTGGCTTATATGGATGGAATAACTGGGAGTCCAACTTTGGGGGGTGTTGTCCTGGCAACATCCGCAGCAGCTGGTTCTGCGGTCTATAAGGTAAAATCTGATTTTATAATTACCCTCAATTGGTGATAAAGATAAACCTAGTCACACTTCTGTACTTACCCGTCCACCACATTATGTAATTTTAATCCAGGTGCTGTTTAAAAAAGTTATAGGAGAAACAACGTTCGGTCAAATGTCTTTATTCTTTTCTCTTATCGGATTGTGCAACGCGGCATTGTTATGGCCAATTTGTCTGGCCCTGTACTTCTCTGGAGCGGAAAGTGTACACTGGGGTCGGTTACCATGGACATCGTTGCTCTCAGCGAGCATTCTTCACCTAGGTAATACACGATTCTTAACGGGGGAGCCCTATTTAGGACGCTAGGAATGAGGTGATTCTTGGGAATTTTTTTCTAAGAAACTGTTGAGCGGATCTTTTCCAAACTTTCAGAGTATTTTAGATCATGTTCAAACAATAATAATTAATTTTTATTTTATAAAGTGTTCGGTAGAAATGAAGATATATGAACACGTTCGTTAGGACTCGCGCGCCGAAGTTGCAAATTGGCGATTGTAATGGTGGCCCCATTTCTTCCCTGAAATTAAAAAACCAAGGATTTTCTTATTTCTGGTATAATTACATTGTCGATGAATCTAACAAACGAAAAAAAGTTCAAAGTTGGCAAATTGGTGGGACTTGAAAGAAAAAGTTACGATTCTGCCTCAAGATATTTCGTACTATTTATGGAAAGAGTTGTTCAATTCAATTTATTTATCAATGCCTTAGATTCATGACAATGTAATTATACTAGAAATAAGAAAATCCTTGGTTTTTTTATTTCAGAGAAGAAATGGGGCCACCATTACAATCGCCAATTTGCAACTCCGGCGCGCTAGTCCTAACGAACGTGTTCATATATCTCCATTTCTATCAAACACTTTGTAATGAAAAAATTCATTTTCATTGTTTAAATGTGAACTAAAATACTCTGAAAGTTTGGAAAAGATCCGCTTAATAGTTTCTTAGAAAAAAATTCCCAAAAATCACCTTATTCCTAGCGTCCTAAATAGGGCTTCCCCCTTAAAAAAGACGATGCTAGACATTACAATAACACTTTATTCCCGCTTGGCAGTTGCAAACATGCTGGGTAACTTCAGTATCGCTCTGACGTACGACCTATTCATCACGCTGGGTTTGATCACAGCTGTACCCGTATCTGCAGGTACGATAGAAACTTTGAGCGATCTTATTAGATCGCAATCGTTGCCACTTAACAAACGATTAATGCGATTACTCCGCAGCATTGGATGTTGTCCTGTACGGAGCCCATTTCATGGGCATGAAACTGGCTGGGATGATCTTCATAGCGGTCGGTTTCTTCCTCGTAATGTTCCCAGACAACTGGCCGGACTACATTACCAGACTACTTCGGTATGTTATTTCAGATATATCTCGTAAACATAATTTTACGGTATGTTCATTAATTCCAAGTTAATTTCTTTCTTAGCCTTTAGTTCTGTAGTAATTTTTCTAAGCGTCCTATGTTGTCTCTAACTCCTCACACATTACACGCGCACGCCCTCGCGTGTATATACTATTATACATATTTATATATTTCTTCTTTCCACTTCTGCAAGATTCTCGAAATGTCGTTCATCTTGTTTTGCACCAAATTAGAAGCAGCGTGTAGTCTCACTGACGTAGGATATGCTTGACACATGAAATTGCCTATAAATCTCTAATTTCCTATTACATACCTTTCGTTCTCTCGATCTTCGAGCTGTGCGAAGGCTCACCCTATAAACGGTTTCTATGACAGAACTTCAAAGGCAATCTACTTCCCGGAGCATTTAATCATACGATTCATGCATACCAGCATTACGGATAAAGTCGTTGATAACTTACTGAGATAGGTAATCTGTGTAGGTGAAATTAAAGAGAAAGGGATCGAACGAAGTAATCGGTCTGTTAATTGGAATCGCTTTGTTGCTTGATCGAATTTACAAAACAACTATGTGACAGTTTGTTTAACGTTTTTATATTTTTGCTGCGTAGAAGACGTTCGAAGCGAACCGTAGACCTTTTCTTTGGCATTTAGAGGTACTTCGTGTGTGTATCCTGAATTGACAAAATTAAAAAAGCGCCACTGATATTGTTTTGCAGGATGCCTGGAATATGCAACAGGTTTAAAGTATAATTAAATGAATACCTTTTGTAGTTAAGAGAGATAATAGGATTGCATAAAAAGATCAAGTACATAATTCCCAGTGTAATTAAGATGATGAGATTGTATGTAAGCAGGCTTACAATTATTTACGCAGTAGGTTAAAATATTATTACTCGATTAACGAATGTTGTTGTTAACTGAAGTGTTGTTCAGGTCTTGTCAATAATACAATTACAGCGTCATAAAGATATCACGATCCTAGACTGTAGAATATTCAGGTGCGTCTACGCGACTCGTTACATTCATATTAAAACTTTATTTACGCGAGGTAGTTTACAGGGTTCACTTCTTCATATATCACCTGCGGGTGGCATGAAAAGTATGTCATAATTAATTTCTATTAAAGTATTTCAATTCTTTGACATGTACAGACAGTTATCTTTAATTTCTGATTATTTTCGTGCTATGATTTCACGATTCTTCAATTTTAGTAATTACTTTGCATATATGGATATTTTTGCCATCGTCATAATGACATCGTTTTACAATAATAGCAGTGAATAAAGAAGGTTTACCACGTGTACGTGTTTAAGAAAGGTTTGCGAGTGTCGATCCTAGAGTTTCCTTTCTTTATTTCAAGCTACAGAGATAGCGTAAAGTCTAATCTACCAGTTAAATTCAGTAAAATTCTTTTCAACTTGAATTAAAACATTCAGTTACATAAAAAAAAATACAACAAAATTGCTTGAGCTGCTTGTTGTGTTGTGTGTGAATCGACGTCAACACTTCATCACTCGCTTCCCAACAATCAGGATCCATTATATGCTGTTACAGAAACATAGTCCTCATGAGTCACAGTTCAAGGTAAGAAAATACATCGCCTTTGTTTTGTATGTTATTTACCTAAAAAATTCATCAATTATTCTTAATCTTCAAATCTCTCTCAGCATTTATCCCTCATTATTAACGATGAATACTATTTAATAATTAATATCAATTCCATTGTCGAAACCACACCTGTTGGACCTTTCAATTTTCTCCTACGATCTTATGATAACATTTGCCAAAAAGATTCGCCTAAAGTACTCGTTACACAAGTACGTAACATAAGCTTTACAGACGCAACGCAATTCTTAACACTCTCTGATGAATTTCTTAGAAATAACAAACAAGAGAATATCAAAAGATGCATGATATATCTTTTGCTGTGTCAGTTCTGAGTCTGTGTGGGTATGCACCGAATCTTAATTTCTAAACGCATTAGCCTCTTTCTACCAATTAAAGAGCATGACTATTCTCGCTTCTGTGAACATAAACTTTTTATTGCCTTCGTTACTCTCTAACTATGTTTCTTTGGAATTATGGTACCATTATCTATACAAACGTAACAGAGAACATGATATTCCAACTAACAGTATAGATTACTATACTGACGATTCCTAAAAAGGAGTTTGCCTGCCAATAATACGTTGCAAAAATGGTATCATACAGCATAGTTCTACCATGACCAAACATCTATCGTTTAAATACCAATACCATCGACGCAGAAACTCTATCGATTCCAATTGCAACGATCTGCTTCGATAACATAGTACAGATTCCACTGAGACCTACTACGATTAACTAATCGACTGTATCATACGCAGGAAAATACTGTATAGTAGATGTAGCATTGAATTTCTGCGACGAACTGCATAATCCTTGTCCATGTATATTGAAACGATATACATACGAAGACTGGAAAGTGTTTGAGCGCAACGGTATGACAGACAGTTGCACATTCCCCTTAATAACGCGTAAAAAGTTTAATAGAAACATCTCAAAGAGATGCGATGAGACAATATACACCAAGACGCTGCCCCAAGAAGCTGCACACAGGTCCCTGGCGGAAGTAATGAAAGTACTGATGAAAGCCTGGGATTAACATACACAGTACCACGGCCGGCACCCAGCGACGCAGGAGCACCGTTGCTAGAAGCCGCTGCTCTTCAATGCAGCAACGGCAATACCGGTTACGAAGCTACGGTGTGTCATCGGCTCACGGCGACGGTCAAATGCTGCTGCCGATTAACAGCAATAACAGCAACCAGTCAACCGGTGAAGCACCGATGGCGGCGACCTCGAGTCTGACACACCGGCATACTAATTCGTCCCAACAGAACAACACGGCTTCCGAATCCCAACCACGCCGCGTTCCCACTTCCATTTCGACCTCGACCCCGATCTCAACCTCGACCTTCACCTCGACCACGTCGAACAGTCATCAACGTTCCCATCTTCCTGGCCTTCAGAACCAATAACAAGGTATGACTGAAAATATTATAGGCGCCATTCAGGGTCCCACGTTCTTGACAACGGCGGATAATGGCTCTAGACCCAAAGGCTCATCCTCGCTTGAGGATTACACTTTTTTCTTTTTTTTCTCTCTTTATTTCTGATGGATTATGATGTAATGTTCTTGTTAAATATTTATGTCAAAGCTGAGCCAACGTAAGGGACGATCCGTTTGGATAAGTTTTGTGTAATGTTTATGATAGAATACTGAGCTACGACTGTTTTGATGATTGTTAACTTTGGAACATGCGCTGTAATACTATTTCAACAGTTCTTGTAATTGTGGAGCTTCATTTTAAGAAATTAAGGGGGTAGATCTCCCTTGATAGCCCTAAAACAGGTCTTTTTTCAAATGCAAATTGTAAAATGATAAGTAACAGTAGAGAGAACGTTTTTCTTTTAGTTTTAATCGTTATTGTATGAATTTTCACACAAAAAGAAAAGTCTAAATATCTCTATGTACCTACATAAAAGTTGTGAGTAAAAACGTAAAGGTATGTACGCGGTGCACCGTTTGATGGTGAACATAAAATCTCGAAAACCGCTCCAATGATTTGAATGAAAATTTAATGAGAGATGCAGAAAACCATTCCCTACGATGTGTCGGAAGCAGATTTTCGAGAAAAAAAAATAATACTTTTTGTGTTCAAAAATACGATTATCGATTTCTTGTATGAAAAATAATTTTTATTTTTTTTTAAATAATTTATCTCGAAATTCTGCATTGTAGGGAATGGTTTTCTGCATCTCTCATTAAATTTTCATCCAAAACTTTGGAGCGGTTTTCGAGATTTTATGTTCACCATCAAACGGTGCAGCGTACGCATTTATGTTTTTATTTTTTTTTTATTTACGACTTTTCTTCTTTTGTGTTAAAGCTCATAGAATAACGATTAAAATTAGAAAAAAACGTTCTCTCTACTGTTATATATCACTTTACAATTTCCATTTGAAAGAAGACCTGTTTTAGGGCGATCGAGGGTGACCTACCCCCTTAAAGACGACCACATCTCAGACATGGAGAATGGTTGCAGGAAGCTCGTGTGGCGTAATTCTAGTTTGAGAAACCTTTTTCACTCAGTGAAGGGTGTACGTGTCATTAAGGTCATAGAGTTAGAAGAATCATTTTGTATAATATAGAGTGAAGTGATAGACCTGCTAGAATTTGCTTCTTGGATTTTTGTACAGTAATAGTACGTGTTCCCTTAGAATTGCTGATTTCTTAGTAAGCTATGTTTAAACCCCTTTACCTACAAGTACTGTACTTGTATTCGTTACTATGTATAATATGCCTGCATTAAGGAATGACTTTGGACATTTTTCGACCAACGTTTCATAGCATTTGTCTACCCGTAGCTAATAGAAGATTCTTCTAGTATATCTTTGTTATGTCCCTCGATGTATCGAATAATTATTAATTTATATGGAATGAAGCATCGTGACTGATGTCATGCTGCTCAGTGTTTCATACGACAGTTGTTCCTGATTCAGATCACGAATTGAAATGGTTCACAGAATTTGTGGACTCTTCCGCAGACCATGTAACGTCTGAACTTTCAATGCTTTATCTACTTCTGGTCGTTACAAACCAAGGAATAGTCTGCAAATTTCTAAACAAGAGATATTTGAAGCCACCACTGTAGAAATTTTCTGTGGCTCTAAATTACTTCTCTTGGAACGCTTCCACATCAGAAAATTTCTACTACGTGGTGAATCGATCCTCAGAATGAGAAGCGATGTGATTATTTGCATGCGAATCAAAGTTTTAGTCTGCGAAAGCCTGAGAACAATATAATTAATAGGAGATCTAATTGCAGGTGGAGTAGGAGACACGGACATGGGGTACCAGGAGGTACGCAACGTGACGTGATCGATTATCGCACTGGCTACATAAAATCACATCTTCGTTCACCTTCAGGAAGAGTTCGGTGACCAGATCTACCATCATTCGAATCGCAGGTAGAGTTAAATTCTCAAGAAAATAACGCATGGACGTTTGAAATATTCGCATTCCAACCAGAAATTAAACTGAACGCGTCGAAATGGATTCTTCACCATAAAAGAATTCTTTCAATCCTCTTCGTTGCAATCTTTTGAAACTTTGTGAAACAAACTTTTCTAATAAAAAGAACTACGATTTCTTTTAAATGTTATAAACACATTTCACCCAGCAAGTAAATTGAATTCTTTATTTTTTTTATGAAGTTCAAACATATCTTCAGATGTTTAATTGTGAAAATTGAATTCTTTAACGTCAAATGTCTTTCTTGGGCAGTAAGTAAAATGATGGTAGTGGACGTAGTACCATTCCCGTTGCTTTGAATAGAGATTCGGACTCGTGACGAAGTAATAGAAATTTTTCAGAATAAAACAAATTTACACAAACTCATCTCCCCGGTGTGGGTATTTTTATTTAAAAATAAAAAGAGTATATATTTAAAAATAAAAGTATATTTCTCCTTGAGCGTTTAAATAATAAATTCAAGGGAAGTAGAATTATTTGCACATGTGTTCAAACATTTTTGAAGTCCTCCCTTTAGTATCTATCAAACAGTTTCATCGTCGCGTCATTCTAGGAAATAATCCTAATCTTCTGTTAGAAGTTTCTAATCGTCAGTATTAGTATACTGTAGGTAAGATTAGTTTACCAGTACGCGATTTGTAAAATGTAAAGACAATCAAATACAGCAGCAGTAGGTAGAGAAATAGACAATGTTTCCCTTCGAATAACTGTGCATGTTTATTACCTAGCGAGGATGATATTGAACTGTTACTTGACGACTATCGTTTTACCACACCGCTTCTAAATGTGTACCCACGCGTGTACAATTACGTTACTATATAAATTGAACGTAATACTCGAATAGCTCGATCTTGTCGATTCAATGAAAACCACGTACGTTTTACCAAAGTGTTCTCATCATTAAAATATATCGCCGATGTTTACTTTACACCGTACAAAATTAAAAGTATTCGCTCAACTAAAATCGTATAGCATAGCAACTATCGAGGTATTAATTCATTAAGTTTTAACTCTACTTCGATCGTTAATAATAAGCAGAATCGAAGCATGCGATGGTTTCGCATGATTTTATTAAAAATTTGTACGTCGAGTTATTTTACTCTGTGAAAAATAACGTAGCGCTTTAGAACCAGAGAACTGCGAACTTCTATGAATTCGTGGGGAAATTTTAGAGAGATAGGAGTTCAGGAATTGTTAATTAAAGTATGCGAAACCATGTTCTAATTCATCTATGAGAGAAAATGTTCTATTGAAGGAGATCCGTAAAAGTTTCGGCATAGTTAATCATAATAATGGGTTCTCATTATTATGTGCATATTCTTAAGTTGGATCAGATATGTGCGTCTTAATTGAGTTACGTACGACGCATATGGTCAATTAATACTTCGGTCATTATAAACATTGTAACTGTATAAAGAAGTACATTTACTAGTCATATGATACTTACCACGTATACATACATAGTTTTGTTTAGTGCAAAGTTAGCGTTTAAGGGATTACAAGTCTCACATATGTCAATAAAGAAAACACTGTAATTTATTAAAGGATAATGATACGTATATTTAATTCGAGGGAATAACAAATAGGCGACGTAGCGTTCCGTACAGTACTCGCTGTAAGATATTAATAAGCAACGTATAATTATTACTGGTTCTTGCGTACTGGATGGATCGGATGATCCATGTGTGATAAATCAGGCGGATTCTTCTCGAAATAACTGATTTCTCGCATACCTCCCGCGGCGATTTCCCATAATTCTGGATGTTTCCCCTTGAAATTATCGTACCATTTTTCTACGTAAGGCCAGGCACTTAATTTGAAATCGATCGCTTCTAGACACATGGTCGCAGTAATTAGTGGGAAATCGGCGATAGTCAGAGTATCTGTTAAGTGATAAAAAAGAACAGTTGAGACTCTCGTTTCTGTTATTTAATTCGATATTTTAATTGTATAGAGTAGGTAGCATGTAATAGGAAAAGTCACGGGACGATCATTTTTTGTAAAATACAACAGTATTATTCGACAGAAATTATGCCCTTGTTTGTTTTTATAATCGAGGAAATAAATCTTCTATGTGAAAGACTTTAGCTTGATCTTATTGGATAAGGTCGAACGATGGACATTTCGTGTAATAATTAAGAGGGAGTCCTATTTAGGACGGCTAGGAATGAGGTGATTCGTGGGAATTTTTTTCTAAGAAACTGTTGAGCGGATCTTTTCCAAACTTTCAGGGTATTTTAGTTCGCATTCGAACAATCAAAATTAATTTTTACGTTACAAAGTGTTCGGTAGAAATGAAGATATATGAACATGTTCGTTAAGACTCGCGCGCCGGAGTTGCAAATTGACGATTGTAATGTTGGCCCCATTTCTTTCCTGAAATAAAAAATCCAAGGATTTTCTTTTTTCTAGTATAATTACATTGTCGATGAACCTAAGACATTGGTAAATAAATCGAATTGAACAACTCTTTTTCCATAAATAGTACGAAATATCTTGGGGCAGAATCGTAACTTTTTCTTTCAAGTCCCACCAATTTGCCAATTTTTAACTTTTTTTTCGTTTGTTAGGTTCATCGACAATGTAATTATACTAGAAATAAGAAAATCCTTGGTTTTTTATTTCAAGGAAGAAATGAGGCCACCATTACAATCGCCAATTTGCTACTCCGGCGCGCGAGTCCTAACGAACGTGTTCATATATCTTCATTTCTATCGAACACTTTTTAACGTAAAAATTAATTTTCATTGTTCGAATGCGAACTAAAATACCCTGAAAGTTTGGAAAAGATCCGCGTAACAGTTTCTTAGAAAAAAATTCCCAAGAATCACCTTATTCCTAGAGTCCTAAATAGAGCTCCGCCCTTAAAGGCGATACTTACTGCCAGCAGCGTATTTTGAATCCTCGCGTTGTAGATACGTGTTGAAAACATCTAGAGCCATTGTCATTTTCTTTAAGCCCATAGGGGTTCTTTCGTAATCGAAGAATATAGGAGCCATCTGTATAAAGTGTTTGAAAGAAATTGCCAAGTAATTATGTTACCGACAATTAAGCAGAATTTATTTTACAAATCAATGACTCTTACCACATACTCGGAGATATTGCGGTAGTACATTGCCGAATTGAAACACAACCGATGGTTAACGATCGCGCGAGCTTTTGCATCCTTCGGATATAATTTGCCAGTGGTATCGTACTTGTCACCGAGATATTGTAAAATGGCATTACTGGCGTATGCGAGTAACAGAAAAGAAGGGGCATTAATTTGCAGCTTATGTAGGAATAATTAAAAATCACGTTTAGAATCGATACCTTTCTCCCATTACAAGATCACCGTCAACTAATACAGGTATTTCCTTTTGTGGGTTTAACTGCAAAGATAGCAAAATTGATAATTAACAATAAGAGATACTCCTGAATACTTTTTATTAGAAGCAGCGTACTTGTTCATATTCCTTTGTCATGTGTTCGCCTTTACCAAAATCTACGTCAACCAATTCGTATTCAATGTTTAAGGCTTTTAATGCTTGACGACATGCAAGAGATGGTGGCCCATCGGATACACTGTAAAGTTTCATTTTAGATCTGAAATAAAAAATATTCGATGTTGTTATTATCCGACAAGCATTAACTTTTGGAACTTCGAAACCTCATTTATTTAACAACAATCTTTTACATAATATTACTTGCACGTCGTTTTCTATCAATTACAATTGTTAATCGTCTTCGCAATGCTTGAATAAAAGGATTATTAATGATATTCTGTAAAGAACTTATCGGCAGCTGGCGCGCACGTTTGAATCGCCCGCCAATTTTCAAATTCGTACCCCGCCTAACAGTATATATGTATAGAGGTGCGGCAGCAGCCAATTCGCAGTGCTCGCAGTACACCACGACTCGTCGAAGTATCGTTGATGTTTAGTTGAATTTTTTCTTCTTTACCTATACCTTTTTTATCCAAGCACCATTTTTACGATTAATGGTATTACGTTATTTTATTCGACACAGTCAAACGTACCATTTTAAAAGTAGAAAAACTTGGAATATTTTTGCACACTGCATTCGCGTATTGCTGATAATTATATGTAGATATTTAACCGTGGTTTATTATTACAAACCTTTATTACTGAATAACATTCGAGTGCAAAAATTGGAAATGGGTATAATATAGAATTCCAGCGGTACTTACTTAAATTGACGGAACTCAAAATATCCGACTAGAAAAGCTACTGTTCGCAACGAATCTGAAACTACGCCGATAACTCCTGAAATTCTTTCGTAGTTCCTTTCACTTCGTCGTTCCTCAAGGCTACTGCTGCCCTACATTTCAATAGTCGTCCGTTTTACTCTTTATACATTTCATATGCATCACGAGAATTTAATCTCTCGTCATACTCTTAATATTCATTTATTCGTACCAAAAAAATCACGCAATTTTTTCCATTTCGTACAAATCGATTTACTTTTTCAATTTCCCGCTATTCTCCTCCGATTTGTAGAGCTTCCAGATGGCGCTACTCTCAGAGTTTGCAACTCCATCTTGGATTATTAATTCCGTCAACTTCTCCCTTCTACCTATTATTGTCTTCATGCTCGAACGTTTGATAGTTTACCACATGGCTGAAACGTGATTCCGTGAACATTTGGTTGAATTTGTGCGAGCAGTTTCGTTCGTTAATGCAAGAATGTCAGTGCCCGATAAAGTTTTAATGCGGAAGATTAAGAAACGGGAGAAGAAGAAACTGCAAATATTAAAGGAACGGGAGAAACAAGTACAAAATGGTAAATACACGGTTAACTGTTTCTTACAATACACTTTAGTTTTCAATAAAGTTGTTGTTCTTAACGGCTGATTTATTGTATAAAGACGAAACTGTGGTCGAGGACACGGAACACGATATCGCAGAGAGCTCGGTGGAAGTGTCAAATGGATTTGAACGTTTCAAAGAGGAGGGTCCAGTGAAGAGTAAGTCGAAGCTGGTTTACTTCATAATTCGTAATATTTTCTAAATAATATTCCTTTTAAAATTCGTAATATTTTCATATTAACGCTAATAATACGTGTCGTCGTTATTACAGAGAAAAGGAAGAAAGCGAAAGATGATACGGTCTTAACGTTGGAAGATGAAAGTGTTAACAGTAGCGGGGAGCATGACTCTCCTGTAAAGGAAAATTCTGTATCCAGGAAACCTAATGTTGACGATGTACCTAGCGATATAAACTGTAAGTATAATTATTAACGGGTTGCGTTCAGCGCAAGCTACTGTTGGACCCAACCGTTGGGAACTGATTGGTAAGCAGCCATTGTTCTGCTCCGTTCCACTGAACGATACTTGGGAGGATGGGGGTAAAGTGAGCAGAGTTTACGTCCGCTCGAAAAAATGGCGACTGCTCACTGAACGTCTTGGGAATTGAGCAACTGAGCGATAGCGTTCAGCGAAAGATCAGTGAGCTCAAGTGAGCGGTTGGCCAACAGTTGGTTTGCGCTGAACGTACGCATTGGCTATTTTGTCAGAGAATATTAGAACGTGTTAAATTATGTTCGTTTTATAGTACCTGGATCCACATTGGGCTTAAATGTAACGAACGATACGAGTTTCAAAGTATTAGAAGGAACAGTATGCGAGAATACGTTGAAAGCGATACAGGATATGGGTTTTACGGGCATGACCGAAATACAAGCAAAGTCAATTCCGCCCTTATTAGAAGGAAGAGATTTGGTTGGCGCTGCGAAAACAGGATCTGGGAAAACTTTAGCGTTCTTAATACCTGCCGTTGAACTGATTTATAAGCTGAAGTTTATGCCTCGCAATGGTACGTAAGTGATACATGTGAAGTAGTTGAATTTAAAGTTGTTTTTTGGATTCCAAAAATCCCGGGATTTGATATAACTAATCCCGAGAATTTAGGGATTTTTTTTAAAAATCAGAATTACTTTATGAACACCTGAAAAATATAAAAATACGCAGAATAAATAAGGATAGTCATTTCATAAGAATAAGAACAATAATAATAATGATTTATTTAAATAATAATACTAAGTCGCATATAACTAACTAAACTATATTTATTTTTACAATGATATTTTCACGTTACAAACCGCAACTTGTCTGAACACATAAAGTCGAAACATTAGAGATATGTACTTTAGGTGCTTCGCTGTTTCTTCGTTCGTATTTCCAAAAATCTTCATAATGGTTTACTGATATTATCTACTTATTTAGACTTTATTATTCCACATTGTTCAACTGTTTTTATTGTTAAAAATGATTTTAACTTATGCTTCAGACTAATAACAGAAAATAAGTTTGTTTACTTTAAATGAAGATTTAGAATTTTAACATGTAATAAATCATTGTAATTACTGAAATTTTCTATTACCCAATCCCGTGGGTTAGTCCCGGAATCTCGAGATGGTCTTTAAAAAATCCCGGGATAGTAAATAATGACCGAGATTGCATTCCCTAATTGTATTGTTATTTACAGGCACCGGTTGTATCATTATATCTCCAACACGAGAGTTGTCTATGCAGACGTTTGGAGTGTTAAAGGAATTGATGGCGTATCATTACCATACTTACGGTCTAATAATGGGTGGCGCTAACAGGCAGACCGAGGCTCAGAAACTAGCGAAAGGAATTAACATTATTGTAGCTACTCCGGGTAGATTATTGGACCATCTACAGAACACTCAAGATTTCTTGTACAAAAATCTACAGTGCCTCATCATCGACGAAGCTGATCGTATCTTAGACATTGGTTTCGAAGAGGAGCTTAAGCAGATTATTAACATCCTACCAAGTTAGCTCGATATCCCCAAATTTTCACGTATCAATTGATTAACGAAAGGCATACTGTATTAATCGTATATCGTTCTTGCAGAAAAACGACAGACAATGTTGTTCAGTGCGACGCAGACTAAGAAGACAGAATTGTTGACGACGTTAGCTTTGAAAAAGGAGCCAGTGTACGTTGGCGTCGATGATGATAAAGAGAAAGCCACGGTAGAAGGTTTGGAACAAGGTTACGTGGTTTGTCCCAGCGAGAAAAGATTTCTACTCCTGTTCACTTTCTTGAAGAAGAATAGAAAGAAAAAAGTTATGGTTTTCTTCAGCTCTTGCATGTCGGTCAAGTATCACCACGAACTTCTGAACTACATCGACTTACCAGTATTAAGTATTCATGTACGAACGTTTGATGCGAAAAATATAATACATAACAAATAACGAGATGCCTGATCTTGTAATTAAATCGTTTCGTTAAATAACAGGGGAAACAGAAGCAGACGAAGAGAACGACAACGTTCTTTCAATTTTGTAACGCTACTACTGGTATACTACTCTGTACCGACGTAGCTGCGCGTGGTCTTGATATTCCAGCTGTCGACTGGATTGTACAATACGATCCACCAGATGATCCCAAGGTAAATTATTAAGAAATTGCATATTTTTAGAAGCTAAAGGATTAATTCCAGAGTAAGAAGTGAAACTGAATATGCTTTCAGGAATACATTCATCGTGTTGGTAGAACAGCTCGAGGAGAAGGTAGCAGCGGTCACGCCTTATTAATTCTAAGGCCAGAAGAACTTGGCTTTCTGCGTTATCTCAAACAAGCTAGAGTGCCCGTGAACGAATTCGATTTCTCGTGGAATAAAATCGCCGACATTCAGTTGCAGGTGAGTCTTTTACCTTGAAAATACGGATAATGTACGTGCGGCAGGTGTGGAAGAAAAGTTTCAAATTTATATTTTTAAATACGTGTCTGGGTAACTACAGTCTTAAACTCTATGCGTCATAAAATGAAGAAGACAATGTATTACAAAAGAGATTCCGTATGAATTTCGAAGATTCAATTTAAGTAGACAAGACCGGGAAGCAGCAACTTAAGAAATTAGAATGAAACATATTTGTTTTCATTCCGATGTTAAACGTAAATACAGACTTTTTGTCATAACGATTTTAACAAAGGCCCTCGTTGACTACTACGTTATTTCTATTCTAATCACGTGGCGTGGAACACTCCGTGCGTGATTTATTTTTAGCACTTTCACAGATTTCTAGGTGACTGAAATAATGGGTGAAAAAGGCGAGACTTTGGTTTTATGAAATACAATAAATATTTATATAACTGCAATTTGGTCTATATAAAACAAAAAGAGATGCAGTTAGAGTTCTCGAATTTATGCATTCGTGCTTCGTGTGCAATGCCTCTGTATTGCAAGCATGTAAATAGCAGTAACAAAGGATAGGGAATGTAAATTATATTCGCACATTTATCCTTGTTCTTGATCGCAGTTGCTAATCACATGAATAATATATTTCCTATTCATTTCTCTTCGCGTTAATCTTCTTCGAAATAGTTAATTTAAAAAGCGAATAGAAATCCCTTCTCCCTGTTTTGGGTAAAGAGGCGATGGTTAAAAAGGTGTGATAAAGAAATCGAGGCAATAATTCAGATTAGAAGCCAATAAGGATCGAAAGACTGGAAGATAACGCCCACGTCTGTGATTCAGGGACCACTCCTTTTAGCACATGTACCCCGACGATCGAATTCCAGATAAATTATTTATTATTGAATTATTGGCTGTTTGTTTTAGCTCGAGAAGTTGATTTCGAAGAATTATTTCCTAAACATGTCGGCGAAAGAAGCGTTCAAAGCGTACGTGAGGGCCTACGATTCTCATCACTTGAAACAAATCTTCGACATTGAAACCGTAGACTTAGCGAAGGTTGCAAAATCTTTTGGATTTGTTGTACCGCCAGCTGTAGATCTGAGTATCCTTTTTTTAACACTGCACACATTAGAACCTCAGCGTTAAGCCGGGAATCCATCGGGAAGCTAAGCTTAACGTTTTAAAAAAAATTAGCTTCAATACATTCTTATGAAACTATTTCCACCAAAAGCTAAGTTAAAACGTAGAATAACTTAGCTTAGTTTCCCGATGGATTCCCGGCTTTATGCTATTCTTTATTATTTACTCTCAGCTGCGCTGCTCCGAGAAATATCTATTTCTACAGTACCTATCGCAAGTTTTCCTTAACATTCTGCCGCGATAGAAGTGGGAGTGAGCAAGAATTCACGGCCACGAAAGAGATTAGCTGGAAGTGGTGCTGGTTATACGAAAAGCATGGACAATCACAACTCGGGAAGGCAACTACAACGCAGAAAGACTTTCCACCAAGTGGGAAAACACGGGAAAGACAGTAGACAGTTTTCTAGATAACCATACTTGGAGATATGTAATAAATTCAACATTATTGAATATTTTATACGTACATTATATAAATCCAATAGTAAATTCATATTTTTTTATTGAATTACTCTGAACTACATTATATAAATCCAATAGTAAATTCATATTTTTTTATTGAATTACTCTGAACTACATTATATAAATCCAATAGTAGATTCATATATTTTTATTGAATTACTTTGAACTAGCATCAGTCACTTTTCCTAAAAAGAACAATTCAGTAATCAATCTAGCTAATCTAGTTAATCTTGATGTTACGAGCATTTTAATAGAATCACACAAATATGAAATATTCTTACGGAGCATTAAAAAAATTCCCAACAAACATTTACATGTATATGTACATACGTCCTTACATTAAAGATGCATACTTAATTGCAAAATGAATTTTTATACGTAGGTGTGTCGAGTTGAAAGTAGCTCTCTCTCTCTCTCTCTCTCTCTCGAGAGAGAGAGAGAGAGAGACAATAACTGAGCATTCAACATTGGATCTGCATTGCATTGCCATAGTTAGTGACTGTTCTTTAAATATCACGACTTGAGAGGCATGTTTCCCTTTTAACTTTTTTCGAGGAGTGCGTTTTCGTAGGAGGAGAGGGACTAGAAAGCCAGCATCGATTGGTAAACGATGGCCCGTGACAAGAGAAACACTTTATAACGCGCGACACCCACGTTGTTTCTCGGTAGGACCATGTATGGCACATGTTGTATGACGTCAACGCTACTTTACATTAACCAATATACGTGTGTAGGCGCGTTGGATATGGCGCAAAGGCAACGCTCGTGGGAGAACACTAAGGCGACAGCCTTTGGAATCGATCGTTGTCTCCGGCCAACGTCTTTATAGCCGACCACTCGTAGGAATTGCTAGCCTTCCTGTAAATCGCATTTCAGTATATAATACAGGACACTGCGAAACCATAAGCGCAAGCTCGAAAGTAGCGTTTCAGGTAACTCCGCAAGCTTAAATATTCCTTTCATAATTTGTAAACTTTAAGAGACTCATCTTATCCCCTTTTCTTCAAGCTATTCACCAATGGAAAGGTTCCACCCTGCTTTCTTCTTTCTCTCGAAAGGAGAAACTCAAATTAGAACATTAGCGTGTCCCTTTTCATTAATTTAACGCATTACTCCATAAAATTGTGTTTGTTACAGCCCACATCTTTACTAGAAGAGAGATAAAACTCCCGATCGGCGTAGCTCACCCTATCTATTACGCGTCTTACATGTAACGCTGTTCTCCGCGTTACAGTTTTTATTTAACGAGACTCTATAAACGAGAACGATCGTGGTAATTGACGTTAAATAAGTAACCAACGTCTGCGCGTTTAATTGAAGGATATCTTCTTTCTCATTACATATGTGGAGCTCGTTTCATTGACAAACAAATACGGAAGTTCACCCACGCGAACTTTTTGCGAGTCTCCGCCGATACAGGCGCACACCTTTAAAAGGCGAACACTGCGTTTCTGATTTAACCGATTAATTTCGCGACGCTTCTACGCCGCGTATTATAGCAGAGAATTTCTTCCTTCATTCGTTTTATCCCGCTTTATAAACCTAAGAGATCGATTCCCTATTTAATGAACGTTAATGAATTAATCGGTGTCTGAACAGTCTATGGTGTATCGATCGATGCGTAGTAGCGATCCATGATGCGATACTCTGCGTGGCAGCAAATTGAAAGTAGGTAGAAGCCATTAATTATGCATTCTAAAGCGTACTCGCCTCGAGATTATAGCGCAGTTAAACACCGTTAATACAGTGCGATCACATACACAGCGAGTCGCGAAATTATTGGCATAGACAGATCATTTTGCGTGGAGTAGCTTTCCCCTACACTTCGAATTTATTATCTATTGGGAAATGATCTGAAGTCAACAGACCCTGATGCATGCTTTTTGGTAACTTATATAAAAAAAAAGGCAATTTGGGAGAACGGTCTCGGAAAGCGACCATATTTTTTTGTGTACTTTGTCTGACAACCGTGTTGCGTTATCTCAGTGCGCGATACAGTTACTCAATTGCACAATATTGATGCTGGAAAGCGAAGCGGGGAATATGGTCTGCAGGAATTTTAAGGGGAGAGGAATTATTATTTTTAAATAAATTAAAATGGGATTATAGAATTCAATTCATTATTCTCTATATTTTTTAATTACTCGACGTAGAAATCATTCTCGAATATATTCTCAATTCTCGTGAAAGTTTCCGAGACTAAGAGTGCCTCAAAGATATTAAAAATTCTGGTACCATCGCCAACATACGTGTCGATTATAAAGAAAATTCATAAATGCATTCTAGATGCCTCAGGCGAGGCTTTAATATCGAATCTACAAATACCAGGAACCATAGTATACACGCCCTACAGTCATATAACATTAACTACATATTTTAGTATTTAGATCCACCCCCTATTGACATGCATCCATGAATCATCCTGTATAATATACGCAGTATTGTATCCGATTCCTCGGTCCGTAGGTTTACGCGTGAAATAAAGTTGTCGGCTGGCTTGAAAATATCGCGTTAACGTCGAGAACTCTAAATATAGCATAGCGTTTATTTTCAAGGCATTGCGCGGTGTTTCGTTCTAACACGGTGGTCCGATTTTCCGGAGATTCACCAAAAACCACGCAGCCCGCTCGGACGTTCTCTTCTCGCGGGTTAGAAATTCATGTCGTAAAAGAAAAGGCGTTTCCCTTCGACGCAGGATTAATTGGACGCTAACCAGAAAGCTATCTAAACAGCCGCGTGCATCTACTCAACGTGCCCTTGAATCTCTCGTGGTTCCTCGGGCAACGGTAAGATGCGCATTTCGCGATGCGTTCCCGTTAGTGAAAAGAGTTTCGCGAAAGTAAAGTCTTAGGGCGTGTGACGATCCATGGATCGTGCCCAGCGCTAAGCCACAGGGCACCCAAGTTGAATAATCACGGCCCTGAATTATCCAACTTGTATGCGACGATGGTATGGCTTGTACCTCAGTATTCGCGCGTATGCAGAGGCCGTATATGGTAGTGGGCGGTAGAAGCGCGCCGATAGAAACACGCAAGAACCGATGCGCGTGGCGCGCATGCGCGGCACCCCGCGCCTGCGCATGCGCCCAGTGTCGCAAGAGTTTACGGGTAGCTCGACGCGGCACATGCACGGCTGGTGCAGTAGAGCCGAGAATCCCGTAGCGCGTGTTTGTTTTTAATTTCGCGATCTTGCAATCTTTAACTTTTTAACCTTAACAGAATCCGACTCTCGCGAGAGGCTGTGTACTCTCTTACTCCTCCCCCTCTCTCTTCTCTTCTCTCTCTCTCTCTCTGTCTGTCTGTCTCAGTTGTCTAATTCTTCTGCCTTTCCCTCTCTCTTTCCCTATCTGTTCTTCTTTTTCTTCCCTCCTCACTCTTTCTCCTCCCTTCCCCTTCTCTCCTTCTTTTTTCCCCCCTCCCTCCTTAATCTACGCTGTCTCTCTGTCCACGGCTGTTTCGGTCGTTCCTACCCGCTTCTCACTCTCCCTCGCTCTGTCTTTCTCCCCCCTCCCCTGCTCCTTATCCTTCTTTTCCTCCTTCTCCTTACACATAGTATACTGACTCCGCTATTTCTAAAAACGTAACGCAATCGTGGCGACGTATGCGAGGAGCGCGCCAGAGAGAAACCACGAGTGAGGAGGCGCGACGTACGAACACATCGGGAGAGTTACATTAAAAGCCACGGGGGAGAAAGAATTGATTGTGCGAAGAGAAAAATACCAGACGAGAAAAAGCAAAGTGATACCGACGTGTATTCTGTACCGCAGTGTGAGCATCGTCAAAACACGGGAAGATCCTGGGTTCCGATCGTTGTGCAATATATCCGAACGTGAAAAGAAGAGCCGCCCCGTTGTTTTTGGATATCTCAGTCGCAACGTCGCCCCGTCGTCAACGTCGTCGTCTGTCTCTTACTCGTTCACACGTCTAACGTTCTCTTATTACATACGTTTTTTTTTCTGTCTCTCTCTTCTCGTCTCCCTCTCTTTTGCGATACGTTTTCTTCCGCTAACTTCTCCTCTTAAGTTCTGTCTCTCTTCTCGTTGGTACGACTTTTACAATTTTCGCGTGACCGCCATAGGAGTAATCAAGTAATTGCGATGTGTGATAATACTAACACGACGACGCAGAGTATAGCGGACTACCTGTCACAGTTACTAAAAGACAGAAAGCAGTTAGCTGCTTTCCCTAATGTCTTCATACACGTAGAGCGCCTACTAGACGAAGGTAAGCAACCACCATTAATCCACTAATATCTTCTGTAACTAGACGACAAGTCGTTTAATATTAGCAATTACATATTCCAACGCTACCCCGCGACACGCCTTAGTCTGATCTCTGCATGATTAACCCGCCGCCTCTGTGTTCCGTACGCGATATATATTCCATCGAGGCTCGAGCTCTCCCGACCAAACACGTTCCACATGCCTCCGCGAAACTTTCGCCATAGTTTCCTACGGAAACCTCTGTGTGCATACTTACGCCGCGATTTCGCGTGTACACCGCCAGTAAAACGCGCGCCCGCGCGCGCACAAACGAGCGAGAAGGAAGAAAAGTATGCGTATGGTGCTCTGCCTTGCAGCGCGAGAGGGCCGGCTCTCTCTGTCTCTCTCGCTCTTATTCTCTCTCTCTCTCCCTCGTTTGCCTTTCGTACAGTTTGCCATAATCGGTAACGGACTTGCTTGCAAACATCGTATATCTCGAACCAGAACGTGGTGTCACGTGTTGCGCGTCCCGGTCTCTCTCTGCTCGTCGTGTGCTCTACCCTCGGGCCTGTGCCGTTCACTTTATTTTTCCAATTTGTCCACGTCGCAGCGAGGAGTGATGGAAATTAACGGTTGCTCAACGTAAGTCGACACCAAGAATTTAAATACAACACTATACAGCAATTTCTCGTGCGCGACTCGCGGCTACCGTTCCTACGATCGATCCACCGATCGATCGGTACTAATCTTTGACACGTTACTCGTTCTTGGGGGCTTGTTCTCCTCGGTTCGATATGACTCCTAGAATCGTCGAATTAATACCAAAGAGGAAATGAGATATGATACGAAAGGGGTGGGGGGGTTGCCAGTGAAACTGAAGTGAACTAAGTGTTTTCAAAACAGTGACCGAGAAAAATGAAAAACATGCGATGTACTCGGTGTCGCGTATTTGTGTTTATCTCTTTCTTTACTGTTTTTTTAGTATTTACTCTGTTGCGCGATTCACCGGTTTCTTTGCTATAACTTCTTTGAAATATTCGTAAACATTCGAAACGGTCGTAGCGAAGTTGAGAAATACATAGTCAAATTCAGAGGGCAGACAGTTTGTTTATGTATGGACCAATATCACTTAATTTATCTGTACTTTATCGCGTTGCACATTATTCCATTGCATTCGACTCGAGCACGTGTGCATTGATTTTTCCGATCACTTGAAAGCATCCATAATTATAATTAATACACGTTGTACTATTTTTTTTTATATATACATTGCATATATTACAATTAATCACGCAAAGGAGCACGTAAAGAAATATGCAAACACATAAGAATCTAGACAAAAGTCATTGCGTGAAATAATTTCTTCTCAATGCACGGACGTGCTCGTATATACATATGGAAAGGCATTTAATCGCTTAGAACTTGGCCAGAGTTCGAAGTAAACAGTTTCATTGTATCTGCGTCATTAGAACGTTTCGAATGTTTAACGCAAATAAGTATAGATATGTAAAGTGTTCCTATACATATTAATTTTAGCGGATTACTTCTCGGAGCTATAATACAATCGAAAGAATGTCGTAATTGTTATACAGCGAGCGCGCCCATAAATGAATCAAGCATGCCAGGCTAGGACACAAAAAATTGTGAAGCGATTTTTCCATTATGAGTCACTACCAAGATTATACTTAGCGTAAGCATTTGGGGCTTGGAGGGGTAAACATCGTAGGAAGCGTATCGTAAAACGCAGACGCGCTGAGTTTTGCTGGATTTCCGTCAGTTTTAAATTATAATTCCCTCCCAAGAATACCGGGCGATTTACGATCCTTGCTCGAATATACTTACGATTAGTTTCGTACTGTAATTAACTCGAGATTCGATAGTAGCTTCTAAGATTAATATTCGCTGAGAACGATTACTTTACCTCCCAGCATTATAATCTCAAGGAACCCGGTGAAAGTGGATTTGTAATTCTCTCGTTTTATTTGTTCGAAAAATCACGTTGCATACAGTGTACGCACGCTCGAATCCGTCTATAGTGTTCCACAGGAAATGTGTCAAATGACGTTTACGAGGAGAACCGGTTTTACGAAAGCTCTCGGGCCTCTCGCATTCCTGCGGACATAGCCCTGTTGATGGAGAGAATTCCATCCTCTTTTTTCCGTCCCCCGTCGATTCAATGCGATACATTTCATCTTTCAACCATCCGAAATTCAATTTCAGCTTTTAATTAACTCCACCTTAAGATGAAATTGCAAAACTCTAGTTTATCCAAAGAACGGTAAACGTATAATTTAAATTCTCTTTATTCCCGTCTGGTTTCGTGTTTTCCAACGCGGTGGGGCCTTTAAAAATCTTTTTCCGTCGTTAAAATCGAGGAATGCCACTTCAGGAGTCCGTAGACATCTGTAACTCCTTAAGTTCGCTGGCAGGCATATGGTTTCCGCGCGCAGTGCTCGTGCATGGCGCCTGGAGACCAAAGCACAGATCGCCTATCTACATATATAGCCTTCTCCCGCCGCGCGACCGTTCCCTCTAGCAGAGATCGAAGCGCATCGAAAAACTACGGAACACGGCCAAGGAAGCTGACAGAAAATATATCTTGGCGCGGGAGGGCGTGGGACGGGGAATCGTGGACGGGGCGACGCTATTGACGCGGATCTGGAACATCTGCACAATGTTGCTCGCCCGTGGTGCACCGTTCACACGATGGCCGAAACGTTACGGTATCGCAATCGTGCCCGAGAGATCTATTTCGAACACGACGTAGCAAGTTTTCTCGGTGACCTAGTGGCGTGAATAGAACTCGTTGTCAAGCGCGTCCTTTCGAAACTGTCTAGCGAAAACTTGGACAGACACGAGGTCTAGTTTTCTTCTGCTACTAGGTCGTTGCGCTTAATCATTTCAAATGGGGAAGCGGGCACGAAACGCGACGCGTGTCTCCGGGAGATTATTATAACGTTGATTGATGCCGCGTCACCTCGCGACGTAACGATTTCTGCTCTCCACGCCGAAACTCTCGATCTTCATAACCTATTTACTCATTTCTATCGATGGCGTAAGAACGTAGAAGAATAACAAATATAGTTAGAGTATTTGAAGGTTATTATATCGTCGGTTTGCTAGATGAAGGATTAGCAGAGCTAAGAGGAGTGATGTTTTCGGTAAATCGGTGGGAAACCTCTCGCGGTAGAGAATTATTAATTGCCACGAGTGCCCTCTAGTGGCGAGTATGTATAGTTCAGAAGTGACGCTCCTTCGGATAAAAATAGCTCGCTTTTAGAGTTAATTCCTGCAGATATCTCGAAATTAACCATTTCCTCAGATAGTTTTAAAGTTTAGAATCAGATAGTTTTAAAGTTTAGAAATCTACAGAAGAGGTTAGAGGTTCGATATTGCATCTTGTGATCAACTTTCACGTAGGTTTTCCTTCATGCAGAACCTACTCTCTTGTTCATTGGTACATAACCGGGTAGTGGTAATTGGTGAGAAAGAATTTCTTCTCTTCAGACGTAATCGAGATATCCTCTTTTTAGATAATCTTTCGTGTATATTCCGTTGGTTGTACACACCGAGCACGCGCTGAAGAAGTGCCCTAAATATAGCCCCCATTGCAAATACTCGGGGGACAGTATTTAGTTCAATACACGATGCTGTTGTTGTGTGTTTGTTTTCGTGGCTACTCATGGTCGCCTCGAAATCTGTCAGTGCGTAATCTCGCGTGTCGCGCGTGTTCTAGAAACAGCCAGATCGTACCGCTTTTCGCATGCTCGTTCGTGTATCGGTCACTGGTAAACCGTTCCTCGACGGTGTAATTTCTTTCTCGCACTTGACCTGGCCTGCTTACGGCTTTTCTCAAGATTAAGCCGCGTCGACCATTGATCCGCCATGATGGTACACAACGTAAACACAGGATAGTCCGCTTTCACCTATCGAACACCGTATTCGAAGGCGACTTGCATCCATCTCAACATTCTATCCAAACGTCCGTGAATCATTGAAATAAAATTCCTCTTTCTCATCCAAACAATAGTGACGCTGGTATGCATCAACCTCAACTCTTACAAGGTGTATATTTTCCAAATCAGAAAGCGACGTTCAGTTCCAAACATACAGTGGCTCGCAAAAATATTCGGGCACTCTTTAAAACCCCATAACTTTTTTAAAATTAATCCAAACGACTTGAGTTTTTTTTTTGAGAAGCTAGAGGGATTAGTTTGCTAAATGATATGATTCGTCGTTTTGAAAAAAATGCACTTGGTCGGAGTAGTAAAAAAAAAATAGTAAAGGGCGTTTTTTAAACTTTTTTTTTTGTGAATGAAAATTCAAAAAACCCGTTTGTAGATTTAAGTAAGTTATATACGTGTCTAAATTTTGATAGATACGTGTCTAGATTTTGATGAAATTTTAGACACGTATATAACTTACTTAAATCTACAAACGGGTTTTTTGAATTTTCATTCACAAAAAAAAGTTTAAAAAACGCCCTTTACTATTTTTTTTTGCTACTCCGACCAAGTGCATTTTTTTCAAAACGACGAATCATATCATTTAGCAAACTAATCCCTCTAGCTTCTAAAAAAAACTCAAGTCGTTTGGATTAATTTGAAAAAAGTTATGCGATTTTAAAGGGTGTCCGAATATTTTTGCGAGCCACTGTATGTCTCGAGCACGCGTACGCAGGAATTAAAAAAATATTCTTGGACCCCGTGCGTCGTCCCGTGAATTACTTGTATATACAGTATATCCCACCCGGAACACGACCGTCGTTCCTCGAGGGGAAACGGATCGTCGAAGACGAAACGTGACTTCCTCGACGACGGAGGGTCACGGTGTTCATACTTTCTTCGTTCCTCCGTGGTATTCCCGATATATACTCGTCCCCCTTCGTTAGCTGTTGTTGAAACGCGAAAAGCCAACCGCAGAGATACATACTGCCCTCTCTCCCCCCACG
This sequence comes from Andrena chrysosceles, assembly GCA_963855975.1. Lineage (NCBI taxonomy): Eukaryota > Metazoa > Arthropoda > Insecta > Hymenoptera > Andrenidae > Andrena > Andrena chrysosceles. The sequence goes on from OY979768.1 coordinate 7,124,383, forward strand.
TCTTCCCCACCCCTCCGCTGATACGTTGTTTCTTTCGCCGTCGTTGAAGTGAGCAACGCAGCGCGGCAGCAATAGCGACAGCAGTGGCGACAAAGGCGGTAGCGGCCGCATTCCTCTTCTCTCCTCTTTGTTCCTCTTCGCTTCTTTTCTTTTACTCCGTCGAGGAGGTTACAGATACCTGTTAGCAACGGCCGGACCGGGGGCATGCCGCCGTGCATGTATGCGGTTTACGTAGGCGCTCGCTAAAGCAGAAAAGCGGGTATTACCTATTTCAGCGGCGCGGTTATGCTGCGCCGTGAGCGCAGCGATCAAGCCTTCGGGCCACTCTTCCTAGCCAGATACCGCGGGATTTGCTGAAACACTCGAGACACTTGCGTGGAAATAGTAATTCGGGATTAGGCGCGGCATATCAGATTTCGATAACTACTTCATAATGGGAAGCTCTCCAAGTGCTACCACGCGTTTAATGTAAACGCGAGGCGAGATTGTAATCGACTCGATAAGGGGCCGTCGAGATAACCGTAGGTGATAAGGAACGTTATTGTAAATTGTAAGTTAATCGGAGGAGTCCTCGAGGTTTATGAAAGAAGGGGATTAGGGCTGGTTGGAATTATGTTACCGTGTTTGTAGCTTTTTGTACAGTTACTTGTATGTAGGTTTCTTGTACTTCTTTGCTCGCGGACTTGGGTTTTTGAATATTGTTTTGCCAAAAGTTGCTTTATTTATAACGCGCAGTTGGAGTCGTGGAAGTTTTCATGCGGGAGGAGTCAGCTTCTTTCCCGAAATTGAGGTCTTGCGTCGGCTCGAATTCTGTGAAGCCGAGAAGAGCACTCCCACACAAATGTTCCTCATTTAATGCTCAATCTGGCGGAACGAATTCCTCGCGGACGATTCCCCTGGCCGTCGTAATTGACTCGGGCCCGTAATTCGATTAAAACCTGGAACTTCGAGGGAATATCGCGTGATGATATTATTTTATTTTGGAATATCAAGGGCGTTCCAAGGTCATTGACGTTCTTGTAAAAATGGAACCCTTTTTCTAACATAGTCGTTCTGATTTCGAGCTTGTATTCAGAAAATAGAAACAAATGGATTCGCCTGGCTATTCCTTCTCTCTCTATTAAAACTAACTCGAATAACCTTGTTGTGACCTTGACACTTTCACCTATAAATAAGCGATAGCATCTCGAGATATCTGCCTAGTTCTTTAAGGCCCATATCTCTGCATTTTTTAGTTTAGTATGGTGCCCGAGATAAATTTCTTTCTAGATAGTAAGTGATTAAATGTTTTGAGCAATAAATTCATTCATGAAGACATACCCAAGGGAACGAACGGGATCTGTACAAGTATGAATAAATTAACCGGGAAGTTCTTATCGCTGTATAAAATCTGGGGAATATTAACTACCCCAATTATGTGTATTAATTTATTTTTTGGTGCTCGCTGTACAGTGGCGCTTCCTTTTCGCGTCTCTTTCCCCCACGCCCGAGAAAGTGCACGTTGCTTTCTGGATTCTTTTTCCACGGAATCCTTCGCAGTAGCCATTGCACTAGCAATGACGTTTCTCCTGTCTCTAAATAAGGAAATGTCTTACGCGCCCCCACTTTCGCGGTCCTCGGCGCGGCCGTTTTCGTCTATGTCGCGCGGGGCACTATGTATACACACGCGTACGCATATACAGGGTGTCCCGTAAGCTTACCATATATAGATTCCTCGGCGATCTGTCAATGTTCACGTTCACACATGGATGTGGGTCGTCCACATCTTAACCCGACCGTAATGGAATAAGTTGGATACCATTTATATTCACCTCCCACTAACCAATCTATTCCGCGATTCTCCATAATTACACATTACCCTCTTACCATTTTACTGCTCGCCTACAATATGAAATTAACATTGAATAGAAATCGAAGAATATTACGACCCAAAGAATTTCGCTCGCATTTTAAATCTACATTTTAGTTTACCGTCGAATCATTTAGCCACGGAGTACAATCGGAGACGGCGTTGGCCAATTTTAGAAGCGCGCGGAGGTGTAAGGAGTATCGCTGCACATTTCCTTTTACGTGGAATGTGCGCGTGCGTGGTGTTTCGCGATCGGCTGTGGCTGGGGGCCTTGGGTAAAAGCCACTGTGCTTCGTAAACGAAACGACAGGCGTCGTATCGGTTTTCAGAGATCCTCGCGACGCACCTTGGAAATTCGTGGAAACGGGGCCGAGAAATTGGAAGTCTGGGATGAGGGGAAAGTGTCGTGGAACCCTTAACGGTGGCCCTTGGGAGGCTCGGTAGGGGCCGATGACCGGATTGACCTGCAGTTCGCTTCATGCCGCCGCGGCATCCACCAACGGGCTCGTGCCACTTCGGCTTCGTTCCATTCTCGTCGTTCTACGTCTTCCTCTCTCTTTTGCCTGCTGCCTCCTGCGCGCCCGCTCCTTCGCTTCTTCGCTCGCTCGCTCGCTCGCGCCGAGCTTACTCTTTAAAACCCTCGTATTCCTTTCTTCGTGAGCGCATCTCTGGTTGCGTTCTTTCTTCTTTTTTTCCACTGTCGAGAGAGGAGGGAGAGAAGAGAGTCCCCCGTACATTTCGACTGGCACGGCGCAGAGTCTCTTAATTTTCCCTCTTCGTTCTGACTCCGATTCCTCCGCTCGTCCCTCCACCCTTGTCCCACTCCCACGATTTTCGTCCTCCTTCGTTCTCAGGCATTTTTTATACCCTCCTTCTCTCCACCCCTCTCTCTCTCTTTCTCTCTCTATCGTTCCGTCCCCCTCTCCCCGTTGGATTCAAGCCTCCCGCTCCGAGCTTCGAAAAGTAGGTAGGGTGAAAGGAATTCTCTGCCGTCTCCGTTTCCAACCCGGCACTCTTCGCTCTTCTCTTCATCATTCTTTCTGCTTGCCTTGAGTTGGGCGTGCACTCGCACGCACGCGCGCGCGCGCTCGCACACACGCGAGCCTGGGTCATTATACCAAACCGTATATTCCCGTACTGTACTCGCCTTTAGTCGGTCAGCTCTGCCTCGCGTTACAACGAAGCAGGTTCAACATCCACGGCTGTTACTTAAAGGCACTGGGCAACGATTCTGCTTGGACTATCGTTTGGTATCTCGGGCCCCGGGCGTCTCTAAGGATAGGATAGGACACGGCGAAGCGGCTTCGCTAGGCTTGCCCTTGAGCTCGCCGATAATTGCAATTAAACCGCTGTTTCGCCCTCCTACTTGGAATTGGTGTTTAATGTAGGACATTGAGAATCCGATCTGCTCTTTCATTCTTCGTGTTAAGAAGCTCGTGGAGCTGCGGGACTATTTTCGATGGCGGGATTTATAACTAGCTCAGTGATTCTCAACCGGTGGGTCGCGAAATGTTTTCTGGGGAGTCGGTTCTTGGGGTTTGTTTTTTAATGTTATTAAGTTAGAATTCTATTCTGAAATATTTATTTTTAATGTGTTTTTTTTACCGTATTAAATTTACCCTGCCTTATATTAGGGGGTTGTAGGTTCTTTGAACATTCTAAAAGGTTATCGCGACGCAAAAAATGTTAGCAAACTCCGCTCTAGCTCTTGCTATTTTATTTCCATCGCCCAAGATGTCACGCGTAACAGAAACATGCAACATTTAAGACACTTTGAATGGGTGTTATTTGTAAAACAAAATTATGAGCGAGTCTCGCAGGATAAAGTAAAAGAAGCAAACGGAATAGCTAGGAAGGGAAACGCTTGCGGAAGCGTAGGAATTTACATATCCGATGTACAGGGTGGCGAAGGAACGGGACTCGGGGCGCGCACGAATGGGGGAGCTTGGAGGAGGGCGACTGTGGTAACAAATAGAACTGTGGAAATAGAAAAGAGGAAATTTGGTGGGTAACGGGAACAGGAAAATAACGCTGCTCGAGAAGTCAGTAGGGTTGGAAGGGAAGAGTGGGCGCGAGGGGATTTCAAGATGGAGTGCGCGAGATGAACGCTGGATTTAGACGCGAAGAAGTGTGATAAGGGATGGAGAGGAGGAGACTCTGATCTCCAGGAAGGAGGAGCAGCGGGGATGAAGGTGGATTTAGGAAGTGGAAAAGCGGATTAAGAGTGCGAATGAAAAGAGCCCCTAAAGAAAGAGGGTTTATCGAGGGGACGGGGTTCGAGCGTGTGAATAGAATTGGGGCAAGCGAAGCACAGGGCCGAGAAACGTAGAGTGAAGGACCTGTCGTTGGTACAACAGGTGGTACAGAGAAACAAGATCGGTTGGCTCGTTTAATCCACGTCAGGTGGAAAGGCACGGTAGGAAAATTAGAGCGACGAAGTCTAGGAAATTAGATGGTAGGGGTGATAAGGCGCCGAATGAATGAGAATAAACGAGTAACTAAGAAATATGAATGGGAAGGGAGCGCGTGGTCGGAAGGTACCCATTTGTGAAACGGGGGAAGGGATCTAGAAACTAAAAAGAATACTAGGAAAGAGAGTGAAAAGAGTGGGTAGTAGTAGGAGTAGGAAGTGGTTATAGGAGTTACAGTCCAGTGAAATTAGACGGACAAATGGCCACTCTGCGGAATAATTCGCAGCAAGCTAATTTTTGTACAGGCCTTTTAAATGTGAGAACTGTAAGTAACTTTGACCGTCTGTGAAATTTTTAGCGGCGGTCAAGGGCGGATTCAGAGGGGGATGATAATAAAATAAGAGCAAGTGTAATAAAATAGAAAAATATTATGCCATTGTGTACTATTCTGTATAAATAATTAATGTGAATTTAATTATTTAGGCTATAGTATCAGATAGAAATATTAAAATATAAATTACAAGCAAATTTTAAATCTTGTAAAAGAAGGTTTACAAATGTACTTATGTACTTTTATATCTTTCGCCCCCTCCAAGAAAAGCTTATGGGCGTTTCTGACATATTGTTTAAAAAGCCGAGATATAAAGTCCCATACAGATATTTAGCTTCCTGTGAATTATGCCGCAGGCAAATCCTAATTTCACTGGACTATTAGTAAAAGTGAAGGGCTCTTTGGAAAGGCTCAAAGGAGAGGGAATAAGAAGCGGAGGCAATTTGAAGTTCGCGAAATGCTGAAAGCCACCGGGAAAGTAGAGCCAAGTGGCGTGGCGACACCAGATAGCATAAGTTGATGCAAATGCATAGCAGGGGCGAGCGGAACAGGCGTAAAAGAGTGGTGCGTAGCGATACGTGGGTAATAGGATCGTACCTAAGACACGCGAGTTCTAGCGTGAAACCTAAAGGCGGTATAGAGCAAGCTGGTGAAGAATGCCGATAAAGTCCTTGTAGCTCGAAAGTGACCGGGTCGTTGTAAAATCGGCGTACGCACATTCCTCGCGGCAAAAGCCACGGAAAGGTTCCCCCTGGAGTTTTGCAATCGGAGGCTTGGTTCTTCAGATGCGAACGATTAAGATTTCGGGGGTGCGACTTCCGGCGCGCGCTATTTAAATCTCGGCCGTCGAGCGGGCTGTTGTTGCGCGCGCCTCGGGCCTTCGTTTCGATGTTTCACTGGTTTAATTAACTCGATACCGTTCTGTTTCGGTCGACATTGAAACTCTACCTCCCCTGTCCGTCAGGAACAGCGGCCAATTGTGCCCGCGAGTATTTCGCGCCCGTAGCCTCTCAGCGGCAGGGTTTTGCAATTGTTTTGCGTAATCCAACCCCGCTGACGTGGTCGCTCTGTACTCGATGCGATAAAAACTTATAATTGCTCTATTTTCGAGCGGCTTCCAGAGAATACAGCGGTAAATTCCTGTGCCCGATATTTTTAACCCGCTGTACCCGCCTCGGGCTACACCGCGGATGTTAGGAGCCCGCGATTTAATGTTGTATAAAATTTCTCGGGCACCCGATTTATAAATATAATCCACCGGCGTGACTCACTGCAGTGAAAATAAGTTATGAATTGCCTAAGAGGCTTGGCCACCGCGATATACCTACGGCCCCTGTGACATTGATTTAAATTGGAATTCGAAACGGTATTAAAAAAATGTATTTTCGTCCAAGAAACTTATATTTGGCGCGATAATGAGCGACGGGTGTTGGCTTACATCTTTGTAACCGATCCATTTTACGTTGTTCGGTGGTATAATGTAATAAGGTTACCAGTGTCGTGTATTAGAGGGTAATATATCGAGTGATAGATTTGTTAATACCGATTGTAAACCGATTGATTTATTCTGCTTGGATGTGCAGCGAGTGTCAATTGGATCTTCAGAAACTGTTGAAAGATAACTCTTAGATGTCTGATAATGGCGTTGGGGGTCGAAGGAATTTTTAAATCATTTTAAGTGAAGGTTAAGGGGGAAATCGAGGAATGGTCATTTTTCGCGATTTTACGATTAACTGGAACTACAAATCTGTAGAATCATAAAGGGTGATAACGTTAAATATTTGGTATAGGTACTGGTTAAAAACAGGAAATGTCCATGCACTGGAACAAAATTCATACGGATTCTCCCCACTCTTTGCCTAAGCATAAGCTTCTGTATCAAGGTAAAACCAGGAATTATTTAAGAAGGAAATTATATAAGAAAAGTAAATTCATTGAATCTTGCTTCTTTACTGGTGGACTAAAGTATTAAAACATAAGTTTCTCAATTAAGCTGTTTTGTAGCATTCTCTGTAGGGTTTATACAAAAACCGATTTTTGAAAAAAATGGTTTTCGAATTCCACTATTCCCAAAAAAGCTGTTTTCCAATTTTCACAAAAAATATATAATTAAAATAGTAAATAAATATTTGGACTTATTTTAAATTTTCCATTTTCCTTAATATTTATGGAATTACACAAATATAACAAAATAGACTATAGGTACTCTATCTATACAAAAACAAATGAATAAAGAATCAAACTAAATTAACTAAAATCCGTACAATTTTGGAGTTCATCTAATATTTATGGATCTACAAAAATATAACACAATAAAATAGCCTGCATACAAAACGAAATGAAAAAAAAAATCTAAAATACCTAAAATCCGCACAAAATATAAATCTTTTACTATGGTCGCAAATTATAAATCTTTATCCCATTTATCTTCAGAAAATATAAACTCATGAAGATTAGTTTTTAATTAAACAATTAATTCATTTCTACATATTAATTCTAGTATCTAAAACCAGTTATTTAATTTTAAAACCCCGTTTTCGAATTTTACAAAAATTATGAATAAAAGCCGATTTTTCAACAGGGTTCTTAAAACCCAACAAACCCTAATTCCCTGTTTCCTCCCTTACCCTTCAAATATGGGTTGCCTAGTGAGCGGGATCGTCAGCGAGTTAAATAATGTTCGTCTCCGCCACACGATCTCCTCCTTCAAGCATGTGATCTGTGTCATGGATCGTAGTCTTCATGATTACGACATCGGTGATGTCATAGACGCTGCACCTATACCGACACCAACACTGTTCTCCAACATCATTGCCTACGCTTAGGTAGAGATTTGTCCCGGCGTGGTTAAGGTGGTCGATGAAGAAATTCAAAGAAAAAACTTCCCCGAAACCGTGGACTTTTAGTCACAACTTTTATGCCACGACGCACCTTACATAGCATCTTTAGCGTTCTTCCACTCCGAATCAATTATCAGCTTCGGATCTCGTCTCAAGTATCTCTTCTCCTTCAAGGATCTTTTTAACAAACGAGCTCGCTACCCTCGCCAGAGATTCTCTGCACTCTTCAAAATATCCTGATAGACAGTCAAGAAATAAGACGAATCTCTTCAAGTACTTGGTACATTCCACTAACTGTAACTTTCGGCATGCTTAACGGCGAAAGAAAAGTTACGACACAGGTGTCACGTGTGGCTTACGGTACACTTCGAACCCTGCTTTTAAACAGTTGTTTCATGCGCCGTTTTGCAAATGACGTTCCGAGTGTTATAAGTATTTACTTGATAGCAACGACGAGTCGTGCTTCTCAGAAGAAAATCAAGTAAGTGAGTCACGCTGTGAGTCAAGTACACGGAATAATGGTCATTCTACTCATTGCTTTCTGGGGACATTTCAACGATTTTTAATAATAGGAGCAATATATTATTTGAAGGGTAAGGGGGAATTGAGGAATATCCTTTATATAGGGTAGAAGTCCCAATTACTGCAAGTGTCCCTATTACTACCACTTTATTTATTTTAGTTAATAAAAACGTAACGTTTAAAGAATATGTACCATAATAATAATAAGAGGAAGCAGAAGAACAGTTCCAATTTAATAATAATTTTTTTGTACCATTCTTTATACTTTACGTTTTTATTAAGTAAAATAAATAGAGTGGTAGTAATAGGGACACTGGCAGTAATTGGGACATTTACCCTATACTATATTTTCTTGATGGTAACTAAGACTACAAAACTGTCGAATCAAAAAAAGTTACAAAGTTCAAACGCCCCCGTAAAATAACGTCAAAGATATCCCAGACTCCTCACTCCACCTAAGCCAAAGCTTCTGTCGTCAAGGTAAACCAAGAAATTCTGATAAAATAACGCACATCCCCCAAAGAGATGCCCATTCCCCACCCAGCAAGCGAAAGAAATGCGAATATTACGCGTTACTGTTGTTTTGTTAGATTCCCTGTTTTTTTCCTTACCCTTCATTCAGTTTACTTAAGTGTACCCTGTGACGAATCAGATAGGAACAACTCGTGTTATACTACTAAGCTTCGCATAATGGTTCCTCGTGATCCTCCAGTTAAACTTCGCTGTGCAGTTGCGTTGAAGAAATTTATTGGGGAGCTCGCTCCCAATGAGCGCAGTGATAAATTGCCGAAAGTAAAACAAAGGAATCGCGACGGGGAGCGAAAAGCGCATGGAAGCCAAGAATATAATACAGCTGATGTCAGCTGTAATGAGCAATGTTGCTAAAACTGGACATGATGCTCTCCGCTCTTCCTGCCCGCGCGAGTCCTGCCCTCTTCATTCACATTCTCGTTCTCCGCGTCCACGGATTCGGGGCAGAATAATTTGCGATTCCTGCGACCGCGGTTTCTGAAATGAATATCTCTGGGAGCCTTCGGCAATCTTCTATACCTACTTCTGCGAAAGGGGTCATTGTCAACTACTGGGGTCTAGATTTCCAAGATCTAGATGATCCGTCTTTTAGCGAGATGTGAAAAAGATTCAGGGAGATTGAGGTCACGAACGTAGCACGTAGGAAATTGTTATCGACTACTTAGCTTCGTGAATTTTTATTTCCATAGGAAACATATTTTGGGGCACAAATTGTTGTTGCATTTATATTCACGCTTTACTCAATTTGTTTTTGGTGAGGGTGCGGTTGATTATATGGATTGTATTTTCTGTTGCAGAGATCGCGAAAGTGCGGGCGAGTCTATTCCAAATCAGTGGTGTGAAGAAGGAGCCGCTGATTTTGCCGGAACCAGATGGCGAAATCACGACACTCACAGAAAAGGTCTATGTACCCGTCAAAGAACATCCAGATGTAAGTATTATCAGCTTTAATTATTTTAAAATGAAGAAGAATGTTTCCTAGAACTCCCTAAAGCAATGGCGTCCTCAAAAGAGGGGCAAGTGGTCCTAGCAACCCCAAAGAAGGGGTTTTGTAAAAGGAAAAGAAAAATGGATTTTATTCTTTAATGCATTTTATTGAATTTCAATTAAGTATATTTTTATCTCATCAACTTCACTCCCCCAAGATCAAATCCTGAGTGCGCCACTGCTTCGAAATAAAATAAATAGAAATAGAATTTTGAAGAGCTGTATTTCATTTGTTTCTTGTCCCTTTTTTACAGTTCAACTTTGTTGGAAGAATTCTCGGACCACGCGGGATGACGGCTAAACAGTTGGAGCAGGAAACGGGATGTAAAATAATGGTCCGAGGAAAAGGTTCCATGAGGGATAAGAAAAAAGTGAGTTTCCATCGTCGCTTGAAAGTTGCTGATAATTCCGCGACAATATGGAATCCTTTTGCAAAGCTAAAAGAGCAACTTAGGCCCCTCGTAAATTTCCATCCCCTTTTACAAGACCACCCATATTAACTCGATAAAATATTAATTATCTTAACGTTAAGCATTTACCATAGTCGGTATCCTTCGCATCAAAGTTCCTCCTAATGCTTGAATGTTATAACAGAGAAATCTACTTAGAACGAAATTAATACTGACCCGCTCAAGTGAAATATATTTCTTTCAAGCTGCATGCGATGTGTAAGAGAGAGTTTAATCGTAAGTACGCACGTAAGAACAATTATTCATGCCCGGAATCTAGATTCATTCTCGAAAACTGTTCGTAAAAGTATTTGCCAGCGTAATGAATCGATGTTACAACCTTGACGTTAGAAACTAATGTACCTCTGTTCGTCGTAAAGTTGTTAATAAAATTAAGAAAGGCTGTACAGCTAAAGTGAAAGTTCACGTTCCGATCCACGTCTCGTGGGTGCATCTTAGAAAATGCCGGAGACGCGGGATCTATCGATGAATGAACCGTTGCGGGATTGTATTACACGTGATGCATCATAACACAATATTAATTCGCACCAATTCGTTTATTAGGAAGAGTTAAACCGGGGTAAACCGAACTGGGAACACCTGACAGACGAGCTGCATGTTCTATTGACAGTCGAGGATACTGAAAATCGTGCCACTTTGAAACTCGCCAGGGCCGTAGAAGAAGTGAAGAAGCTTCTTGTTCCCGTGGTGAGATAGTTCCTGTTATTAACCATACGAACTGATGTCATTACAGCATTCTTCGCTTCCCCCAGCACCTGCCCACTGTTTTATCCCCATGCTATCCAAGTCACACACCTCCCTTAGCTGCGTGTTAACATCCCTTACGTTTAAAGGAGAAAGAGCAATTGGACATAGTCCTGAATAATAAGCAAGTGAATTAGCCGATACTCAAGTCTCATCTCATTGCGATTCAACTAACGTTGATAACATTCACTAACATCTGTGCAATAACTTGTTCCACACAGTCGCTACTCAAACTCCCTTACCACATTTCAAAACATTGAACTCACAGTCCGATTCATCTATCGAACGTCTAAGACTCGCACGATCGCCGTAAATGCATTTCTTATCAGTCACCCTCGGTTGTTAGCAGGCTGACGGAGAGGATGAGCTAAAGAAACGACAGTTAATGGAGCTCGCCATTATAAATGGCACCTATCGGGACTCCAACACGAAAGTTGCTGCAGCTACAGGTATACAATTTAAATCACAATCCTTAATCCATTAAGTAAAAGTTCCATATTCTAAATAGTATTCGCACAATGCAGCTAACTGCGCTCGAGTATCTCCGTCGTTATATATTTACCGCGTTAATGACGGTAGCCAGAACGAAATCGGTTTTAAACGAGCGTAGCTAGAGTTAATGGGGATAAAGTTAATGGGGGGTAGCCAAATACCACAGTAGGAACTACTGGAGGGTAATGAACGAAGCTAATCTCTCATGACCTTGAATGGCTAAATTGATTCTCCTGAGATATCCACTTCTCCCGGAATATTCGACTTGAGCAGAGTTAAGAGTCAGTGCAGCATTCGATGTTTCAGCCTGCGATGAGGAATGGAGACGCGTCGCAGCAGCTGCGGCGGAGACGCAGCGGCTCCTTCCAGGCCTGGCTACGCCCATGAGGACACCCAGCGCTCCCTTGGGTGCACCATTAATACTCTCACCACGGATATCTGTACCAACCACCGCGGCTTCCCTTCTGAACGGATCCGGACCCCCAGGATCGCTACTCTCCGCCGGTGATCCACACGGGCTGATCTACACGCCGTACGCCGATTATGCTAACTATGCGGCCCTGGCAGCCTCGCCACTTCTCACGGAATACACCACTGCTGATCATTCTGGTGGGTTGTTTGCTCGCTGATCTTTAGTTGCAACGTCGTTTTCTCTACGAGTATTTCCACCTTCTGTCCCTGTTTCTTTCATTCTGCCCGCCGTTTGATCCTCTCCGCCCTCGTTCGCTCCGGCACAGGCCAGACAGAGCGTGCCGGGTTACGCGCGAGAGAAAGAGGGAGATGGATGAGAGACGAACGAAAAGAGATATACACGGGCGTACATATCTGCGGCTTCTACCCGGGGACCTGGTGACTCCGGGCCGACGGTTCTTTGTGGAGAATATTCATTTCCGGTGAACAACAGCGTTTCTTCTTTCTATTTATTTATGCTCTTCTCTTCCTCTCTCTAATGGAAGCCCCGACACGCGTTGTCTACTCGAGTAGTAATTATCGAGGGTGGCAGAATCTGTCGAAGAAACGTACGTGCGCTATGGTTCCATTTATTTCTTTATTCTCCGGGAGAAACATTTATGCGACCACCCGTGCAAAGTGGTGTTTAATCGACTTCGTCGTTTAATGGTATTTTCTCCGCTTTTAGCAGACTTGCGGGGATTTCGTGGAATTGAACGATGGGATTATAGAAATTGAAGGTTTCTATTTGATTTCGTTTTCGATATCCTAAAAGTGGAGGGAATCATTTAAACAGGACACTTTTTGCAAAACTGCGGATTTAAAGATATTCTTCCACTTATTCGACGAATGTTCTCCACAATTAAACGAAAGAATGCATGTAATCGAACCGGTATTCTTCTCGTTTATGTCTACAAAACAGTAGTTAAGATTACCATTCTTTCGGTTGCATGTGTAATTGGTTGTTGTTATTATTATTACTATTATTATCATTATTATTGCTATTATTATTGTAAGCTATGCATAATATTATTGATATTATTATTGTTTTCGTCATCATCCACCATATGATCATCACGATCATTATTTTTATTGGTATTATTACATCATGTTTCATTGCCATCGTCATCGTCATTCGAAATTACCATAATGAGGATTACTCTGATATTAATGAACGATCGTTAAAAATTAAGGTAAACGTTCAGGTAATAATACTAGTTGATAATATTTTTATTACACCTTTTTTTTGTTTCTATACTATAGCAGAATCGAATCAGTCATTTGCTAGTCGTGTCAGATGATTATATAATCCGGCGTTGCGATAACGCTCCATTTTTAAAGTTAACAGTGAATAAATAGAGTCGTATATCGTAGAAAACGCGCGCGGGGAAATGTTAGAATTTAAAGAGGGCATAGAATTCTAGGAATTCTATAGATTAGTGGTATAGCGATGCTAGCTCAGAAATGATATCGGCGCCGAAAAGGTATTTGCCCGAGAGCAATTGAGAAATTAATTCTTTAGCTTGTTTTATAGATAAAAATAATTATTCATTCGCGGATTTACTTACGGTCTCTTTGACCATTTTCGAAATCTTTCGAAACATTTTATTACAAATACGCTATATAGTACATCACGTTACGTAAAAATATAATTTATCACGTTTATTTTATACACAGTTTATCGTAACATTTAGAATGTGTTCAATGCCATTCTCTTGAGATTTTTTTTCTTTATTAATTTGATACCGTTGTTAGTCTTATTTAAATATTATCGCTCGTTTTATAAGAAACGCGGACACTTAATGCATACCAGTATTTAAACAACAATGTGGTCTATCCGTGCAATGCAGATATTGTATATATCGATATTACCAAAAAAAAGAAGGGGAGATCCACTCCTTTATTCTTTTAAACAAAATACTCGGTTATTTTATAGTGAATCTTACGCGTACGAATTCGTTACCATTTGTTACACAGAGTATAGGTCGTAGGTGTGTTCAACGAGTATGGTACGCTCGAAAAGTGCGGGTAATTGAAAAAATGATTACGATGTGCAAATTAAATTAATTAATGAAGTATGTATCAAAATATAACTCTTATGTTCAATATTTATTTAGTTCTCATGTTCTCTTTGGTGCTATTACTGCATTTATTGTGTTAGACAAACATCTTATCTAGCAGAAATGAATTGTTTCTGTAGAAATTTAGGAGTTTAGAAAAAGCGAGAGCATTTAACAAAATAAATACCATGATAATAGTAATGGGAGAATTTTATCAGCGACCATTTACGTTTAGAATTATAATAGCTGTTTCTTTACATTGAATTTGAGTAAAAGTCACTTTTCGCACGTACCATAATTTATAACACACTTTGTGCTTTCACTTAGAACACTTAAAAGGACACGAAGAAGAAGTGAATGCGCGTGTGTCATTATATATATATATATGATTCTTTGGTGCATTGATATATATTTAATTAATGAATCGAATATTATTTATTGTTGTAACTTTTAATATATACATCTACAGGGTACGAATTAGGAACGAAAGTAAGCCAATTTCTCATGAAGACAAGCATTAGAATTATTTTTAAACCGCGACTCTTCGGTATTTGCTACTCGCGTGCATTTATTTAAAGTTAAATTCTCGCCGCAGCGCTCTTGAAATTTCAAAGGCTGGCCCCCGATCGGTATAATACGGACATTGCAATAAATATTTAAACACTTTATTGTGTAAGGAACAGAATTGCGACTGCTTATTTATATATCCACGTTACATTGAGTGCATTTATATATTCTTATCACGGTTTATATAAAACTAGTCGAGATCGTTTGGTAGGAAGAAGGTATAAATGTAATTAGTGCCATTTTTCAAGTAGGTGCAAACGATTAACTTAATTCTATACACTGTCAAATATTAATGTTATACTCTCCAGAAAATTAAATTCCTCTGTGATTACGAAGGGCAGCTTTTATTATTGACCGTAATCGATTTTTAGCGACTTAATCTCGAATATAAGAAACGTCGGAGCTACTGTTAAATTATCGTTTTAATTGTCATGAGGAATTCGCTTATTTCCAATTGCGAATGTATTGCGAGCACCATTCGCGCGGTATGAATCGAAGATCACTTTGCATTTGGTATAGGGAAATCTTTCGAGCCAAGAGTAAGGCCACTTCGTACATTTTGTACACGAGTACCACGTCTATTTATTAATTTTTATATAATATCGTTAAGTAAAGTTGAACGAACGCTTAATATCTTACTGTACGGAAGTTCAGTATAGACTTATACATGCACATCCGTCTTTCGGAATCTCCTTCTTCGTGCAGGGAAATCCATCTTAAGTTATACATTTGGTAATTCTTATATTTTTCAATCGATGATTAATCTCCGATCTTTTATTCGCTTTGTCCGAGAGATTAGGCGTCGCATATCTTGTGTAATCAGCGAAATTAAGTTAGGCAAATGTTTAGGAGCTTCGATGCATTGAGGAAGCAAGATCGAAGGACCGATATGCAAGAAATATGAAATTGAATTATTTAAATGAACGAGAAAACGAGATTGCGCCATAGATATGAACGATCTCTTTCTCGTTCGTCGGATACGCTAAGCCATACAGAAATATATTTTGTAAATATACTTTCTTATAGAGAAAGAAACGTATTATCGATATATTTAAATGTAGAAACTTGTATTCTATCGATAGATGGTAGCGATGATTTTGTAAATTAAAGATAAATATTTTTATACATTTCTATCTTCTCCATTTCTGTTGTTCTAGAGTGAGTGAGTAAATAATCTCGATTATTTACTATTTATATTGTAATATAAATGGGGTATAAGATACAATTGTAATGCACATTAGGTAATCTTTTTTTTTTCTTCTAATAGATCGAACTTTTCGTTTATGCGTATTTAGTTTATTTCCGCCGATTGTTGCTTAGTATTCTTCCTCTTCGCGCTCGAAATGTCTCTGGCTTATTATATGCTGCAGTTGCAAAGAAGCTGGTCAAGAAGTACTTCAAAAAGTTCATTAATGCCATTCTATTTTTAATGTTCATTGTTTATGCAGTATTTTCTTCCTTTAAATTCCATAGAATCCATGAAACTTGTAGGTCATAGATATAAATAATAGCTCTACCTCAGAAGAGATTTAAAAATATATTATCTATGTAGTACGCTTGAAAATACTGGAATCACTTTTATAATTTCCAAGAGTTCAGTGATTTTAATACTGCCGAATCAGAAATTCAATAGAAATTCATTGTAAAAGATGCTTAGGGACCAAACGGATGGTTTACCGAGGACCGATGATCCTGACGTACATTTATGATAATGTGTAAATAATACATTGAAATGTAGAATGCAGTTTTAATAGTTTCACGAATATCAGTAATGTTTATCATTCTATTTTCTACGATAAGTTGGAGTTATCCCTTGAAATGTTATTTTGTCCTACCTCGTAAAGGATACTTTCAGCTAGTGTAATGAAATTTCTTTCGCTGGAAATAGTCATCTACAAAACGTAGATTATTAATCAATAATGTACACTTATAGAAATGAGAGTAACTGTACAAAGTAACACCCGACAAGGGAAAAGATAATTCCGTTTATACAATATATTCGATTAAGTACCTTCTAGTTGAGAGTGTGAAGAATTTATTGTCTAGAACACGATAAAAATCGTATAAATTGTCTCACATTAATCCACTGTTATTTAATTGTATTTCAATAAGCGAAACTGTGAGTTGTGAATACTCATCATTCCTCTGAGCAGAAACAAAAAAAAAAGAAACAGAAAAACAATTGAGCATTGTCAATTGGCTTCTATAAGTATAAAGCACAAAGGGTTTTTACTTATGAAACTTGCGCAACATAGAGGTAGTAAGTGGCGTTGCAAATGCATCGATAGAATTTGAAGACCGAATCTCTTTCCATTAAAACAACTTACTACCCTTATGTTTCAAGGTTGAAGCTCACAATGGAACGCAAATTGATTAACAGCGACAGCTAATTAATTAGACTCCACAGTGGTTGTTGGCGAGCGAAGACTGCTTGCAATAGCGAAAAAATATAATGGATCTATCAGCTTGCGTTCCTGGAACTTATGCAAAAGCTTTTAATTCAATCTTATTGTTTATAGCGGCAGTTAAGTGACTTGCCGAGGACTGGAAAATTGTTAATGCATGTGGAAGCAGACGTATTAAACACATTTGTATGTTGGGGACAGGTGCAGCAGCGGCTGCGAAACAGCGTAGGCACCTGGGTCAGATTCGCGAGCACCCTTATCAAAGGGCTGGTGCTTTGTCGTGAATCCGGAGAGCGTAATCACGATACTGAACGCGCCTCCGCGAAGAGGTTAGTCTTCCATAAACGTTAAATATATATTTCTCTGTTTTAAGTTTACTGTAATACTCTGTCACTGTACAGGTGACATTGTACCAGTGGTACGTACATGTCCTTTTATTTTTGTTTTACACACAGCTTACGTACGATACTTGTAGGGAAATTCTTTCGCAGGATGCTTAAAATCTTTTCTCAGGCTTCCAAGTTTTTGTATTCCAAAAGTATAAGTAACGATAGGAGGAGCGTATCCTTTAAAGGGGTAGTTCACCCTCGGTAGCCCTAAAAAAGGCCTTTTTTTCAAACGCAAATTGTAACGTGATAAATAACAGTAGAGGGGACATTTTTTCTAGTTTTAATCGTTATTCTATGAACTTTAACACAAAAAAGAAATGTTTAAATAACCGCTCGGGGAAAAGATAATACAATTTTTATGTTGAAAAATACGATTTTATCGATTTCTTGTATGAAAAATATTTTTTATCTTTTTTTAAAGAATTTATCTCGAAAAACTGCTCTCGACACATTGTAGGGAACGGTTTTTTGCATATCTCATTAAATTTTCATCCAAATCGTTGGAGCGGTTTTCGAGATTTTATGTTCACCATCAAACGGTGCACCGCGTGCACCCTTTGCGTTTTTACTCACAACTTTGATGTACATAGAGATATTTAGACTTTTCTTTTTTTGCGTTAAAGCTCATAGAATAACTATCAAAACTAGGAAAAATATCTCTCTCTACTGTTACTTATCATTTTACAATTGGAGTTTGAAAAAAGGCCTGTTTTAAGGCAATCGAGGGTAACCTACCCCCTTAAAAGCAGGTAATGATTCTACGAAACAAACGAGGTTTCTCGATATTAGAACGACACTCTCTTCTAATTTACGAAGAGGAAGAAGAGTGATATATCTCAACGTACGATCAGTATTCTAGATTTAAAGAGCATGTAAATATAATAGGTTCTGTTAAATTAGCAAACATGCGATGGAAGCTCTGGTACATGTAGTTCTTCGTTACATGTCACATGTTTGAACTTAGTAGCTTGAAGTTTCAAGATAGTGTTAACTCCCCGCAATTAGGTGTAAAGAATACACAGTTCTTACCTTCCCTTTGTTTCTTCCTTGCACCGCAGTGCAAGAAGGTGAATTACAATGGGAATAAGGTATGGGTGCGCACCTACCCATTTCTTTTACACAATCGCCTAGAATCTCTACGCATACAGAACTTTCTAAGAGCAAGAAATGATTTAATGGTAAACTGACAAAACAAGGAGAAAGCGAAGCGTAGAAGAGAAGCATTGAGACATGCTTTAACGAAAACAAGGACAATATAGTATTTCTTTTAAATAGTTGTATCGTAATACAGTTATTTGATAGAATTAGACGCATACGTCTACCTCCGAGATGTGTAATGTTTCTTAAGGAAACACCATATTTCAGAATTGATCAATTTTCTTGGCAACTTGTGCCTGTGGAACAATTATTGACCTTTCATTTAATTTGCCTCTTTTTGCGTGTATGTGTGAGCGCGTGCACGCGATGCACTCGCATTTTAAATAAATGTTTATATGAAACATAAACGAAGTAATTTTCTTATGTCGAACGAACGTAACAGGGGTGGTACTACGATACGATGCGAAGGTTCAAATTATAAAAGAGAGACGTATTTGTTAATCAAGTATCTTAACATCGCTTTTCAAAATTTCGATGTCTTCGTTCCGTCTGAATCCAGGATATCATTTTTCATAGCAACATGCGAGCCCGAAAGCGTCTGAAATTCATATGTACGTCATGATCACTAAATCGTTGCATTTTATCAGCGTCTCAGGAAGAATATTAATCAAACTAATTTTTTGTTTATTTTTCAGTAATTTTTATTAATCGACTTTCTCTGATACGTAACAAATTTTTTTGGTGAACTTCGTCGCGGTAAACTGAAGTTATATAATTAAGCCCTAAACTTGCATCCTGTCCTCCTTTATGTATCACCACTAACAAATTGCCACACATAATTTACAAATAGCACCTTTTGTTATTATAGATGCGATTTCACCTATTACTCGTATCGTATAACTTATATGCATTGTCTTTACGAAACTAACAAAAATGCTCCACATGGCCAAGTTGACACTAACTTGATGTTTCTATTTACATACATTTTTATATAGTGTGTATTATAATATGGAATGTTGAGGAAATACAGATAAAGGCCTTTCATAATTTACAGTCGAAGTCATATACGCATGTAACGGAATTTAAGTAAACTTAACACAAATGTAAAGATTGATAGCCAATGATATCACGGGAGAACGAACATTGTAGTTAAATTTCAGCCGCAAAGGCAATTGCTTCCGGCATAGTACAGAGATACTTTAGTGGTTCTCCCTCGTACGTTACTTCTATTAGGTAATTGCATTAACTACAGTTATATAATGTAAACTACTTAACACTGTCCGATATACTATGCTTTTTGTTTTTGAAAGTTTGTACATCTTAGATATGCGTAATTTCATTGACCTTTCAACGCCTGCTTGCCGACAGGACTATTAATTAATTTGTCACAGTTAATAATTATTCACAGTAATAGCGTTGCCATAACTATGTATTTAATATCATACATGTATGTACGATGTCACTTATTTTAACGCTGCTATATGGTGGCAGGTGCACACCCATGCTGCCTATAAAATTGATGTAATAGTTTTTGGGGAATAACGAGGGCTACTCGCATTTTGAGTAACTAAAGTCATCTTATCATCACTACTCTAAGGCTGCTTTTGTTTTTTATATACTTCTAGAACGTTACATAATTTTATGGATTTATCCTCTCGACTATCCTATGCGCGGGGAGGGCACATGATTCTTTTGTTTTTTTGTTTGCAAAACTTACAGTCAAGATAGTTTTGATAGAAAAGGAAAGGCATCATAAATCACGATTATAAGTCTGATACATTTACAACTTCTCTTATCGAGCCTTTCCTACTTTTAACAGAACTCCGCCCGTGGAATCAGAGAATTGTTAATTGTAAGATCACAAAGGACACTTGCAATTAAAAATTCTCGTACAAGGAATCTTTGTCATATCACGTTTTATGCGAGATAAAAATGCTTAAACACTAATATTGACTGAAAGAGAGTGCGAAGCAGTTGCTTGTTGACTATCGTTCATTACATCTGTTCCTTCTAATGTTAGCTACGTCGTCTTACTTCGATTTACAAGGATGCATTTATTTATCCAGTCAGCCTTGACTTTAATCAGAAGTAAAGCGAGTTTTATTAGCGAAGGCATTGCTTCCCACTAACTACATTTCTTTCGACTATCGAACTGTTCAGAGACTTAATGTTAACATGAATCAGTCATTATTAAATCACTAACAAACTGTTTTTTCTTTTCTTTCTTTTTAACCTTGGTTGCCCATGGCCTATAGGCTTGGAGTGCTAACAATGGAATCCACTCGCCCCGTGCTAACACCTGGACTCTGGAACAACATCCGCGTTCGATCGGTTCACCAACCACAGATGAGACCACCTTCGTCGTTCGCATCACCAGCCCTGTTCGTCAAGTTAATCCATCCTGTATCCTCTTTGTGTCTTGAAATTTTGTTTTAGTCTCGATAGAAATAAGTCGCTTTGCTCGTTTCACCGTCGTCCGGTAATTAGCTGAGCCACTCGCCAAAAGCGCAGAAGAGAGTGGTCCAGGCATCACTAAGCTCTGTGAACGATCCCTTTAAATTTCGATTAAACAAAGCCTCACAAGTTCACAGAACGCGGTAAGAGTTAAAAGTCTCGAATTCCCATTGGGAACGAATGGCAATTTTAAGGGATCTCTCGTATTAAAGTTGCTCTTTCGATTCCACTGCGCTCTGGCTTCGAACAGACGATCCGCCGTGGAATTATCACGACGCTAACACAGTTTATCATTAATTCCTACTTCCGAATAAAACGATCCCTCGTTTCTGTAAGTACCGAACCATTCGAATCTTATATTTTCCTTACGTTTCTTTCCGTGCGTAAGAACCATCGATTTCTTATCGAACTGTCCATTTAAAGTGTTCCTATCGTAACGAGAGAACACGAGAGCTTTTTAACATTAGAACGCCGACTTATTTATTGTTAAGACGCAAGGTCTCGGTCCCTTCTCCATGCAGCACAGAAATTTCTCGTTGACAAAGTTGCTCGCCAGAAACTGTAAAGCAAACTTCTCCCCGTGATGGTCGAATTAATTTTCTCTAGTACTTACGTCGTTGATAGAACACAATAGAATGAGGGGGAGTGGGTGAGAAACGAGGCAAAAAAGTATATATACTATTATATATTGTGTATAATTAAGAGGATGATAATGTTCTCATTGTAATAGGTGCAATATAAAATCAAAATTCTTCGTTTTGATATTTTTTACACGGAAGTGAAATTATTAATGCTAAGTCTAGTACGACTCAGGAAGAGAGAGGGCAGTTTGGAAGAAAAAAAAGAATATTTGTTATTGCAGATTTTTACTGTTAAGCGGAGGCAAACATTTACGCCAGAGATAAATGTTTTATATCGTTGGTTGATTTATTAATTGCAATATTAACACGCGTTGAAGCACAGCGTAATATAAAGATATCGAACTGTTAGATGTAAAGTTTAATTTGTAGACTATATTAGATGGAGTTATTAAACGAGTATGTAATTTTAAAAGAATTAATGGCAATGAGTATTGCATAAGTTTCTGAAAATTCGCGAGTCTGAATATATGAGCGAGAGACAAGGAGATCGATATATTCCAGCATACCGATCGGGTATTAAAATCATGCAATTCTCTCTTTAAATGTATTAATTTGTTACACAGCTAGAAAGAATCTCTATTTTTTAACGAGCAGATATTATTCTATGTTTTTTTAATAGTATATTCTGAAGATTCTGTTATGTAATATTACGGTGCAATCTCTTTGTAAAGTAATAGATTTCAATGATTTGTTGAACGTCTTCTTTTGTAAAAGACGATACGAAGGCTGCGCAGGGGTTTATCGGCAACGGTGGTATGTACTAGAAATCATATTGTTACGTACAGCAAAAGCACAGAGCTAATTTACTTCCTTTCTTGTCGCGAGAGTAATCACTACTTATGATATTACTTACTACATTACATATGAAACTTATCTACACGGATGAGAGTGTTTGTACGTGAGATTGATCTATTTACCAGTCAATATAACATTAGACACCTAAAGAATGTTCTGTTAATTCTTTAAATTTGCCATATGTAAATGTAATAGTAAGAACTTTTTGTCATGTTCGTTTTTTTTGTGTATATTTAGCGATCTGTGTAACACGCCTTGCATTTTCGACAGGCGACCCCCTAACAGTTTTTCTTTTCTTTTTCTCGATTATGTAAGGTCAGGTAACTATTATTTGATGTACATAGATTGTATTTCACAATACGATTGTATTAAAAATGATCTGAAAGTCTACTTAAGTTCATAGCTTAAAGTAGTATTCAATATATTTTAATATTACATATTAAGCTCGAAAATATATATGTAAAAGGAACACAGATATTTTATAGACATACATAGGAATGGGAAAGTAAAAAATTGAAGATAATTTTGTTGTATATTCAGCGCAACCAGCAATTACTTGCTCTCGTATATCACGAGCGATTGTGAAAAATATGTTTGACCAACAGATTTCTTACGAGTAGTATAGGAAAAGCGCGGAACAGAAGAAACTTTCGCTATATTTTTCGTAAAGATTACAATAACTTAAATGTATCTGTAAACGTGCAATAAATTTCAAATCGTAAAAGTGACCTTTGTATTCGTTAGGAAAATGTACATTTTCATATTGTATGTAAGTGACTGCCAAAATGAATTCGAGAATATATAACTAAAGTATACAATGTTCTATATTCTATAAAGATAAAACAGAAAGATAGAATTTCTTTGCGTGTTAGAAGCAGAATTAGATAGCTAAAATCGCAAGATCAATTGAAACTCTGTGCTTCTAATATGTACAGGACACACATACATATATGTATAATCACAAAAATACTGTATATAATTTTATTACACATTCGCGATGTCTAGCGAATATAACAAATAGATATATATATTTTTTAAACATTTCGAGAGTTTAATACTATATGATTATTATAAAAACGCGTCGAGAATCATCGGAGCTTAATCACAGCCAACAAAATTATCTGTACTTTCTGACTTTCCCTTATATTATTAATATAAATTGTTGCATGTATCTAACGATCATGTGTATGTAGATGAACGTTTACGTTTTCTTTTTTTTGTATTGTACACAATTTTAGGTACGTACGCATAATATATAATAAAATACTCTCATACAAAGTTATGATGGAAGCGAAAAATAATACAACGCACTTTGCATCCGGATTCGTACAATTCTCTCGAAATTTATATAAATTGTTAATATAAACGATTAATCGCGAGAATGAACTGAACAATAATTGTTGTCTCGTTATAATTAAAGAAAGTATATAGCGTATTTTCCGTATGCAATATTAACAATTCAGATGTTGTATTATTTTTCTCGTATTTCTGTTAGTATGTTTAGTATTTCAAATTAGGATATATAAATTGGCACGAAATCTTAAGTAATCAATATTGTTCATTTTCGCATTAAATATATATTTAAAGAATATAGAATATAATAGTATACAATATAAATATATATATATGATACAGACGATTAAGAACGTCCGCAATAGACTCATTAGAATTGTTTCATTGATTACTTATATGGAACACTTCATTGGCATTAAGAAGTAAATACTATTTATAGTTACATAGTAATTTATTCATACAGAATGCGTACGCACCTTTACATACACGCATTAACAAATATATACATATATCTCACGGGGAAGTATGTGTAGCTGTGGAAAGATTCTTCTCCTTGCGATCATTGCTTCTGAATTTCGAAGTCAGTAGTATTTTTTAGACGGAATTATGTATTTTTTTTAATAGTTTTATGGTGAATACATGGTTC
This sequence comes from Andrena chrysosceles, assembly GCA_963855975.1. Taxonomy (NCBI): domain Eukaryota; kingdom Metazoa; phylum Arthropoda; class Insecta; order Hymenoptera; family Andrenidae; genus Andrena; species Andrena chrysosceles. The sequence continues at coordinate 7,148,358 of OY979768.1, forward strand.
CTTCAACGAGGGAAGAAACTACTAATTACCTTGGAGGGTGGAGAAGGATGATCTTTGGGAAAAGTAATCTTAGTAATCATATTTCTCCTGTTAAATCGAGCAACTTTCGTTGTTGTTACTTCATCGTAACATCGAACGCGATGGAGATATTTACGTGTACAGTTTTAAGTGCCCCACCCTGTATATAGACAATTTTATTAACAATTATAACGTTTGTATTTACATATAGTGCAATGGTTGCTTAGTTTTCTGTCAAAAAATATATATCGAGATTGCCTGTTTTGTATTTTATTTCGACATTGATGTTTATGTCGTTAACATGCAAGATATGTAATAGTATTTAAGTATAAGTAAGAATATAATTTTATTTCCAAGTCGATCATTTGAGATCCGATCATTGAGACTTCGTATTATTTACAAAAAATTGTCTATATGCACAGAGAATGCAAATGACAGATATCATCGCTGGACAGCAACGGTAATCCTTTTCTTTTCGTTTTCTGGCAAGTCCAGGTGCAGAAGTGTAGTCTGAAAAACAAGAGTTGTCGATGTTTACCAATGTACTGATGATATATGTCCATTTAATATCAAGAGTTGGCGTCTTCTTTTAATTATAAAATAGTACTTTGAGACTTCTCGTATATTTATTCCGAACGCAGAGTATATACAAAATCTTTGGAAAGCATACACAATTTAACGCATTGTATCTTGAACTTAAACTAACATCGAATTTATTATTAGTAACCGCAGTGGAGCATTATTTCTGTCGCAACTGTTACTTCTATCAGGTGGCAATAAAACTCGTAAATGGAAAAAAAATTAATGGACTTAATCATTCATCTTGAGCAGTTCCCGCTTCAATAATTCGAAAGAAAGTATCGAGTACTTAGTCTTTGTTATCACGTTTCTTGCGATCGTGCCGCATGACTGCTACTAACGAATTAATTATAAGCAAAGTAATTGCAACTATCATATGGGAAGGTGAACAATGGTACTATACTTTAAGATGCAACTGTAAAAATGCATAAATTATTTCTAGGATATTAATAATTCGTTAAATAAAGTATTTGCTAAGTACGGTGTTGAGATGATTGCAACCCTTTCCAGGAACTGTTAATAACTACTTAGTTATAAACAAAATCATTGTGAATATTGTATAGGAAGATACTTAATGGTTTATATTTTAACACCCAACCGAAAATGCACATAAAATTATTTGCAGGAACTGAATAATTAATTAATTTACACACGTACATGGATATTTGCAATTATTTTATTTGTATTCAATTAGTTCCAAGGCTTGTGAGTCTACTTCCATTCCCCAGTATCAATTAAAGGATTGAAAAAGTACAAAGTGGATGAAAAAAAAATGTGTATTTATATCGTATCTACAGTAAAGTGACAGGAAATGTATTACGATTTTATGCTTTCGGTAAGCGATATAATCCACCCGAGAATAGTAACTGATGTTCTCTAACTTTCCTATCAAGAAATTGTCTCAATTCAGGTAAGCCACACTCCATTGCTCCTGGGCCCTGAGACGCGAACATTTTCAGCATCTGATGAATTCTTTCCAGCGGCATAGAATCTAAATTAGTCAACATCCCAACGATGTAAGACCAAAACACTTGTAACTCTTCTTCCCTCTGATCGCTCGCAGATGCCATTGCGCTTTCAACTTCTTCTTCCTCGACGATGTCTGACAAGGATCTGTTCTTCGTCGAGCTCTCTTCTTGTAATATGAAAACATCGTTGGAAATCTCTTTCAAAAGGCCTTGCGACACCCAGAAAGTTATTTTCCTCCGAAGTACAGTCGCGGGAGCGTGCATTACTTCTGCGAGCTCTTCTAAAGTCCACTCCTCTGTAAAAATCATTTTAAAATTGAACATATACTTTATTATTATTCAACTGTAATTAAAATATCTATTCACGTGTCTTACTTTTATCTTGAAAGTGTAGGATTATCGTAGCGTGTATCGGTGTAACGTTTATTTCCAACTTCCTATCTTTAAGTTCAATTTCCAAAGTGACATTCCCCAGATGAGGTTTCCAGCACAGCGTTCTGTTTCCCTTCAACGTCTCGAACGCCTTTACATATTTGTTTAACTGAGTTTGTACGACTTTCGGTAGCTCCAGCTTCCAGTTCTCTTTGAACGGTGGCCAAAATTGTGCCGATAATATCAAGGCGGAGGTAGGAAAGAGCTCTTCCTCTAAAGTGTAACCAGTATCGGACTGTATATGCCCATCTATCCTCTTAGAATCGTAAACATCTTTTAACATAACTTCGCAATAATGAAGCTGGTTCTCCCCGAAACGCCTTTTCAATAACTCCAGGTGACGAATCTCTCGTTCAGTATGGTAGTTCAATTGAGACAATAATCTGTCCGCTAATAGCGTACGATACTCATTTACGAACAGGTCTTGACTTCCGTATACGTTTACTAGCATTGAAATTATATCTGACATTCTACGTTGGGCTGATTTTGCTAGAAAAGAAAGAGCAAATTAGTATCGGTCGCAAAAGAAATTAAGATACGTGATTTGTTTAAGGGGAGGTTCCGGTCTAGAGCTCCAAAAAATAGGTGATGTTTAGGAATTAATTAGAGGTAAACTATTATATATAATTTCATGGGACTTTTTTCATTGTATTAAGGATGTCTTAAATTATAGAAATATATTTTTTATTTTATAATGGGGAGTTGTTAAAGTCGACGCGTCAAAAAATTCATCCAAATCAGTGGGACCTGTATCTCCAAAAGTTATTATCCGATTCAACTGAAACTCTTTTTATTTTAAAGAATATACTTCTGGCTAGGGGGGAAACCAAAAAAAATATAAAAATTACATTTTTTTTAGAAAATAACGACACTTGTAGTTTGAAATCACTTTTTCTCTATATTTTTCGTCCTTTCAACACTTTTAAAAATTATAAGTTTTCAATTTTTTGTAATTTCGTCTGGTTTCCCCCCTATCCAGAAGTATACTCTTCAAAATAAAAAAGTTTCAGTCAAATCGGGTAATAACTTTTGGAGATACAGGTTCCACCGATTTTGAGAACACTGTTTCGAGAAAAACGCGTTTAAAGTTTTACGCGAGCGTCGAGTGGCCGGTTGTTGCCCATGCATTTGCCGCTACTCAAATGCCTATAACTTCGGGAATTTTACGAATTTCAACAAATCCTTTTAAACGCGTATTCCTAAAAGGTTGAACATTCGAAAATGAAATAAAAAAAATCGATTTTTAGACCGGAACCCTTAATATACAAGCGTACCAGGATCCGCATCGACAGGATCGGGCATCCATTTATCCCAATCTTCATTCTCTTCGTCGCCAGAACAATCGTCCAACTGTAACGATTCACCTTTGACTAATTCGTCCGCCAAGTCGCTTGGCGAATCGTCGAGCAAGTCGCTCACGACACACCTTACAGTATCTTCCCTGGTTCTCAAATAAACTCTAGAGAAAATTAAGAAGTGTATAACTAAGTTGTTAACCATACCAGAAAACTTGATAGAAAACAATTACTTAATAGGTTCCGTTATTGTTTCGAGAAGCACTCCCGTAGGATCAAGCTGCCTCAACGCTCTTATAGCTGCGATATAAGCTGTCAATATATCTGGCGTATTAACACCCGGATGCAGCAATCTCGTCTTCAAAGCTTCCTGTAGACTTTCTATAAGAACTTTTCGCAAGTCGGTCCGTTCCAAGCAAACATGCAGGTCATCTATCGCTGGCTGAGAATCAGGATATTCTAAACATAAATAGAACTACTACAAATAGTATAAATATGAATATAAACATTCTAAGCTCATAAATTTCACATTTAACGCGTAAAAGAATACCTATTATGATGTCGAAGAGTTGTTCGATTCTAAATTTCGTGTAAGTCTCATACAAAAAATGGGACAATTTCTGTTTAAATTTCTCTATCGCTTCTCGAGTTTGATCAGATAAAGATACGATCTTTGAGAAGCCACCAGAGTATACTCTTATTAACCAGCTCATGACGACTGTCTCGAGCCACTGTAAATTACAACACACATGCAATTAATAAGTAGAATTCGTTTTAATATAAACACAGCTAATATTATAACAGAATCTTACATTCTCCAGTGACGCTAACTGCGATACATCAAACGTTTTGTCGCACGATCGATTCACGTGACCCTTGATGCGTATATGAATCAACGACGTTAGAACATTGCCGACCAGTCTTTCCAATAATTCTAACTCAATCAACTTTCTGTTGGTTTCATGGAACATGATTACTATCATTTGACACTGGCATTTCTCGACTTCTTGGTAACAGCCTGTGCATTGAAGGGAATCGCTGCCGGGAGGAGTCACTACAAAAATAGGTAACGTTAATACCGCTATCCTACAAAGTTTATACAATATTTATATACTAATTACCATGCGTAGAATTATCTGCGTTACAAAACACGTTAAACGCAATCTTGTAAAATTGCTCTACTATGTGCTCGTAACGGAGCGGTAGCTGACTTAATAGCGTAGATCGCACGATCAGTTTAAATCGATTCAATACATCATTCCCGTTTACTGAGGAACGAGCCAGTTCATCCTGCGTAAGGTACTCTAATTTCTTTAACAGTGGTAGAAACTCCGTTACGCTTGCGTATAATTCATCGATTGCGCTTTTGAAATGCTCGAAACCTTGTTGCCCGTCTACAGGGGTCATGAACTTCTTCCAAAATACAGGCGCTACGTTCTGTCGAATGTACAGCTCTATGTGATAAATAACCATTTCTTCGACTAAAGGTATTAAACTTAGTGCCTTTATTTCGTTTGTTATTTTAGTGAATTCTTCATCGGTGCATTCATTTTGTAGCTGAAAAGGGAGCATTAGGTTATCCTCTTTACAGGAAGAAATGTTTTAGCACTACAATTGTTTATCAAAGTAGAATAATATTTGGAAGACTCAGACCTTCTCATTCAAAATTGGAAATGCGTACTGCAATTGGAGAAAAACGTCAGGCTTGCTATTTTCACACTTGGCCATAGTGTTCGTGAACAAAGAAGTTTTTAAGAAAGATAAGATCTCAAACGCGAAAGCATTTCAAGTATTTGTTAGTAAATAATACTAAACCGAATATCTTTTTTTATAGAATGATCGAAACGTAGATTGTTAATATCTGAAGACAGGACTATGCACTATGTAATAAGGGATACAACTAGCACTGCACGTGTTCAGTGCATGCACTACTTTTGATAATGCTGTTTTTGAAGCCGGGAATTCACCGGGAAGCTATGCTATGCTAAGTTTTAAAAAAAAGTGAGTACAGTTCTTTAGTTTGGAGGGTCTACATACTTATTTATTTTAAGTCGAAAAGAGAAGTAGTTCTTGGAAAAATAAATGCATAATTCAGTGGAAGTAGTATAAGAATGAGGTTCGAATAAAAGCGTGGAATAGATGTAACTATCTAAGTAGATTCTAACTATCTAATCCAAACTAAAATGATTCTAATGTGTATTTAAGTCACTTTGGGGTGTAGTAGCATATCTCAATAAGTTCATTTCGCCTTTTAACAAGTGATATCATTTAAATAACTTTCCTAACCTAATTCTTTTCACCTGTTGTATATTTGATTTCTGTGTACTTTACTGATATGGTGTGGTAGAATTCTAGAATTTGACGGCGTTTAAATGTATATTACATGATATAAAGGTTAAATTCGGAAGATGATTTAATTCTTTATACGTTTTACATGAAATTATGTTGTAAGTAGACAAGTCAGATGACTAAAAATATTTTTCTTCTGGTTACAGGTAAAACTTGGGTACATTTCGCCGTGGACTTTATATGGGCCAAATGATGGAAATCTCAACAATGAACACAAGAAAATAGTGATTTTATATAACCAAGTAAAATTATATATTTTATACTTTATTGTAACACTGTAACAGTCTTTATTCAAATAAATTTGAAAAAACTTGAAACAGACAGTATTATTATTGAGAAATACCTTTTATACATACTACTATCCAAATTCCAAACCTACAATTTATCTACGGCAGAGAAGTATTCGACGCAGAGGCGCAGAGTTTTCGAAAGGCTTTCGACGATGAAATTCAGCATACCTCCTTTCGCATCATGTTCTCCTGATACATCGCTCCAAAATCTGGCCAAAATTTTCAGAACGCTCTAAAATGAGCTTCGTAACAGGATAACATGATGTCGAAAGAGGTGGCACTAAGTTAGCGCCTTTGGAGAGAGAATCTAAGGCGGAGAACTAATCGACGTAGAGGCGCAGAGTTTTCGAAAGGCTTTCGACGATGAAAATCAGCATACCTCCTTTCGCATCATGTTCTCCTGATACATCGCTCCAAAATCTGGCCAAAATTTTCAGAACGCTCTAAAATGAGCTTCGTAACAGGATAACATGATGTCGAAAGAGGTGGCACTAAGTTAGCGCCTTTGGAGAGAGAATCTAAGGCGGAGAACTAATCGACGTAGAGGCGCAGAGTTTTCGAAAGGCTTTCGACGATGAAAATCAACATACCTCCTTTCGCATCATGTTCTCCTGATACATCGCTCCAAAATCTGGCCAAAATTTTCAGAACGCTCTAAAATGAGCTTCGTAACAGGATAACATGATGTCGAAAGAGGTGGCACTAAGTTAGCGCCTTCGGAGAGAGAATCTAAGGCGGAGAACTAATCGACGTAGAGGCGCAGAGTTTTCGAAAGGCTTTCGACGATGAAAATCAGCATACCTCCTTTCGCATCATGTTCTCCTGATACATCGCTCCAAAATCTGGCCAAAATTTTCAGAACGCTCTAAAATGAGCTTCGTAACAGGATAACATGATGTCGAAAGAGGTGGCACTAAGTTAGCGCCTTCGGAGAGAGAATCTAAGGCGGAGAACTAATCGACGTAGAGGCGCAGAGTTTTCGAAAGGCTTTCGACGATGAAAATCAGCATACCTCCTTTCGCATCATGTTCTCCTGATACATCGCTCCAAAATCTGGCCAAAATTTTCAGAACGCTCTAAAATGAGCTTCGTAACAGGATAACATGATGTCGAAAGAGGTGGCACTAAGTTAGCGCCTTCGGAGAGAGAATCTAAGGCGGAGAACTAATCGACGTAGAGGCGCAGAGTTTTCGAAAGGCTTTCGACGATGAAAATCAGCATACCTCCTTTCGCATCATGTTCTCCTGATACATCGCTCCAAAATCTGGCCAAAATTTTCAGAACGCTCTAAAATGAGCTTCGTAACAGGATAACATGATGTCGAAAGAGGTGGCACTAAGTTAGCGCCTTCGGAGAGAGAATCTAAGGCGGAGAACTAATCGACGTAGAGGCGCAGAGTTTTCGAAAGGCTTTCGACGATGAAAATCAGCATACCTCCTTTCGCATCATGTTCTCCTGATACATCGCTCCAAAATCTGGCCAAAATTTTCAGAACGCTCTAAAATGAGCTTCGTAACAGGATAACATGATGTCGAAAGAGGTGGCACTAAGTTAGCGCCTTCGGAGAGAGAATCTAAGGCGGAGAACTAATCGACGTAGAGGCGCAGAGTTTTCGAAAGGCTTTCGACGATGAAAATCAGCATACCTCCTTTCGCATCATGTTCTCCTGATACATCGCTCCAAAATCTGGCCAAAATTTTCAGAACGCTCTAAAATGAGCTTCGTAACAGGATAACATGATGTCGAAAGAGGTGGCACTAAGTTAGCGCCTTCGGAGAGAGAATCTAAGGCGGAGAACTATTCGACGTAGAGGCGCAGAGTTTTCGAAAGGCTTTCGACGATGAAAATCAACATACCTCCTTTCGCATCATGTTCTCCTGATACATCGCTCCAAAATCTGGCCAAAATTTTCAGAACGCTCTAAAATGAGCTTCGTAACAGGATAACATGATGTCGAAAGAGGTGGCACTAAGTTAGCGCCTTCGGAGAGAGAATCTAAGGCGGAGAACTAATCGACGTAGAGGCGCAGAGTTTTCGAAAGGCTTTCGACGATGAAAATCAACATACCTCCTTTCGCATCATGTTCTCCTGATACATCGCTCCAAAATCTGGCCAAAATTTTCAGAACGCTCTAAAATGAGCTTCGTAACAGGATAACATGATGTCGAAAGAGGTGGCACTAAGTTAGCGCCTTCGGAGAGAGAATCTAAGGCGGAGAACTATTCGACGTAGAGGCGCAGAGATTTCGAAAGGCTTTCGACGATGAAAATCAGCATACCTCCTTTCGCATCATGTTCTCCTGATACATCGCTCCAAAATCTGGCCAAAATTTTCAGAACGCTCTAAAATGAGCTTCGTAACAGGATAACATGATGTCGAAAGAGGTGGCACTAAGTTAGCGCCTTCGGAGAGAGAATCTAAGGCGGAGAACTATTCGACGTAGAGGCGCAGAGTTTTCGAAAGGCTTTCGACGATGAAAATCAGCATACCTCCTTTCGCATCATGTTCTCCTGATACATCGCTCCAAAATCTGGCCAAAATTTTCAGAACGCTCTAAAATGAGCTTCGTAACAGGATAACATGATGTCGAAAGAGGTGGCACTAAGTTAGCGCCTTCGGAGAGAGAATCTAAGGCGGAGAACTAATCGACGTAGAGGCGCAGAGTTTTCGAAAGGCTTTCGACGATGAAAATCAGCATACCTCCTTTCGCATCATGTTCTCCTGATACATCGCTCCAAAATCTGGCCAAAATTTTCAGAACGCTCTAAAATGAGCTTCGTAACAGGATAACATGATGTCGAAAGAGGTGGCACTAAGTTAGCGCCTTCGGAGAGAGAATCTAAGGCGGAGAACTAATCGACGTAGAGGCGCAGAGTTTTCGAAAGGCTTTCGACGATGAAAATCAGCATACCTCCTTTCGCATCATGTTCTCCTGATACATCGCTCCAAAATCTGGCCAAAATTTTCAGAACGCTCTAAAATGAGCTTCGTAACAGGATAACATGATGTCGAAAGAGGTGGCACTAAGTTAGCGCCTTCGGAGAGAGAATCTAAGGCGGAGAACTAATCGACGTAGAGGCGCAGAGTTTTCGAAAGGCTTTCGACGATGAAAATCAGCATACCTCCTTTCGCATCATGTTCTCCTGATACATCGCTCCAAAATCTGGCCAAAATTTTCAGAACGCTCTAAAATGAGCTTCGTAACAGGATAACATGATGTCGAAAGAGGTGGCACTAAGTTAGCGCCTTCGGAGAGAGAATCTAAGGCGGAGAACTAATCGACGTAGAGGCGCAGAGTTTTCGAAAGGCTTTCGACGATGAAAATCAGCATACCTCCTTTCGCATCATGTTCTCCTGATACATCGCTCCAAAATCTGGCCAAAATTTTCAGAACGCTCTAAAATGAGCTTCGTAACAGGATAACATGATGTCGAAAGAGGTGGCACTAAGTTAGCGCCTTCGGAGAGAGAATCTAAGGCGGAGAACTAATCGACGTAGAGGCGCAGAGTTTTCGAAAGGCTTTCGACGATGAAAATCAGCATACCTCCTTTCGCATCATGTTCTCCTGATACATCGCTCCAAAATCTGGCCAAAATTTTCAGAACGCTCTAAAATGAGCTTCGTAACAGGATAACATGATGTCGAAAGAGGTGGCACTAAGTTAGCGCCTTCGGAGAGAGAATCTAAGGCGGAGAACTAATCGACGTAGAGGCGCAGAGTTTTCGAAAGGCTTTCGACGATGAAAATCAGCATACCTCCTTTCGCATCATGTTCTCCTGATACATCGCTCCAAAATCTGGCCAAAATTTTCAGAACGCTCTAAAATGAGCTTCGTAACAGGATAACATGATGTCGAAAGAGGTGGCACTAAGTTAGCGCCTTCGGAGAGAGAATCTAAGGCGGAGAACTAATCGACGTAGAGGCGCAGAGTTTTCGAAAGGCTTTCGACGATGAAAATCAGCATACCTCCTTTCGCATCATGTTCTCCTGATACATCGCTCCAAAATCTGGCCAAAATTTTCAGAACGCTCTAAAATGAGCTTCGTAACAGGATAACATGATGTCGAAAGAGGTGGCACTAAGTTAGCGCCTTCGGAGAGAGAATCTAAGGCGGAGAACTAATCGACGTAGAGGCGCAGAGTTTTCGAAAGGCTTTCGACGATGAAAATCAGCATACCTCCTTTCGCATCATGTTCTCCTGATACATCGCTCCAAAATCTGGCCAAAATTTTCAGAACGCTCTAAAATGAGCTTCGTAACAGGATAACATGATGTCGAAAGAGGTGGCACTAAGTTAGCGCCTTCGGAGAGAGAATCTAAGGCGGAGAACTAATCGACGTAGAGGCGCAGAGTTTTCGAAAGGCTTTCGACGATGAAAATCAGCATACCTCCTTTCGCATCATGTTCTCCTGATACATCGCTCCAAAATCTGGCCAAAATTTTCAGAACGCTCTAAAATGAGCTTCGTAACAGGATAACATGATGTCGAAAGAGGTGGCACTAAGTTAGCGCCTTCGGAGAGAGAATCTAAGGCGGAGAACTATTCGACGTAGAGGCGCAGAGTTTTCGAAAGGCTTTCGACGATGAAAATCAACATACCTCCTTTCGCATCATGTTCTCCTGATACATCGCTCCAAAATCTGGCCAAAATTTTCAGAACGCTCTAAAATGAGCTTCGTAACAGGATAACATGATGTCGAAAGAGGTGGCACTAAGTTAGCGCCTTCGGAGAGAGAATCTAAGGCGGAGAACTAATCGACGTAGAGGCGCAGAGTTTTCGAAAGGCTTTCGACGATGAAAATCAGCATACCTCCTTTCGCATCATGTTCTCCTGATACATCGCTCCAAAATCTGGCCAAAATTTTCAGAACGCTCTAAAATGAGCTTCGTAACAGGATAACATGATGTCGAAAGAGGTGGCACTAAGTTAGCGCCTTCGGAGAGAGAATCTAAGGCGGAGAACTAATCGACGTAGAGGCGCAGAGTTTTCGAAAGGCTTTCGACGATGAAAATCAGCATACCTCCTTTCGCATCATGTTCTCCTGATACATCGCTCCAAAATCTGGCCAAAATTTTCAGAACGCTCTAAAATGAGCTTCGTAACAGGATAACATGATGTCGAAAGAGGTGGCACTAAGTTAGCGCCTTCGGAGAGAGAATCTAAGGCGGAGAACTAATCGACGTAGAGGCGCAGAGTTTTCGAAAGGCTTTCGACGATGAAAATCAGCATACCTCCTTTCGCATCATGTTCTCCTGATACATCGCTCCAAAATCTGGCCAAAATTTTCAGAACGCTCTAAAATGAGCTTCGTAACAGGATAACATGATGTCGAAAGAGGTGGCACTAAGTTAGCGCCTTCGGAGAGAGAATCTAAGGCGGAGAACTATTCGACGTAGAGGCGCAGAGTTTTCGAAAGGCTTTCGACGATGAAAATCAACATACCTCCTTTCGCATCATGTTCTCCTGATACATCGCTCCAAAATCTGGCCAAAATTTTCAGAACGCTCTAAAATGAGCTTCGTAACAGGATAACATGATGTCGAAAGAGGTGGCACTAAGTTAGCGCCTTCGGAGAGAGAATCTAAGGCGGAGAACTAATCGACGTAGAGGCGCAGAGTTTTCGAAAGGCTTTCGACGATGAAAATCAACATACCTCCTTTCGCATCATGTTCTCCTGATACATCGCTCCAAAATCTGGCCAAAATTTTCAGAACGCTCTAAAATGAGCTTCGTAACAGGATAACATGATGTCGAAAGAGGTGGCACTAAGTTAGCGCCTTCGGAGAGAGAATCTAAGGCGGAGAACTATTCGACGTAGAGGCGCAGAGATTTCGAAAGGCTTTCGACGATGAAAATCAGCATACCTCCTTTCGCATCATGTTCTCCTGATACATCGCTCCAAAATCTGGCCAAAATTTTCAGAACGCTCTAAAATGAGCTTCGTAACAGGATAACATGATGTCGAAAGAGGTGGCACTAAGTTAGCGCCTTCGGAGAGAGAATCTAAGGCGGAGAACTATTCGACGTAGAGGCGCAGAGTTTTCGAAAGGCTTTCGACGATGAAAATCAGCATACCTCCTTTCGCATCATGTTCTCCTGATACATCGCTCCAAAATCTGGCCAAAATTTTCAGAACGCTCTAAAATGAGCTTCGTAACAGGATAACATGATGTCGAAAGAGGTGGCACTAAGTTAGCGCCTTCGGAGAGAGAATCTAAGGCGGAGAACTAATCGACGTAGAGGCGCAGAGTTTTCGAAAGGCTTTCGACGATGAAAATCAGCATACCTCCTTTCGCATCATGTTCTCCTGATACATCGCTCCAAAATCTGGCCAAAATTTTCAGAACGCTCTAAAATGAGCTTCGTAACAGGATAACATGATGTCGAAAGAGGTGGCACTAAGTTAGCGCCTTCGGAGAGAGAATCTAAGGCGGAGAACTAATCGACGTAGAGGCGCAGAGTTTTCGAAAGGCTTTCGACGATGAAAATCAGCATACCTCCTTTCGCATCATGTTCTCCTGATACATCGCTCCAAAATCTGGCCAAAATTTTCAGAACGCTCTAAAATGAGCTTCGTAACAGGATAACATGATGTCGAAAGAGGTGGCACTAAGTTAGCGCCTTCGGAGAGAGAATCTAAGGCGGAGAACTAATCGACGTAGAGGCGCAGAGTTTTCGAAAGGCTTTCGACGATGAAAATCAGCATACCTCCTTTCGCATCATGTTCTCCTGATACATCGCTCCAAAATCTGGCCAAAATTTTCAGAACGCTCTAAAATGAGCTTCGTAACAGGATAACATGATGTCGAAAGAGGTGGCACTAAGTTAGCGCCTTCGGAGAGAGAATCTAAGGCGGAGAACTAATCGACGTAGAGGCGCAGAGTTTTCGAAAGGCTTTCGACGATGAAAATCAGCATACCTCCTTTCGCATCATGTTCTCCTGATACATCGCTCCAAAATCTGGCCAAAATTTTCAGAACGCTCTAAAATGAGCTTCGTAACAGGATAACATGATGTCGAAAGAGGTGGCACTAAGTTAGCGCCTTCGGAGAGAGAATCTAAGGCGGAGAACTAATCGACGTAGAGGCGCAGAGTTTTCGAAAGGCTTTCGACGATGAAAATCAGCATACCTCCTTTCGCATCATGTTCTCCTGATACATCGCTCCAAAATCTGGCCAAAATTTTCAGAACGCTCTAAAATGAGCTTCGTAACAGGATAACATGATGTCGAAAGAGGTGGCACTAAGTTAGCGCCTTCGGAGAGAGAATCTAAGGCGGAGAACTAATCGACGTAGAGGCGCAGAGTTTTCGAAAGGCTTTCGACGATGAAAATCAGCATACCTCCTTTCGCATCATGTTCTCCTGATACATCGCTCCAAAATCTGGCCAAAATTTTCAGAACGCTCTAAAATGAGCTTCGTAACAGGATAACATGATGTCGAAAGAGGTGGCACTAAGTTAGCGCCTTCGGAGAGAGAATCTAAGGCGGAGAACTAATCGACGTAGAGGCGCAGAGTTTTCGAAAGGCTTTCGACGATGAAAATCAGCATACCTCCTTTCGCATCATGTTCTCCTGATACATCGCTCCAAAATCTGGCCAAAATTTTCAGAACGCTCTAAAATGAGCTTCGTAACAGGATAACATGATGTCGAAAGAGGTGGCACTAAGTTAGCGCCTTCGGAGAGAGAATCTAAGGCGGAGAACTAATCGACGTAGAGGCGCAGAGTTTTCGAAAGGCTTTCGACGATGAAAATCAGCATACCTCCTTTCGCATCATGTTCTCCTGATACATCGCTCCAAAATCTGGCCAAAATTTTCAGAACGCTCTAAAATGAGCTTCGTAACAGGATAACATGATGTCGAAAGAGGTGGCACTAAGTTAGCGCCTTCGGAGAGAGAATCTAAGGCGGAGAACTAATCGACGTAGAGGCGCAGAGTTTTCGAAAGGCTTTCGACGATGAAAATCAGCATACCTCCTTTCGCATCATGTTCTCCTGATACATCGCTCCAAAATCTGGCCAAAATTTTCAGAACGCTCTAAAATGAGCTTCGTAACAGGATAACATGATGTCGAAAGAGGTGGCACTAAGTTAGCGCCTTCGGAGAGAGAATCTAAGGCGGAGAACTAATCGACGTAGAGGCGCAGAGTTTTCGAAAGGCTTTCGACGATGAAAATCAGCATACCTCCTTTCGCATCATGTTCTCCTGATACATCGCTCCAAAATCTGGCCAAAATTTTCAGAACGCTCTAAAATGAGCTTCGTAACAGGATAACATGATGTCGAAAGAGGTGGCACTAAGTTAGCGCCTTCGGAGAGAGAATCTAAGGCGGAGAACTAATCGACGTAGAGGCGCAGAGTTTTCGAAAGGCTTTCGACGATGAAAATCAGCATACCTCCTTTCGCATCATGTTCTCCTGATACATCGCTCCAAAATCTGGCCAAAATTTTCAGAACGCTCTAAAATGAGCTTCGTAACAGGATAACATGATGTCGAAAGAGGTGGCACTAAGTTAGCGCCTTCGGAGAGAGAATCTAAGGCGGAGAACTAATCGACGTAGAGGCGCAGAGTTTTCGAAAGGCTTTCGACGATGAAAATCAGCATACCTCCTTTCGCATCATGTTCTCCTGATACATCGCTCCAAAATCTGGCCAAAATTTTCAGAACGCTCTAAAATGAGCTTCGTAACAGGATAACATGATGTCGAAAGAGGTGGCACTAAGTTAGCGCCTTCGGAGAGAGAATCTAAGGCGGAGAACTATTCGACGTAGAGGCGCAGAGTTTTCGAAAGGCTTTCGACGATGAAAATCACATACCTCCTTTCGCATCATGTTCTCCTGATACATCGCTCCAAAATCTGGCCAAAATTTTCAGAACGCTCTAAAATGAGCTTCGTAACAGGATAACATGATGTCGAAAGAGGTGGCACTAAGTTAGCGCCTTCGGAGAGAGAATCTAAGGCGGAGAACTAATCGACGTAGAGGCGCAGAGTTTTCGAAAGGCTTTCGACGATGAAAATCAGCATACCTCCTTTCGCATCATGTTCTCCTGATACATCGCTCCAAAATCTGGCCAAAATTTTCAGAACGCTCTAAAATGAGCTTCGTAACAGGATAACATGATGTCGAAAGAGGTGGCACTAAGTTAGCGCCTTCGGAGAGAGAATCTAAGGCGGAGAACTAATCGACGTAGAGGCGCAGAGTTTTCGAAAGGCTTTCGACGATGAAAATCAGCATACCTCCTTTCGCATCATGTTCTCCTGATACATCGCTCCAAAATCTGGCCAAAATTTTCAGAACGCTCTAAAATGAGCTTCGTAACAGGATAACATGATGTCGAAAGAGGTGGCACTAAGTTAGCGCCTTCGGAGAGAGAATCTAAGGCGGAGAACTAATCGACGTAGAGGCGCAGAGTTTTCGAAAGGCTTTCGACGATGAAAATCAGCATACCTCCTTTCGCATCATGTTCTCCTGATACATCGCTCCAAAATCTGGCCAAAATTTTCAGAACGCTCTAAAATGAGCTTCGTAACAGGATAACATGATGTCGAAAGAGGTGGCACTAAGTTAGCGCCTTCGGAGAGAGAATCTAAGGCGGAGAACTAATCGACGTAGAGGCGCAGAGTTTTCGAAAGGCTTTCGACGATGAAAATCAGCATACCTCCTTTCGCATCATGTTCTCCTGATACATCGCTCCAAAATCTGGCCAAAATTTTCAGAACGCTCTAAAATGAGCTTCGTAACAGGATAACATGATGTCGAAAGAGGTGGCACTAAGTTAGCGCCTTCGGAGAGAGAATCTAAGGCGGAGAACTAATCGACGTAGAGGCGCAGAGTTTTCGAAAGGCTTTCGACGATGAAAATCAGCATACCTCCTTTCGCATCATGTTCTCCTGATACATCGCTCCAAAATCTGGCCAAAATTTTCAGAACGCTCTAAAATGAGCTTCGTAACAGGATAACATGATGTCGAAAGAGGTGGCACTAAGTTAGCGCCTTCGGAGAGAGAATCTAAGGCGGAGAACTAATCGACGTAGAGGCGCAGAGTTTTCGAAAGGCTTTCGACGATGAAAATCAGCATACCTCCTTTCGCATCATGTTCTCCTGATACATCGCTCCAAAATCTGGCCAAAATTTTCAGAACGCTCTAAAATGAGCTTCGTAACAGGATAACATGATGTCGAAAGAGGTGGCACTAAGTTAGCGCCTTCGGAGAGAGAATCTAAGGCGGAGAACTATTCGACGTAGAGGCGCAGAGTTTTCGAAAGGCTTTCGACGATGAAAATCAACATACCTCCTTTCGCATCATGTTCTCCTGATACATCGCTCCAAAATCTGGCCAAAATTTTCAGAACGCTCTAAAATGAGCTTCGTAACAGGATAACATGATGTCGAAAGAGGTGGCACTAAGTTAGCGCCTTCGGAGAGAGAATCTAAGGCGGAGAACTAATCGACGTAGAGGCGCAGAGTTTTCGAAAGGCTTTCGACGATGAAAATCAACATACCTCCTTTCGCATCATGTTCTCCTGATACATCGCTCCAAAATCTGGCCAAAATTTTCAGAACGCTCTAAAATGAGCTTCGTAACAGGATAACATGATGTCGAAAGAGGTGGCACTAAGTTAGCGCCTTCGGAGAGAGAATCTAAGGCGGAGAACTATTCGACGTAGAGGCGCAGAGTTTTCGAAAGGCTTTCGACGATGAAAATCAGCATACCTCCTTTCGCATCATGTTCTCCTGATACATCGCTCCAAAATCTGGCCAAAATTTTCAGAACGCTCTAAAATGAGCTTCGTAACAGGATAACATGATGTCGAAAGAGGTGGCACTAAGTTAGCGCCTTCGGAGAGAGAATCTAAGGCGGAGAACTATTCGACGTAGAGGCGCAGAGTTTTCGAAAGGCTTTCGACGATGAAAATCAGCATACCTCCTTTCGCATCATGTTCTCCTGATACATCGCTCCAAAATCTGGCCAAAATTTTCAGAACGCTCTAAAATGAGCTTCGTAACAGGATAACATGATGTCGAAAGAGGTGGCACTAAGTTAGCGCCTTCGGAGAGAGAATCTAAGGCGGAGAACTAATCGACGTAGAGGCGCAGAGTTTTCGAAAGGCTTTCGACGATGAAAATCAGCATACCTCCTTTCGCATCATGTTCTCCTGATACATCGCTCCAAAATCTGGCCAAAATTTTCAGAACGCTCTAAAATGAGCTTCGTAACAGGATAACATGATGTCGAAAGAGGTGGCACTAAGTTAGCGCCTTCGGAGAGAGAATCTAAGGCGGAGAACTAATCGACGTAGAGGCGCAGAGTTTTCGAAAGGCTTTCGACGATGAAAATCAGCATACCTCCTTTCGCATCATGTTCTCCTGATACATCGCTCCAAAATCTGGCCAAAATTTTCAGAACGCTCTAAAATGAGCTTCGTAACAGGATAACATGATGTCGAAAGAGGTGGCACTAAGTTAGCGCCTTCGGAGAGAGAATCTAAGGCGGAGAACTAATCGACGTAGAGGCGCAGAGTTTTCGAAAGGCTTTCGACGATGAAAATCAGCATACCTCCTTTCGCATCATGTTCTCCTGATACATCGCTCCAAAATCTGGCCAAAATTTTCAGAACGCTCTAAAATGAGCTTCGTAACAGGATAACATGATGTCGAAAGAGGTGGCACTAAGTTAGCGCCTTCGGAGAGAGAATCTAAGGCGGAGAACTAATCGACGTAGAGGCGCAGAGTTTTCGAAAGGCTTTCGACGATGAAAATCAGCATACCTCCTTTCGCATCATGTTCTCCTGATACATCGCTCCAAAATCTGGCCAAAATTTTCAGAACGCTCTAAAATGAGCTTCGTAACAGGATAACATGATGTCGAAAGAGGTGGCACTAAGTTAGCGCCTTCGGAGAGAGAATCTAAGGCGGAGAACTAATCGACGTAGAGGCGCAGAGTTTTCGAAAGGCTTTCGACGATGAAAATCAGCATACCTCCTTTCGCATCATGTTCTCCTGATACATCGCTCCAAAATCTGGCCAAAATTTTCAGAACGCTCTAAAATGAGCTTCGTAACAGGATAACATGATGTCGAAAGAGGTGGCACTAAGTTAGCGCCTTCGGAGAGAGAATCTAAGGCGGAGAACTAATCGACGTAGAGGCGCAGAGTTTTCGAAAGGCTTTCGACGATGAAAATCAGCATACCTCCTTTCGCATCATGTTCTCCTGATACATCGCTCCAAAATCTGGCCAAAATTTTCAGAACGCTCTAAAATGAGCTTCGTAACAGGATAACATGATGTCGAAAGAGGTGGCACTAAGTTAGCGCCTTCGGAGAGAGAATCTAAGGCGGAGAACTAATCGACGTAGAGGCGCAGAGTTTTCGAAAGGCTTTCGACGATGAAAATCAGCATACCTCCTTTCGCATCATGTTCTCCTGATACATCGCTCCAAAATCTGGCCAAAATTTTCAGAACGCTCTAAAATGAGCTTCGTAACAGGATAACATGATGTCGAAAGAGGTGGCACTAAGTTAGCGCCTTCGGAGAGAGAATCTAAGGCGGAGAACTAATCGACGTAGAGGCGCAGAGTTTTCGAAAGGCTTTCGACGATGAAAATCAGCATACCTCCTTTCGCATCATGTTCTCCTGATACATCGCTCCAAAATCTGGCCAAAATTTTCAGAACGCTCTAAAATGAGCTTCGTAACAGGATAACATGATGTCGAAAGAGGTGGCACTAAGTTAGCGCCTTCGGAGAGAGAATCTAAGGCGGAGAACTAATCGACGTAGAGGCGCAGAGTTTTCGAAAGGCTTTCGACGATGAAAATCAGCATACCTCCTTTCGCATCATGTTCTCCTGATACATCGCTCCAAAATCTGGCCAAAATTTTCAGAACGCTCTAAAATGAGCTTCGTAACAGGATAACATGATGTCGAAAGAGGTGGCACTAAGTTAGCGCCTTCGGAGAGAGAATCTAAGGCGGAGAACTAATCGACGTAGAGGCGCAGAGTTTTCGAAAGGCTTTCGACGATGAAAATCAACATACCTCCTTTCGCATCATGTTCTCCTGATACATCGCTCCAAAATCTGGCCAAAATTTTCAGAACGCTCTAAAATGAGCTTCGTAACAGGATAACATGATGTCGAAAGAGGTGGCACTAAGTTAGCGCCTTCGGAGAGAGAATCTAAGGCGGAGAACTAATCGACGTAGAGGCGCAGAGTTTTCGAAAGGCTTTCGACGATGAAAATCAGCATACCTCCTTTCGCATCATGTTCTCCTGATACATCGCTCCAAAATCTGGCCAAAATTTTCAGAACGCTCTAAAATGAGCTTCGTACAGGATAACATGATGTCGAAAGAGGTGGCACTAAGTTAGCGCCTTCGGAGAGAGAATCTAAGGCGGAGAACTAATCGACGTAGAGGCGCAGAGTTTTCGAAAGGCTTTCGACGATGAAAATCAGCATACCTCCTTTCGCATCATGTTCTCCTGATACATCGCTCCAAAATCTGGCCAAAATTTTCAGAACGCTCTAAAATGAGCTTCGTAACAGGATAACATGATGTCGAAAGAGGTGGCACTAAGTTAGCGCCTTCGAGAGAGAATCTAAGGCGGAGAACTAATCGACGTAGAGGCGCAGAGTTTTCGAAAGGCTTTCGACGATGAAAATCAGCATACCTCCTTTCGCATCATGTTCTCCTGATACATCGCTCCAAAATCTGGCCAAAATTTTCAGAACGCTCTAAAATGAGCTTCGTAACAGGATAACATGATGTCGAAAGAGGTGGCACTAAGTTAGCGCCTTCGGAGAGAGAATCTAAGGCGGAGAACTAATCGACGTAGAGGCGCAGAGTTTTCGAAAGGCTTTCGACGATGAAAATCAGCATACCTCCTTTCGCATCATGTTCTCCTGATACATCGCTCCAAAATCTGGCCAAAATTTTCAGAACGCTCTAAAATGAGCTTCGTAACAGGATAACATGATGTCGAAAGAGGTGGCACTAAGTTAGCGCCTTCGGAGAGAGAATCTAAGGCGGAGAACTAATCGACGTAGAGGCGCAGAGTTTTCGAAAGGCTTTCGACGATGAAAATCAGCATACCTCCTTTCGCATCATGTTCTCCTGATACATCGCTCCAAAATCTGGCCAAAATTTTCAGAACGCTCTAAAATGAGCTTCGTAACAGGATAACATGATGTCGAAAGAGGTGGCACTAAGTTAGCGCCTTCGGAGAGAGAATCTAAGGCGGAGAACTAATCGACGTAGAGGCGCAGAGTTTTCGAAAGGCTTTCGACGATGAAAATCAGCATACCTCCTTTCGCATCATGTTCTCCTGATACATCGCTCCAAAATCTGGCCAAAATTTTCAGAACGCTCTAAAATGAGCTTCGTAACAGGATAACATGATGTCGAAAGAGGTGGCACTAAGTTAGCGCCTTCGGAGAGAGAATCTAAGGCGGAGAACTATTCGACGTAGAGGCGCAGAGTTTTCGAAAGGCTTTCGACGATGAAAATCAACATACCTCCTTTCGCATCATGTTCTCCTGATACATCGCTCCAAAATCTGGCCAAAATTTTCAGAACGCTCTAAAATGAGCTTCGTAACAGGATAACATGATGTCGAAAGAGGTGGCACTAAGTTAGCGCCTTCGGAGAGAGAATCTAAGGCGGAGAACTAATCGACGTAGAGGCGCAGAGTTTTCGAAAGGCTTTCGACGATGAAAATCAACATACCTCCTTTCGCATCATGTTCTCCTGATACATCGCTCCAAAATCTGGCCAAAATTTTCAGAACGCTCTAAAATGAGCTTCGTAACAGGATAACATGATGTCGAAAGAGGTGGCACTAAGTTAGCGCCTTCGGAGAGAGAATCTAAGGCGGAGAACTATTCGACGTAGAGGCGCAGAGTTTTCGAAAGGCTTTCGACGATGAAAATCAGCATACCTCCTTTCGCATCATGTTCTCCTGATACATCGCTCCAAAATCTGGCCAAAATTTTCAGAACGCTCTAAAATGAGCTTCGTAACAGGATAACATGATGTCGAAAGAGGTGGCACTAAGTTAGCGCCTTCGGAGAGAGAATCTAAGGCGGAGAACTAATCGACGTAGAGGCGCAGAGTTTTCGAAAGGCTTTCGACGATGAAAATCAGCATACCTCCTTTCGCATCATGTTCTCCTGATACATCGCTCCAAAATCTGGCCAAAATTTTCAGAACGCTCTAAAATGAGCTTCGTAACAGGATAACATGATGTCGAAAGAGGTGGCACTAAGTTAGCGCCTTCGGAGAGAGAATCTAAGGCGGAGAACTAATCGACGTAGAGGCGCAGAGTTTTCGAAAGGCTTTCGACGATGAAAATCAGCATACCTCCTTTCGCATCATGTTCTCCTGATACATCGCTCCAAAATCTGGCCAAAATTTTCAGAACGCTCTAAAATGAGCTTCGTAACAGGATAACATGATGTCGAAAGAGGTGGCACTAAGTTAGCGCCTTCGGAGAGAGAATCTAAGGCGGAGAACTAATCGACGTAGAGGCGCAGAGTTTTCGAAAGGCTTTCGACGATGAAAATCAGCATACCTCCTTTCGCATCATGTTCTCCTGATACATCGCTCCAAAATCTGGCCAAAATTTTCAGAACGCTCTAAAATGAGCTTCGTAACAGGATAACATGATGTCGAAAGAGGTGGCACTAAGTTAGCGCCTTCGGAGAGAGAATCTAAGGCGGAGAACTAATCGACGTAGAGGCGCAGAGTTTTCGAAAGGCTTTCGACGATGAAAATCAGCATACCTCCTTTCGCATCATGTTCTCCTGATACATCGCTCCAAAATCTGGCCAAAATTTTCAGAACGCTCTAAAATGAGCTTCGTAACAGGATAACATGATGTCGAAAGAGGTGGCACTAAGTTAGCGCCTTCGGAGAGAGAATCTAAGGCGGAGAACTAATCGACGTAGAGGCGCAGAGTTTTCGAAAGGCTTTCGACGATGAAAATCAGCATACCTCCTTTCGCATCATGTTCTCCTGATACATCGCTCCAAAATCTGGCCAAAATTTTCAGAACGCTCTAAAATGAGCTTCGTAACAGGATAACATGATGTCGAAAGAGGTGGCACTAAGTTAGCGCCTTCGGAGAGAGAATCTAAGGCGGAGAACTAATCGACGTAGAGGCGCAGAGTTTTCGAAAGGCTTTCGACGATGAAAATCAGCATACCTCCTTTCGCATCATGTTCTCCTGATACATCGCTCCAAAATCTGGCCAAAATTTTCAGAACGCTCTAAAATGAGCTTCGTAACAGGATAACATGATGTCGAAAGAGGTGGCACTAAGTTAGCGCCTTCGGAGAGAGAATCTAAGGCGGAGAACTA